>CM044966.1:11015665-11214701 GCA_024516035.1 Bactericera cockerelli
TAAATTGGGGCCGGGTTCCAAAAAGTTCAAGTTATCAAAAAAATGATCGGAGTGAACCCTTATTATTCTTTTATTCCGAGAAAGTGTTGTTCTCTAACTTTTTTTGTATCTTTAACCAATTCAAAGGAAGCGGCGCTTGCGGCCAATATTTGCGGCCCTGCGGCAGATTTCAACTTAAAGCTTCATGGTTCGTCTGGTGTATAAAATTAATTTGCATACCAAATTTCAAGTCTCTAGCTCTTGCCGTTTTTGAGATATCCTGTTTACACACAGACAGACTGACAGACGCACGGACCAATGGCTGAAAACAACTTTTTTGGTATCCTGAGGCTATGATTCGTCCAGAAATGTGAAAAACTGGGTAGGTCAAATTTTAGACAACACACAATACCTACTTTCCTTATTATAGGATAACGAAAGTAAAAAAAAAAAATACGAAAACCTGATAAATGTCGTTCCAGGTCAGATTCGAGTGGAACATTGATTTGGTTTGTAGCAGCTAATGTTTGGTTTGTGGCAGCTTATGTTATTCTTATTCAGAGCATGCGCTGTGGGGAACGAATATAGACACTTTAATTGGCTATAAACCAGAGCCAGGTGTAAAGTGTTGGGAGGAGGCACGCCGGAGGAATAGTAATGATGCTGGCCAGTTAAGTATTTAGAACTCTTATGTGACTGGCCATTGTTTATCTTCTCTGATATCTAAACATATATATATATAAATCTACTAAACATAAATATAAAACTATTAAAAATATAAATAAAACTACCGTCCTCAGTAGCATGATCGATAAGGCGGCGGACTTGTAACCTGGAGGTCGGTGGTTCAAGTCCCGGTTCATTTATTTACACTTTATTAATTGGACATATTATGTACGACACAAATTAATATACAATATAAGAGAAGTAAAAAGATAAAATATAAGAGAAGTAATGACAAACTTTATAGATTTCCACGATGAAATAATATTAGCATTAATAGCTATTCAGAGAATCCAGTCTTCAATTACCAATGTTTTAAACTAGGACTTGATCTCTAATCTCGCACATACAACACCGCGTTGATCCTTATCACTAGATAATCTATGAGCCTTATCTATAAATTGATATGAAATACACATCCGTTATCACTGTTATCACTATTTATATCTAGCCTGGTTTGCAAAGGGGAAAGCGCTCTAAATTCAATAATATAAATATAATAATATCACCTTATTTATACTGCCCGATTAGGACTATTGAGTCCCATTATTCCAGCAGTAAGCCCAAGACATATTATTATGACAGTGGTAAAATCCCATATAACATCAAGTTGCGTGATCAACAAATAGAACCCACCTTCAAGTATCTTGGCTGAACTATATCAGAAGATGGAGCATTTGATGCCGAGGTAAATGGACGAGTTGCTGCAGCAACTAGGTGCTTTTTATTATATTATAAATTTAATGCTCCATATAATAATCTTTGTACTAAAGACACTCTATTCAGGACCGCTCAATAGAACCTCTCATTTGAAATTCAAATTTCAAATAAATCAGTCCAACCAGGCACGATGCTACGCCTCAATTCAAGCTAGGAAATGAGGGTAAATTGTAAAATAATAATAACACCATTTAGTGGAAAGCAACCATCAGGCGAGGTTAATGAAGGGACAGACTAGTTTCAATGAATATTGAAAGCGAGAATATTTCATTACTATGTTGCCATAAGGTACAACATAATATAAATATGTTTATTATTTATTTATCTTTTATTTTTCCTTTTTATAGTTTATATTGTTTCCATTTTTTTTAAATATAATAATTATTTGTACTATATGTTTAGGTAATATACATATTATGTCTTTAGATATCTAATAATAATAATAAAGTATTTAATAATAATAATAATATGTCTAGAACTCTGGACTCTCTAAACTAAATATTTACTTAACTTGGGACTTGAACCACCGACCTCGTTACAAGTCCGCCGCCTTATCAATCAAGCTACTGAGGTCGGTTTGGAATAAATAAAGTATTTTTTAACTGTAACCCCTCACTTGCAATTAAGATCCTGAAAGCGCTGCTGACACTCCACTTCAAATCATTCCTATCCACGCAGTAGTCACCGTGGCAGAGTGAGTTAGCGCGCTAGGCATTGCACGCATGGTGACCTGGGTTCAAATCCCAGCGGAGCAGGAATTTTTCGGCTCTGTACTTGGATGTTCGGGGTTCACTCATACCTCGTGAGGTAAAATGAGTAGTTACTTGTATGAGTAACGACCAGTGGCGGCATTACCAGAGTAAAAAGAAATGAATAACAATAGAATAATTCAAAATGTGAAGGAGGCTCTTAGTAATACTGCGCTACCCACAAAATTTGTGAAGAGACCTTGTGCTTCACCACAAATAGCATACATTCATTCCTATCCACATGTCTCACAGGCTATTGACAAAAATGTGGATTTCCCGGTTTAGGTAGAGCGAGTGTCGATCGCTCAATTTTACGATCAACTATACTTCGCTGGCTGTCTAGTGAATTCAAGACATGCTATTAGAGTCGAGTTGGACAATATTGTCCGTAGGGCCGGTGAGAAAGCGAATGTCAGTCCCGGTACCTGAGTGGTGGTCAAGTTTGAGTCTGAGTGGTGGTCAAGTTTGAGTCTGAGTGGTGGTCAAGTTTGAGTCTGAGTGGTGGTCAAGTTTGAGTCTGAGTGGTGGTCAAGTTTGAGTCTGAGTGGTGGTCAAGTTTGAGTCTGAGTGGTGGTCAAGTTTGAGTCTGAGTGGTGGTCAAGTTTGAGTCTGAGTGGTGGTCAAGTTTGAGTCTGAGTGGTGGTCAAGTTTGAGTCTGAGTGGTCGTCAAGTTTGAGTCTGAGTGGTGGTCAAGTTTGAGTCTGAGTGGTGGTCAAGTTTGAGTCTGAGTGGTGGTCAAGTTTGAGTCTGAGTGGTGGTCAAGTTTGAGTCTGAGTGGTGGTCAAGTTTGAGTCTGAGTGGTGGTCAAGTTTGAGTCTGAGTGGTGGTCAAGTTTGAGTCTGAGTGGTGGTCAAGTTTGAGTCTGAGTGGTGGTCAAGTTCGAGTCTGAGTGGTCGTCAAGTTTGAGTCTGAGTGGTGGTCAAGTTTGAGTCTGAGTGGTGGTCAAGTTTGAGTCTGAGTGGTGGTCAAGTTTGAGTCTGAGTGGTCGTCAAGTTTGAGTCTGAGTGGTGGTCAAGTTTGAGTGTGATTGTTGAGTTAAGTTTGAGTTAGACTAATGATGGAACCACCAAGGGATTCTTGATGACCACGTGAGAGAATACGGTGGACAATCAAGTCCACCAACTAATATCCTCCCCACATTGTGAACAGAGTAACACCAGGAGACTTGATCATAGATCCACTCCTGGTGTAACACCCTCCATGGGGGTGCTCAACACCTCTGGTAAGAGTGCAAAAAAGGCAGTAACAGTTTGGTAAGAGTGCAAAAAAGGCAGTAAACAGTTTGGTAAGAGTGCAAAAAAGGCAGTAACAGTTTGGTAAGAGTGCAAAAAAGGCAGTAACAGTTTGGTAAGAGTGCAAAAAAGGCAGTAACAGTTTGGTAAGAGTGCAAAAAAGGCAGTAACAGTTTGGTAAGAGTGCAAAAAGGAGTAACAGTTTGGTAAGAGTGCAAAAAAGGCAGTAACAGTTTGGTAAGAGTGCAAAAAAGGCAGTAACAGTTTGGTAAGAGTGCAAAAAAGGCAGTAAACAGTTTGGTAAGAGTGCAAAAAAGGCAGTAACAGTTTGGTAAGAGTGCAAAAAAGGCAGTAACAGTTTGGTAAGAGTGCAAAAAAGGCAGTAACAGTTTGGTAAGAGTGCAAAAAAGGCAGTAACAGTTTGGTAAGAGTGCAAAAAAGGCAGTAACAGTTTGGTAAGAGTGCAAAAAAGGCAGTAACAGTTTGGTAAGAGTGCAAAAAAGGCAGTCAATTCTAGAATGTTTAAGCTAAGGCTTAGAAGAACTGAGCGAGTTTTTATCAAGAGCACTGTTCATGAAACAAAATACATGTATACTATGTATAAAATTATTATTTAACTCTTTATGTCCGTCCCGGTAGCTCATTGGTAAAGGCGGCACTCTGTGAATCCAGAGATTCCTAAGGTCGTGGGTTCGATACCCAGCCGGAACATGACAAGTTATCCTCCCAAATGGGATTTTTACCACATAATATTATGTCTTCGGCTTACTGCTGGAATAATGGGACTTTAATAGTCTTAATCGGGCAGTATAAATAAGGCGATATTATTATTATATTATATCCTAAATAATGTAAGTAATATATTGTATGACTTTTCTTTGTGGTGAAGCACAAGGCCTCTTCACAGTTTTTGTGGGTAGCGCAGCATTACTAAGAGCCTCCTTTACATTTCGAATTATTCTATTACATTAATTTCTTTTTACTCTGGTAAGTAATATATTTATGCTGCCCGACTAGAACTAAATAGTCCCAATATTTCAGCAGAAAGCCCGATCCGTATTAGTATGTGGTCAAAATACCAAAAATCCGAAATAAGAGGTTAACTTGTCCTGTCTGGGTATCAAACGACAATAACCAGACCGACGCGAGGCCTTGACAACTAAGCTACCGTGATGTGTGTGTGTGTGTGTTTTTTTTTTTTTTTTTTCTTCTTCTTCTTTTTTTGGCATTGCACAAAAAAAAACCATACAGCCATAGCTTAGCTCCGGGGATAGATGATTACTTGTGCCTAAATTGAACCTCAATGAGCCCAAAACCTACTTAATATTCTCTCAGCTGAGGCTGGGTGAGGTTGGTGGGCTGCTCCTAAATCATCCCCCCCCCTCTGAGCTAAGCCCCTGATTAAATTGTTTACCATAGTTAATGTAGTGGGTACTTTGCCTGTTATGCCAATTATCAGACGTTCTCAAAGTGTGGCTAATGTGTTTTGATTGATGGCCAACGTTTAAAAGTTCAAGGTGTTTCATAGCTATTGACCTTTTCAGTAAAAATCTCGCGACACAACAGAGATATGTATAACATTGATAGTTAAATTCATGGACGACGTTCCTCAGGTCATTGTGAATCATGTATTAACAGATTCATATACCTACATAGAGATCTAGTTATTTTCGGTATTATGTTTGTAGCATCGACATTACAAGAACTAATGCTAATGCATCTAATAATAATACTCTTTAGTGGAAGGTAACCACCAGGCGGGGTTAATACTAAAAGCATTTTCTACCACCTAACCCTCAGAGTCTTATTGTTATGTGGTCACAAACTCAAATTATTGAGGAAAAATTCATGCACTGGGTGGGTCCCTACGCTACCTGGATTACCAGACTAACGCGTTAACCACTTGACTACCAGTGCATCTTATCTCCCAACAACCAACATATTCCAATACCAATGTCGTAAGTCATAATGTCGCCGCTAGTCGTGGCCCACTCTATAACTATAGCTCAATTGTCCTTATACGAGGCTAGAATAGGCCCCAACATCCAAATAAGAAAGGTTAAAAAATCCGACCCCGCCGGTATTCGAACCCGGGTCACCTGGAGTGCAAGCCGAGCATGCTACCACTATAAGACAAGTTGACTATATATAATATATTTAAACCTTCCTGTACTGCCTGTACATTAACAGGTTGCCATAATATGACAAAGGATACCTTATACCATTTTTTAAAATAATATACATACTAATTAAAACATTAAAGTATACATATGGGCCTGATTATAAAATAGGATTTGTTTCAATATTCGGGTTTAACGTCGCTTTCAACTGCATGGTGATATAACGACGGGGATTTTACCCTCCATTCGCTGGAAACTCACAAACCAGCTACTGAAAGTATATCCTCACCCAACCTGACCGGGTTTGCTTAACTTATAAGTTTGACTTTGCTTAACTTAAGTTATCATAATTGTGTTTATCACTGTCGTGATATCACAACTACTCAAACTCGCTTTATAATAATTTTGCTTTTTTGTGGCACACAAGAATTATTATCTTCTTCTTCTTCTTTCACTTTGCCTTTTCCCAAACCTACTTGGGGTCGGCATTATTATCAACACAAGAATTATTATCAATTATTAAATATGATTTTTTTTACAATACTCGTACAAGTGCAGTAGTGGCCCACCTCAGGCCCTCTAGCGCGGTTCGGTTTGGGAACCGATGCCTCTCATAAACTTCACGATCAGACTCTGCGGCCTCTGTGCGGCCTTGTAACGCGGCCACGAGACCCGAACAGTTGGCCCAGAATAATAATAACAATAATAACTAGCATTAAAACTATTGGCCCAGAATAATAATAACAATAATATAATAATAATGCTCTTTTTTGTGTTATTATGTCACAATTTTAGTGGGTAGCGCAGAATCATAGGACTTTACCACTTTAATTAACAATATTTTGTATTATTTTTTTACCTAAGATTCTGCCACTGGTCGCTGCTTCACATTAAAGCAGCTACTCATTTTTCCTCACGAGTTATGAGTGGACCCCGAATATCCAAGTACAGAGCAGAAATAATCCTCCCCCGCAATGCCTAGCGCGCTAACTCGCTCTGCCACAGTGACTACTATAATAACAATAATAACTAGCATAAAAACTATTGACCCAGCGTCAATGGCAGGTAGTTCTCATTCAGTGAACTGAAGTGCAGCATCATCCAGTGAGTCTAGCACCTAGATTGGGTGACCACATTCAACGTTGAACGTTCGAACCCTCGCCCTCGTAACGGTTGCGCGGGTAATGCACCGGTTCTCGCTGGATCACCGAAATTAAGCAACGTTCAGCGAGGTGAAGACTTCGTGATGTTGGCATTACGGCTCAACCCAGGCTGGGTGAGGTTAATGTGGGTATCAGATTTTTGAGTTTCCTGCGAAAAAAATATATGACCCTGCACTTGAAAACCGACGATATACCTAAACCCTAATAATACAAGCAGAACATGCGCTGGTATATGTTCAGGAGAAACAGTAGCTTCTGTTTCATGGATACAAAAGAAAAACGGCTGTGAAGCACTCATCTTTAAATAAAACTTATTAGCAACTCATGTGATGCGTTTAAAATATTATAAATATCTATATAGGGTTGAAAAAAAAAAAAAAAATATGGACAGTCCCAAATTTTCAAAGACTGTGAAGAGAATTAAAAACCAGAGAAACCCTAAAATAAAGTTATCATAATATATGTTATCGTTATCATAATTGTGTTAATCACTTTGGTGATGTCACAATTACTCAAACTCGCTTTAATAAATCGACTCCGAATCCGGGATTTGAACCACCGACCTCCAAGTTACAAGTCCGCCGCCTTATCGATCCAGCTACTAAGGTCGGGTTATTTCTGTGTCTTAATTTGATTTTCTTCTTGATAACAATTCTAAATTAATTTAAATATAGTTCTGAGATTTATAAATTTAGTAGTTCTTTTTTCTTTTTTTTAAGTGGGGTTTAACGTCGCTTTCAACTGCCATGGTCATATCACGACGGGGGTTTTACCCTTCTCATTCGCAGGAAACTCACAAACCTGCTACTCACATTGACCTCACCCAGCCTGAGTGGGGCCGGGAAAAGCCAGCGTCACGAGAATTAGAATTTGAATGGTCACCCATCCAAGTCTTAACCTCGCTGGATGTCGCTTAACTTCGGTGTTCTGAAGGGAACCGGTGTATTCAACATGCCATCGACGCTGGCTCTTTAGTAGTTCTTTGTATTTTAAATTTAGTTCTGAGATTTATGAAGATTTAAACCCTATCAAACAGCTTAAGTTTTGAAATTTTAACTTTTTTGAACCCTGTAATTAAATAAGACACAGGAATATGCACTTTGATGTGAAAGCATCATGTAAGTTTGTGCAGTGAAAATATTAGCATAATCTATATATATAAAATCCATTTACATTCATTCATAATCAACGCAGAGCCTAAACGGCTGGGCCGATTGACTTGAAATTTTGCAGGAAGCTTCCCCTTATGATGTAGGGGCGTACTAAGAACGGATTTTTTTTTAAAAGGAAACAGGGGTTCTCAACTTATGGTCAAAATTAGTCATTTTTAGAGTGTTGTCAGATTCTCAAAAGGGTTGAGCTGAATGACTTGAAATTAGGCAGAAAACTTCTTTCAGTGATGAAGAAGCTTACTATGAAAGGATTTTTCAAAGATAACAGGGGTCCTCAACTTATGGATAAAAGTAGACATTTTAGCGTCTTGCAAGATTCTCAAAACGGTTGAGCCAAATGACTTGAAATTTGGCGGACAGCTTTTTTTGTGATGTAGGGGAATAATAAGAAACAAATTTTAAAAGAAAATAGGGGTTCTCAACTTATGGTCAAGCTGGATGGCGAATACTATGTTTTTCGACTCATGAAAGATACTCTCCTGTCATACATTTGGCCGTCCACTTTGAAAATGGACAAAGGGTACCGAACATTTACAACCGAAAATGTCCAACAGAGAATTGACAACCCTCCTGAAACAACATTAATGGCGTTTTTTCCAACTATGCAACCAGGATAAATTTGCAAAGACTCTTTTTTATAATGAAGTACCAGCATTTTATGTGTGGAAAAACAACATGTTCCAAAGAAGGAAAAAAAGATCAATTGTTCCAGGACATCCGGGTGTAAAAAAAGACCACGTTCTTGGTAAAATTTATACCGTACATCCGAATGACTCAGAATGTTTCTACCTACGATTACTTCTACATAAAGTGCGAGGACCTACTTCATTCAGAAGCCTCAAAATGGTAGGCGGCATTGAATACCCTACGTTCCATGCTGCATGCCTAGCCATGGGTTTGTTACTTGATGATGCGCAAGCAATGTGAACATCATTACCAACAGAACTTATTTGGCAGAAATTTCATACAACACGTTTCAAATGAGGTCTTTCGTCTCTGAAAAAGTGCCATTACTCAATAGTGAACAGAGATACGTGTATGAAACTGTAAGTACTTCAGAGCGTCACTTCATCTCCTGATTCTGTAGGTAATAATTTGTTCTTCCTAGATGCTCCAGGTGGAACTGGAAAAACATTCTTAATAAACCTTTTGTTAGCTACAATACGCAAAGATGGAAATATAGCCATTGCTGTTGCATCGTCCGGTATTGCCGCCACACTGATAGAAGGAGGCCGCACTGTTCATTCTGCTTTGAAATTGCCGCTCAATTTAAATTCTGAAGATACACCAAGCTGTACTATTGGAAAGCAAAGTGATATGGCCAAAGTCCTCAGGGATTTCAAGTTGATCGTATATGATGAATGTACAATGACTCATACTGGCTTAGAGACACTGGACCGTACTCTACAAGACATTCGTGGTGTTAAAAATCTTATGGGTGGTAAAACTGTGCTACTGTCTGGAGATTTTAGACAAACGTTACCCGTTGTTCCACGTGGAACAAGAGCTGACGAAGTGAAGGCATGTTTAAAATCATCCATTTTGTGGCCACAGATAACTGTTCTTTCTTTAAAGTTGAACATGCGTGTACATGTACACCTTCACGCTGATCAAAATGCAGAAGTTTTTTCGAAGCTTTTGCTTCGGATAGGTGATGGACAGTTACCTGAACAAAATGAAAAAATTGTATTTCCTACCGAACACTGTCAGTTATTAGTCGATTACAACACCTTCCTAGACACTATCTACCCCCATCTAGATAACCCAAGTGTTGTTGTCCCTGTTTGGCTAAAAATAAGGGCCATACTTGGCCATAACACCAAAGAATGATAATGCTCTGGAAATTAATAATGACTTATTAAAAAGAATGCCTTCTGAACTATCAACTTACGAATCCGTAGACACTGTTGTGGAAGAGGAAGAAGCCATCCATTACACAACCGAATATCTTAATACACTAAATCCTCCTGGCTTGCCACCCCATCGGCTATGCCTTAAGGTTGGAGCACCAATAATATTACTAAGAAATCTGAGACCCCCGAAATTGTGTAACGGCACGCGGCTTCAAATTACATCCTTAAAAAAAAAAAAAAAAAAAAAAAAAAAAAACATTATCGAGGCTGTTATATTCACAGGGGCTGGTGCAGGTGAAACGTATATGTACACAGGATTTTTTTGTCGGCGCGGGGGTTCGAACCCGGGACCTTCCGCATCGTAAGCGAGTGCTTAACCACTGAGCTATTTGTGTGCTCATTTAATCTGTTCATTAGCAACTATGCACTTGGGTTCCTTTTTTTTAATGGAAGGCAGGAAAAAATCTTTCAAAGACACCCAGATCCTGCCTGGGGTGTGGGATTTCCACCCACTAAAAACCCACCTTCTCTAAAAGCTAACCGCACTTGGAACCAAAAAATATTATTACTTCAAGTGCGGCGCTGTAGGGCACCTACTGATTTCGTTGTAGTGCCCTCCCATCTCTCTCTTAGGTTCTAATGTGATTTCTGACTACCACTTTAATTTAAAAAGAGTTCAATTCCCCAGAAAACTATGTTTTGCCATGACGATAAATAAGGAACAGGGGCAAACTCTCGAGCTAGCTGGAATTGACCTTAGAACGATTGCTTCTCCCACGGTCAGCTCTATGTTGCTTTTTCAACAGTAAGGTCTGCCAAGTCCCTCATTGTGTTACAGCCAGATGGTATAACAAAGAACCTGGTGTATAAAGAAGTGCTTCAATAACCATAAAACTTATGCAGCGGCGGTGGCCATGCCTTAACTAAAATGTGGCCATGCCTTGGCCACGCGAAGCGGGCGTAGCCCGCTAGTATTATAATATGATGCAAGTTATTGGGTTGGGCTTTGCGTAGGTACCTACAACCTACAGAGTACAATTTAGAAATATGAATAATTATAATAGTGATTTTTCTATGTGTTAAAAATTTTAGTGGGTTGCGCAGGATCATATCATTAATAATAAATTATTTATAGACAATAAAACAATTATGTAGGTACAGTACAAATAATAATTACAAAAATTAAAAAAAAATTGAAACAGTATATACATAACAAGAAAGGAAAAAATGGATAAATGTATTATATACACACATATGTCCGACCTCAGTAGCTTCATCGATAAGACAACGGACTTGTAACCTGGAGGCTGATGGTTCAACTCCCGGTTTCAACGTAGATTTAGTAAAGCGAGTTTCAGTAGTTGTGATAACACAAAAGCGATTAACACAAATATGATAACTATTGTTATTATTATTTAACACTTTATTAACTGAACATATATACAACACAGATGTACCTACAATTCTAATTCTTAAATTATTTAGCATTCTTATGGAATATTTTATATGAATAATATAAGATATACATTCGCGCTCGATCTTAATACTCTTCATAACCTAATATTAGACTTTCCCCAGAACGAAATCTGGTCCGGGCACCTCTAATACACATACTTGAAGCTCTCATGATCGACTTAACTTACACAAATACACATATTTATGACCTAACTAACGGGCGGGGTTATTGCCTATGGCAAGCTCTAATATACTCGTACAATATCTTGTTTTTGCTAGTGATTCCGCCACTGGTCGCTAAGAACATCAAAACGGCAACTCGTTTTTCCTCACGAGGTATGAGTGGCCCCGGACATCCAAGTATAGAGCAGGAAGGTCCCAGGATACTGGAAAAGAAATGGGTTAGAGAGAAAGAGAGAGAGAAAAAAAGAAAGGGAAAGATAGGGAAAGAGAGAAAGGGAGAGAGAGAAAGAGAGAGAACAAGAGAGAAAGAGAGAGAGAGAAAGAAGAGAGAGAGAGAGAGACAGAGAGAGAGAGAGGGGAGAGAGAGAGAGGGAGAGAGAAAGCGAAGCGGGAGAAGCATTTAAGGAGGAGATAATATCATATTTCTAACACATGAGTTCAAATCTGTCTCATTAGAGTCAAATTTCTCTCTGTACCTCCCTGTTTCTCTCTCTCTCTCTCTCTCTCCCTCTCTCTCTCTCTCTCTTTTCTCTCTCTATGTATAGTATACTGCTTTTACAGCGGTTGTGTCTAATTATTTCTCTAACATGAGAGAGAAAGAGAGAGAGAGAGAAAGAGAGAGAGAAAGAAAGAGAAAATTTATAACTATATTCCCTCACAGGACAACTCACCTTCGTTCCATAAACACTCTCCACTCTGAAAATCCCCAAATCTCAACCGACACACTTAGTTAATTTGAACGCTGCGCTGGAACCAATCAGAGTGCGTTGTGTAACGGTTGAAAGGGAGATTTGGGGATTATGAGAGTGGAGAGTGTTTCTGAAACGAATGCCTGGTATATCCTGTTAAAAGCTTATTAAAATTGGGTTTAACATCGCTTTCAACTGCATGGTCATAGCACGACCCCCCACATTAGCCTCACCCAGCCTGGGTTTGGCTGGAATGCCAGTTTCACGAAGTCTTCACCTCGCTGGACGTTACAACACTTAGACGACCGGCATGGTTTTTCGTGAATTCTCTTGTGGGACCGGCGATAATACGGCTCTCCGACATTGTGTACCACCGGTGGTACACCCGGTCCATTCCGTACAAACGTGCGTGTACCACCGGTGGTACACCCGATCGTCTAAGTGTTAACTTCGGTGATTCTACGAGAACCGGTGCATTCAACGCGCCATCGACGCTGACTACGAACTAGCTTTTAATACTACCAACATTAATTCGTTCAGATTCTTCACCGACCTCAGTAGCTTGATCGATAAGGCGGCGGACTTGTAACCTGGAGGTCGGTGGTTCGAGTCCCAAGTTCAGCAAAAAAGAAAGATGAAAAAGTTATCATATATTTGTGACTGACGCACATTCTTTTTCTAGTTCATGAAATGCTTGGGTTTTACAAATTTGTGGTGGAAACTCGCTTTACAATATCTTTGCTCATCTTGCGGGACTTGAACCACCGACCTGCAGGTTACAAGTCCGCCGCCTTATCTAACAAGCTACTGAGGTCGGTAAGTTCAGCAATATAGTAAAGTAAAGGCGGAATTAATAGACGTTTTTGTAATACCACTGTCGGGCTATGTCACGGATTGCGTATACTGTGTGTTAGATAGGGAAAACCGATCCTAAGCAATGACCTAAGTTATGGATTTTGTCCATTCATTTCGGTCTTGGTAATTGTAACATCATATCGTAAAACACAAGTTTAGGTGTGATAAAAGCCTCCGTGGCGTAACGGTTGTACTATAACTACCCGCAGTCCAGATATTCTGAGTTCGATCCCCGGTCGGAGCAGACATTTTATTCACACAGAAAATTCTTTTCCCTCCGTACATGTGAGGCTGGCATTTCCGGCCCTACCCAGGAAATACATCCAGCCGTAAAAAATGTGCCAAAACCGAGCAATCTCAACCATGAGGTTGAACAACGTCGACCCTGCTTGAGCGGGATAAGACACAGTAAAAAAGAAGATAAAGAGGTTATTTCGGCTTACATGCAGAGAGGTAAATTTGACTTGGTAAATTTTCTTTCGTATCCAGGTTTCACATATATACCTCACCCAGACTGGTTTTTTTTCAACATGAGTGTTTCACTCTGTGATACATGAGCACCCTGTATGATAGTTCGTAGGTGGTATATTTCGAGCCGAATGTGGTCAAACGGCTTTTGCGACAAAATTGAATATTTTCTTCTACTTAAAGACGCGAGATAAGGACTCAATCTGATAACGGGTATTCGGCTTTCTTGGTGTGCGGACACAGACTTAGCCGTGTCGGAGAATAGTTAGTACTTGCAGACAAGGCCGAATTCAGGAGACATATGAAGGGCCAAATTTGAAAACTGACTTGCGAAAATTTTGGGTGATTATTACTAAACAGATTGAATCAAATTTTATTTACAAAATATAGTATGAACAATTTACAAGAAATAAAGTTGAAATTATTAAACAAAAGTTGATCAAGGGCGGTGTTAATGCCTACGGCATTCTCTATTCTATTACTTTCCTTCCTATAGCATACGGCAAATGAAAAGACATATTTTAATTAAAAAAAAAAGATAAGCCAACCTTCCTCACGTCAATGTTTCAACCAATCAGAGGGCACTATAACTCGACTTGAGAGACGTCTTGTTCCTCAAGTTTCCTTAATTTAATCCCGTTATATAGTATTCGGCCTTAAAAATTAAATTTGAAGATATGAAAGTATTCCCTCAAGATATGAAAGTATTCTTTTAATTTTCCAACTGAGTTGAAAAGTTATCATATTTGTGTTATTAACTTTCAAGATATCATAACTACTCAAATTCGCTTTACTAATTGACAAATTCTACATCACAAGTCACTGCTAAGTGTCGGTTTTCCCTATCTTACACAGTACGCAATCAGTGACTTAGCGTCAGAGAGCTATTACAAAAACGTCTATTAATTCCGCCCTAAATCTACGCTGAAACCGGGACTTGAACCACCGACTTTCAGTTGGATTTCTCTTTATACTGTTTTTACTGATACAAGTCCGCCGCCTAGCGCCTTATCGATCAAGCTACTGAGGTCGCTAATTTTCCAACTTCCAACTCCATTTTCCAACTCCAATTTTCCAACGTCAGATGTGGGGTAAAAGCCATGTTCACAAACATTCCGGTAGAAACCGTAGCGAAGCACGGGTTTAACAGAATCGTCCTTCTTCTTTTTCTTCTTTCACTTTGACTTTTCCCAAACCTACTTGGGGTCGACATTGTTCAACCTCATGGTTGCGGTTGGTTTGGTTGTGGCACATTTTTATGGCTGGAGGCCCTTCACCTTTCATTTTTAAGGCTGGTTATTTTCTGCGTGAAAAGTGTGCTCGGACCGGAGATCGAACTCAGGATCTCCGGACTACGGGCAGCAGTCACAACCGTTACGTCACAATCGGCTGTAACCCTTTCCTATACCCGTTCCTGATGTGTTCAATAATTAGTACCGAGTTAGTGAATCGTTAATACAGAGAAAACACAGACTGTTCTTGATTTTAAATGATAATTTAAAACAATTAGCGACTAGGCTGAGTAAGTTGCATTGTGAGATATCCCACACACATTAAATGCGCCAAAAAAGGCGTTCTCAAGTGCGCCAAAAAAGGTGCGTTACGCCACCCGCATGTATATTGCTTACAACTTCTCGCGTTTCTATTCCAGGCGAATGGCTTTATAGTTTTACTGTTCTAGAACTTAAAGTGAACATGAGAATTGTTAATACGAATTGGAACATCAGAATTTAGATGTCATAAATATGTCAATATATGTCAAACAAGCAACGAATACAGCATGGTCAAATAATGAATAAAATCCCAATCGTATAGGAACCATCGGGCTAAAAATATGGTCTAAAATTAACGTTTCATAGGCAAATATTTAGATTTTTTTTAAAACCACCACCCTCAGTGACTCGATGGATAAAGCGGCGGACTCGTAACCTGGAGGTCGGTGGTTCGCGTCTCAAGTAAGACATTTTTTTCTATTTTTTTTTTTTTTTTTAATTGTTGTGCCCCGGAACCGCTTTAGCTTCCAAATCCATGACATTCCGGTAAATATTATTCAGGTCTTCTGCGCGATTGAGTATGATTTTACTAAACTTTTTCAACCAGTCTTTATTAAATAAACTCAAGACAATAGAGAACCTACAATAGTTACTTATTCTTTTTAGGAAAAAATCAGCGTCTCTTTCTCTTTTAACACGAAGTGTATTTTTGTGTATATATCACTTTATTTAGTATAACTGTACAATCCATACAATACTCTGTTTATCCTGTAAGTGTGAGACGAAAGATAAAGATAAGTATCATTTGCCTGGTTGACTTTCATACAATTTCTGATATCTTCAACCGTTTCACTAAAAACGCCAAAAAAATAAACTACAAACATGTATCACTGTATCACCACCCTTGATCAGTCTTTGTTTTTATTTATTTCACAAATTGTTACCATGTTCATTGTAAAAAAAAAAATGTCAAAAAACGCTTGCATACGAGTCTGCAACCATTGGGACATTTTCATCTTTACTATTCAAGGTCCAAAACCCAACTGACCAAATTTTGTATTGTGCGCATGACACATACCTTCTCTCTTCTCTCGCTCTACAATTCAATACTTCGCCATTGTGCGCATGACACACACTTTCCCTCTTCTCTCCCTTTACAATTCAATATTTCGTTACATAATATCGTTACATAATATCGTTACATAATATCGTTACATAATATCGTTACATAATTTCGTTACATAATATCGTTACATAATTTCGTTACATAATATCGTTACATAATATCGTTACATAATTTCGTTACATAATTTCGTCACATAATTTTGGTTATGTGCCAGAGCAAAGACATGAAAATGTCAAAAAGGGGAAACTAACAGAGAAATATCGTTACATAATATCGTTACATAATTTCGTTACATAATTTCGTCACATAATTTTGGTTATGTGCCAGAGCAAAGACATGAAAATGTCAAAATGATGTCTGTCTTGATTAGTAAAGAGTAGGGGGGAGGGGGGGGGGGAGAATGAAATGAGACGAAAAACGCTTGCATACGAGTCTGCAATCATTGGGACATTTTCATCTTTACTATTCAAGGTCTAAAACTTAACTGACCAAATTTCGTATTGTGCGCATGACACATATTGTGCGCATGACACATACTTTTTCTCTTCTCTCTTTTTATAATTTAATATTTCGTTACATAATTTCGTCACATAATTTTGGTTATGTGCCAGAGCAAAGACATGAAAATGTCAAAAAAATCCAAGAATGATGGAATAATTATGTAGATTTGCTGCAATACAAACCACAAAGGTCTACAAGAGTAATATTAATAATATTGCCTAATTTATCCTATTAAGTTCTATTATTATTATTACCTTATGTGGTAACAATCCAAAATGGGAGGATAATAATTATAATAATAATTCCGTGCGACATTCAAAGATACATATTATGTATCTCATGGTGGTGAGAGGATTATATGGACGCCCAGATCCAATGTCTAGGATCCTTTCATGACCAAATGCTGCCCCAACCGGGGATCGAACTCGGGATCTCTAGACTACGGGCAGTAGTCATAACCGTTACGCCACATAGGCTGGCAATGGGAGGATAACTGGGCATGTCCCAGGTGGATTTCGAACCCGCGACCTCTGGAATCTCTGGATTCATAGAGTGCCGCCTTTACCACTAAGCTACAGTAGTTGCTGCTTCATGGCTACATAATAACTAATAACTAAGGCTGTGAAAAACTCATTTTTTGGATTTAATGTCGCTTTCAAGTGCATAGTTTTACATTTGCAGTAAACTATAAAACCTGCTACCCACATTAACTTCATCCAGCCTGGGTTGGGCCGGAATGCCAGCATCACAAAGTCTTCACCTTGCTAGACGTTGCTTACCTCCGGTGATCCTAAGAGTATATCAGTATATCAGTCAGTATAAACAGAAGAGTGAGAAGTTATACTATAGATGTACATGAATATCAGAATATACCTGGACAGCTGTTTCCAGCTTATTTGCTCTCATCAGCAGGTAATAGTTCTGAATATCCATGCCATCCAACGAGCGCATTTAAAGTTTTACTCATCTTTAAAATAAAAGATCGATATGGTATTATTCGATGACTGAAATTCGATAGCCATGATCGGCAGTCAATGTTAGGAGAGATGTTATCTTACACACGCTCCATCATGTTGTCAATGAAATGTAGTAGGCTTGCGGTAAACAGATAAGAAATTAATTGATACTAAATCATGGCGTGGCATATGTCACCGATAATAAGTTATGAACCTAGTCATATTGAATACCTGACTTATAAAATATACAACGTGTAACGAAAATAGACAGTATACAGGATGTAACGAAAAATATGAAAAGAGAAAAATAAGACCAGGTATGAAATGATAAGTCCTTAGATAAAAGTTATGAACCTAGTCCTATTGGATACCTGGTTAATAAAATATACAACGTGTAACGAAAATAGATAGTATACAGGATGTAACGAAAAATATGAAAAGAGAAAAATAAGACCAGGTATAAAATGATAAGTCCTTAGATAATTAGTTTTAAACCTAGTCTTATTGGATATCTGGCTTCTAAAATATACAACGTGTAACGAAAATTGATAGTAGGTATACAACTATACAGCATGTAAAGAATGAAACTATGAAAAGAGAAAAATAAGAACAGACATGAAATGATAAGTCCTTCACTTAATAATAATAATAATGAATTTTATTATTTATCTACAATGTTTACATAATTATTTATTTATAAATTTCCCTACTATGTGTAGTGTGTACTTTTAGGAAATTGGTCTACCTACTTTTTTTTCTTTATCTCTAACAAATTCTTCAATTCAATTTAACATGTATTATATTTCATTGTTGTTCTTCAAATAAAATATTTGAACACACATATGGGGTTATGGCTTAAGGCAATCGCTTATAAAATATAAAGGGTGTAACGAAAAGAACTTTAGATTATAATACTATTCATAATTATTAATTTTACACTTGGCTTATAAAACTTACTGGGTGTAAGGAAAATAGAGTTTTGAAATATTCAAGTACACCCCGTAGTTCAAAAAGAACTTCAGTGCGTACTAAATAATAGACTCTTTTCATTATTCTACGGCTAATAATATTCTAAAGTAAAAAAAAAGAGCTCTTAAGTGTCCCGTGAATGTTGCGTTAGGTACCTACCTACTTATTAAGACGTTATAAATGTCTCTGCAACTTCTCTCTTCCTTAACACCATAATCAGTCAATTAATATTTGTGTTAATTAATATTTGTGAGACCACTATGCACTACCTCCTTAATTTCAATTTCAATTTTATTTTTTATTGTACATGAAATACATAAATGTATAAATACTTATATAAAAAATATATAAAGAGTTTTATAGATAGATAGGCTAATTGGTAGGTATATACTAATACATTATATATTACTTAAGTCTTCTGAGATTGAGTATGCTTTTACTAAACTAATACATTATATGTATGTACGTATAGATATAATTCTGGACTAAATAGGTCCAGCACTTTTATGTATTCAACATCATTATCAGCATAATTTTACCAAGGTCATATTTAAATGAATTGGCAGTTATATCATCTGGCAATGTACATAAATTTCGTTTTTAAAACTGAACTTAAATCCACAGGTCAAATGGTTCAAAGTAATTTGACTATTGACCTTAACAAATAGTATTTTACACCAAAGACCATCACTTATGCACATTAAAAAAAAGAAAAGATTTATATACATACAGGGTGACTGGTTGTACCTAGATAATCGATTTATGTGGCATCTCAATAAACTATAGCTCAAATAAATAAAACAAATCCTGAAAAAAATTCAACCCAGCCGGGATTTGAACCCGCGACTCCTGAGCGAGAGGCCTGAGGAATATCCACTCCGCCACGGAATCCTCCTATGTCCGGTCCTGGGCAATTCATTCTTATGTACTTAAGACTGAGCAAGGTCGGACTTTCTATGCAGCCTTATAAGGCCCGCCCGGCCCACTCCAGAGTAAACACAACTCATTATTATTATTAGGCACCGTGGCAGAGTGGAGTAGAGCACCGGACTGGCATGCATGGTGACCTGGGTTCGATCCCCGGAAGAGTAGAATAGCTGGTGAAGTAGGCTGACCACCAGAAGCGATTTGGTCGCTACTTGGATCAATGTTTTCTACAGTTTTGTACGTATATTTTTTTCTGTTCCGTAATAATAATAATAACAACACTCTTTCGTGGAAAGCATTTCAAAGCATTTTCTACCACCTAACACTCAGAGTCTTATTGTTTTGTGGTCACAAACTCTAATGAATGAGGAAAAATTCATGCACTGGATGGGATTCGAAACAACGGATCTCTACGCTACCTGGATTGACAGACTAGCGCTTTAACCACTTGACTATTAGTGACAATCTGTACTTGGATGTCCAGGGGCGGCTCATACCTCACGAGGAAAATTGAGTAGTAAACTTGTATATGAGTAACCAGTGGCGGCTTTTACAACAGAGTGTAAAGTGTCCAGGTACGAGTTACCGATATTTACCTCACCCAGCCTGGTTGGAGCCGGGAACAGGTTGCTTTACGAGGACTCTAATTTGAGTGGTCACTCAACCTCACTGGACGTTGCTTAACTTCAATGTACTAACGACGCGATGATGTTGTCTATAATATTAACGTTGCACCGCCACTTTTAACTTTCAACTGCATGGTGGGCAATGGGCATGGTCATATCACGACCGGGGTTTAACTCCCCATTCGCTTGAAACTCACAAACCAGCTACACAAAATAACCTCACTCAGACTTGCGTGGGACCGATAATAGCCAGCCAGCATCACGAGGGTTCCAATTTGAATGGTCACCCATCCAAATCCTAAGCTCTCTGTACGTTGCTTAACTTCAAAGACTGATGAATGAGAACTGGTGTATTCAACGTGCCATCGACTCTGACTAAAATGAAGAATCGATTTATAGTCTTAGGACTATTTGTGTTGGTCAAGCGATTCTTCGTGATCAGAATCGATTATTTATTAATATAATAATAAAAATAAATAATAATAATAATCGCGCCTACCTTCTTTCGAAACGGCATGTTCGTGCCAGTATTTGCAAATAGGACCTACATGTATAATACTGGGTGCCCGCACCGACTACATTTGAAATTTTCACCCTCAATTCGCTGGGAATCATACCAGCTACCCACATTAACCTCACCAGTCTGAGTAGGGCCGGAAATGCCAGCCTCACATGTTCGGAGGAAACAGAATTTCCTGTGTGAAAAGTTTGCTCCAACCGGGAATCGAACTCATGATTTCTAGACTACGAGCAGTGGTCACAACCGTTACGCCACGGAGGCTGGTTAACATGAATGAATAAAAATGATAACAATAAATATTACACTATTTAGTGGAAGATAATCACCAGGCGAGGTTAATTCTCAAAGCATTTTCTACCACCTCAGGGTCTCATTATTATGTTGAAACAAACTCAAATGAATGAAGAAAATTTCATCTACTGGATATGATTCGAACCAACGGATCCCAACGCTTTTTTTGCACTTTATTTTTTTATACAAAACAAACAACATTAAATTATTAACAGAGATAAAACAATATTTACAAAATAAAATATAGAAAAAAATATTTAAATTTGAATTTATAATATTGTCTTGTAATCCGAGGCGAAGTTAATGCCTTAGGCATTTTCTGCCACTTAACCTCAGGATTATCAGACTAGCGCGTTAACCACTTGACCACCAGTGCAAAATGAATGCCACTAGTGTCCCACGCCTATTAGGTGGCTTTGTCTACCTCTCCATCCATTTTTTTCTCTAATGAACGTCACTTTTGTGTCGTGAGTTTTAATTCTCTTTTATCTTTCTGCATTGTCAATTATGTCATTTGGTTCCATGTCGATTGCTATCGGGTTTCATTTGACAATGTTGGCAATCATAATTGTTATGAAGTTATTGTCTTGTACTTGACTATATTGGCAATCATAATTCTTATGAAGTTATTGTATTGTACTTGACTATATTGGCAATCATAATTGCTATGAAGGTATTGTATTCTTGAATTAGATATTACAGTGCTATCTTGATGGTTATATGTAATGTGTCATTTGGTTCTATGTTTATTTCTATCGGATTTCATTTGACTATGTTGGCAGTCATAATTGTTATGAGGGTATTGTCTGCCCTCTTGAATTAGGTATTTGAGTGTTCATTATTATTAAAATTGTTATTGACATTTTCATGTCTTTGCTCTGGCACATAACCAAAATTATGTGACGAAATTATGTAACGATATTATGTAACGATATTATGTAACGATATTATGTAACGAAATATCGAATTGTAAAGGGAGAGAAGTCTTCTAATATCGGATATCGATATTATGGTTTCGATATTATCGATATACCTAATATCGATATTTTCGTTTCGATATTGCAACCCTAAGAGAAGAGGGAAAGTGTGTGTCATGCGCACAATACGAAATTTGGTCAGTTGGGTTTTGGACCTTGAATAGTAAAGATGAAAATGTCGAAATGGTTGCAGACTCGTATGCAAGCGTTTTTTTAAACAAAAATTTAACATCGCTTTCAACTGCAAGGTCATATCAGTAGTCACCGTGGCAGAGTGAGTTAGCGCGCTAGGCATTGTACGCATGGTGACTTGAGTTCGATTCCCAGCGGGGCAGGAATTTTTTTATGTTTTGTTTTTCAATAATGCGATAATCATAATCACAATCTTTATGAAGGTACGTATAGTACTCTTGAATTAAGTATTTCAGTGTTCATTATTATTAAAATTGTTTATTTGTTTTTTTAATAATGCAATAATCATAATCACAATTTTTATGAAGGTACCTATAGTACTCATGAATTAAGTATTTGAGTGTTTTTTGCTGGTTATAAGTTCTTTGTCATTCTTGGCAATAATCAATAATCATCATCTAGTTATGAAGGTATTGTTTTTTTACTAGAATTTAATTTGTTTTTCAACTGTATGGTCATACACGACGGGCGTGTTACCCTCCATTGGCAGGAATCTCATAAACCTGCTACACACATTAACTTTACCCACCCTGAGTTGGGCCGGAATGCCACCATCACGAAGTCTTCACCTCGTTGGACATTTAATATATTGAAAATCCACATTTGTGGCTGTCTAACTTCGGCACTTCCAAACTCCGTGGCGTAATAATTGTGACTACTTCACAATAGTCCAGAGTTCCCGAGTTCGACTCCCGGTTGGGGCAGATTTTTCGATTTTTTTTTTTTTTTTTGCCCGCAACCAGGTCAGATAATAAGTACATAATAATTTTGGCATTTCGCTAATGATAGATCTACATTGGTGACACGTAGCAGATTGACAACAATACCTGGCAGCTCAAAGCCAGAGAAATGTGCCTGAAACAACAACTTTACTTTCCCTCGCTACTGATCGAGAGAATGCCACACTGTTTTGGGTTGAAGAGATTGCCATAGGCAATAACCCCGCCCTTTAGTTAAGACATATGTATATATTTTGTTTTTTGTTTTGTTTATATTATTAATTTTATATTTAATTTTTACCATTATTTGTCTGTATATAATTATGTTCTACTAATTAAGAGTTTCTAAATAAATAAATAATGTATTTTAGGTACTCTGCCCAGTGGAAAATTCTTGGAAGATCTCGCTGTTTCTCATCGATCTCACTGGATTTTGTTGATGGAATATTTTAGAGAAAAAAACAAGGGGTAAGCGAAAATAGAAAAGGCAGACATTGTTGTACTTCTCCATTTTTTTTTTTTTTTTTTTTTTTTTAACGGGTTTAACGTTGCTTTCAACTGCAGTGTCATATCTCGACGGAGGAGATGTTTTTTACTGACTAGGTACAGAAATGTTTTGACCAAAAAAGTACACCATAATAATAAATGAGAACAATTAAAGGAATTTTTACTAACTTCATTTTTGTAATAATTTATTGGTTTATTTAAGGGAATAAAACATGTTTCGCCTGTGAAGGCATCTTCAGATAAAAAAGAGAAAATTACATAGCAAAATTTTAACTGAAGATGCCTTCACAGGCGAAACATGCCTTATTCCCTTAAATAAACTAATAAATTATT
The DNA here is from genome assembly GCA_024516035.1 of Bactericera cockerelli. Lineage (NCBI taxonomy): Eukaryota > Metazoa > Arthropoda > Insecta > Hemiptera > Triozidae > Bactericera > Bactericera cockerelli. Next base: position 11,039,164 of record CM044966.1, read on the forward strand.
ACAAAAGTGAAGTTAGTAAAAATTACGTTAATTGTTCTCATTTATTAAAATGGACCTTCACAAAATTACTGAGTCATCCATCCAGACGAACACCATACTTCACATTACTAATATTAATAAATAATAATAAATACCCGGTGTACGGGAGTATATTTACAGGAATAGCCCTTTTTACAATGTCGACAGTAAAAATTTCAATAAATGCTAAGATAAAAATGAAATAATAATAAAAAGTACTTAATATTACAAGTAGTAAAAAGTAATTAATACACAAATTAATATGAAAAAACAGTACAACCCAAATACAAAAGAAAAATAAATATTCGAAATTTATCGGAAGTAAAATCAGTGATAGCTGATATAAACTTTCTCAATGTTACCTTGTTTTTTCATTGTGATAATAATAGTAAAAATAAACCACGTATGAAACCACAGTGGTTTATAAAGTGATTATGAACTTATTCTACATTGTTTGATCTCATATTTTTAGTCAATTATTGTGCCTCTATCATTCATTCTTTTATTTCTTCAATTATTGTTCCTTGTGTGTTTTTTACTTCCGAAAATTTTCTAATATTATTTATTTCTATGTACAACCTCTTATTATTTCTGTTATTTGATGTTGTTTTGTATCTATTATATACATTATTAAAATGTATATTATTATTAATATACATAGAAATTGATTTATTTATTGTTTCGTATCTTCAATTACAAAGTTATAGATATTTTAACCTAGGTATTTACCTACTTCATTTTTATTTCCTTTATTCTATTTATTGTTCCAACCTTTAGCAACTCGCTAAATTGGAGTACTATTAATTATTGCTAATTTTATTGTAATTTTGAATCCAATTTATTCCAAATAAAGGTTTATTTGTTCTACCATTAATTGGGTAATAATTTATTAGCAGGCGCGGCCGGTGCTAAGGAGCTGCAGAATCGCGGCTCCCTCAGACGAGTCTTAGCTCTGGTGGTCAAGTGGTTAAAGCGCTAGTCTGGTAATCCAGGTAGCGTAGGGATCCGTTGGTTCGAATCCCACCCAGTGGATGCAATTTTCCTCATTAATTTGAGTTTGTGGCCACATAATGATAAGACTCTGAGGGTTAGGTAATAGAAAATGCCTTGAGCATTAACCTCGCCTGGTGGTTAACTTCCGGTAAAGAGTGTTATTATTATTATTATTAGCTCGTAGGTTTGTACAATATCCTGTTTCTCTTATATCCAGGTTCAGACAAACGGTCTACCTATTATTATTATTATTTTATACCCGGTTGTATGTCCCGGTAGCTCAGTGGTAAAGGCGGCACTCTGTGAATCCAGAGATTCCAGTGGTCGCGGGTTCGAAACCCAGCCGGGACTTGACAAGTTATCCTCCAATTTGGGATTTTTAACACATGATATAATACGTCTTGGGCTTACTACTGGAATAATGGGACTTAATAGTCCTAATCGGGCAGTATAAATAAGGCGATATTATTATTTCCACTTTCTCTCCTTTGGAAGGTAATTATTACCTTTCAAAGGGTATTACACCAAGAGCGGATCATATGATCAATTCTCCTGGTGTTGTAACTTATTATAATTATTATTATTATCATCATCATCATCATCCTCATCATTATCATCATCATGAGTATCATTATTACTATTTTATATTGATGTATTTTTCATTCTAACGTCAATTACTGGTCGGATTTGCGGTGGTCTTGTCGGCTCACAGGATTCATGTTCACAGTGAGCTTGTAAATCTTTAGTGGCCTTTAGCTGGAGGCCTTCCATTGTTTCATACCAGCAGGTCACGTGAAAACAGGCGCGGCCGGTGGGATAGTGTTTTGGAGGTGCTGCCACATATTATTATTATAAAGCCTGGTTGCAGGGTTTCGTCTGAAACACCATACAATTAACACTGCGACCTAGTAAGATCTATTGTGCTGCCACATAAACCGGACTAAAATGATAGATTCGGCGCTTTCAGTAATAAAAGAGATTGAGTTTGGTAGTCAAGTGGTTAGCGCGCTAGTCTCGTAATCAAGGTAGCGTAGGGATCGGTCGGTTCGAATCCCACCCAGTGCACGAATTTTTCCTCATTAATTTGAGTTTGTGACCACTTAATAATAAGACTCTGAGGGTAAGGTGGTTGGTTACCTTGCACTAAAGAGTGTTATTTATGAGTTTGTTTACCATGTCACTCATAATACTTATGTATAATTTTTTAGAAAATCTGTGTAATAATTTTCACTGCCTTTTTCTTTTTCTCTGGAGGTGCTGCAGTTCCGCAGCTTCTTATTAACTTCGCCCCGGGTTACAAAACAATTGTAATTAAAAATTAATATTGATCTTTATTATTATTATTTTTTTTGTACATATTTCTAAGTTTTTCTTTAAATTATTGTTATCCTTGTTGATGATTGTTTTGTAAAAATAAATAAAGTGTAAATAAATAAATAAAATCTTAGCACCGGCCTCGTTTGCGTCAGAATACCTACATACAATGCAATACTAAGGGTAGTCAACTAGTCACCGTGGAGATAGAAGTAATGGAGACCTATCGTAATCCCTCAAACCTGTCCCGTAGAAACGGCCGTCTTTGTTAGTTTTAATACAGAGGCTCACAGGACTCATGTTTGCAACAAGCTTGTAACTCGAAAGTTCCTTTTTCCAGGAGTCCTGCCGTTGTTTCATACCAGCAGATTATAATAATAATAATAATACAGTAGAACCCCGTTATTATGATCCCCGATATTATGAACTTCGGATAAAATGAACTTTTTTCCGGGCGATCTTTTTTTTCGAAATAGAAATTTCCTCTCATTCTAGACTTCTTTAGACTCTCGCAATAGTTCTAGATACATATTATATACAACATCTTTTGTATTTATGTACCTAAATTAACATTCAAATACATGTGCCCCCGTTCATATGTACAACATTTGCATTATTTCACCTAATATAATATTACATGGAACCCTGATATTATGAACTTTTACATTACCCCGCTATTATGAACTACCCCTGATCCCAATTAGTTCATAATAACGGGGTTCTACTGTAATAGGTAGGTAATAATGTTTGCTATGAAAATAGCCCATAGATTCAAAATGTCAAATACCATTGTAATATGAGAAATAAAATGAAATAATAATAATATGTGTCCACCGTCCTAGAATATGCTCTGAAATATTTTAAAATCAAATTGAATTTCTATTTATTAATTTTCATGTAACTACAATACAGTTAGTAAATTACGTATCAATGTATGCTCTAAAATTTGAAATATTCCCACAGGAGTCCTCTGCTTGCCATTGTCATCTCTCTCATTATTTGTCTATGCTAATTATTTGAGTAAATAGGTTGTTAGGATATAGGTATATAGGTAAATAGGTGGGCTTATTAGGTATGAAAACAAATATTCCTAATTCTGCGAAGTAGGGTAGGTACCTTGTTAACCTTGTTAGCAAGTCAATTATCTATGAGCTGGTGACTCCTAGCGACAGAAGAGTGAACTAAAATAGAGCGGATAAATCACGTAATAACTTCCAGCGTGAATTTGTAAACAAAAGAAATTTAGGGCCGAATTAATAGACAGCATCAATAATTTAAGTCGTTGGTAAGTGTCTGTTTTGTCTATCTTACACAGTACGCAATCCGTGACATAGCGCCACAGAGGTATTACAAAAACGTCTATTAATTCCGCCCCTATAGTTTCATCAGAAAAAAGTTCGATTGATTGGTTTCAGTAGTCAAAAGTGAAAAAGGTTTTCAAATTTTCGGCAAGTGAAAATCTGTTTTTCATTAGAATCTTAGTACCTACCTATGAAACGAAAATATTCTTAGCTTTCTATAATATATGTGTTTATAAAAATTTAAAAAGAGGAGCTTTTGAAGTTGAAAAATGTGTTTTTCAAAAAAAAATGTGACTCCTTTGTACCTTGTTAACAAAAAAATCGTTTTTTTAACACTTTTCAATCTTCTTCTTTTACAGATTCCTTTTCAAGAGGACTCACTGTAGTTGTGGTGAAATTCTTTCCGTGAAACACATTTTAACCTGTAATCTCCACACGCAAATACGAAATTCCTTGCCTGTAGCTCCAGCTCTGTCAGACTCTGTCGAGAGCGCTGATTCTCTTTTGAGCTACTTTAAGACAATCAAGCTGTACACCCAAATAAAACACCAGAAGAATCGGTGTGAACGACCTGTCTAGTGTCTAATAGTAACAGTGTTAAAGCGCCTAATAGAAAAAAATCTTCTTCTTACTTTTTTCTTCCGTGTCCAGTGTGTTATAATGTTATTTAAAATACTATGAATTTTGTTTGATTTGTATGTCGAAAATGTCTACACAAATAACTTCACAAAAAGTGTATATTGTTATAAACCTTGTAGTAAAATACATCTATAAAAAATTGTTAAAAAAAAGTGTATATAAATTAATTCGTACTGAAAGTTTACTAGCTAGCGGACTATAAACAGAGTAATTATAAATTTTTCAATGATTTTTTGGTATCAAAATTTCTATTATCAGCCAATGTAATGTAGTACAATCTATGTCTCCCAATTCAAGGGCCTTGGGTTCAGACCCAGCTTTGACCAGGCTACTGTGTGAATAGGTCTAAACACCTACATTGTACTACGTAGTGATGATATGAGTGATAATAGGTAGAAATAAATACAACAATAAGATTTATTGCTTACCAATCTAAAATGTTTTTGGGATTTTTCTTTGAATTAGGAATTTTATATCATCTTCGTACTCATTTTCTGCTTTTTCAGGATTCCTGGATCGCGATAGAACGTATGGCTTCAATCAAAGAATTAGAAGCCATACGTTCTAAGGTGCCTTAAATTTAATTATGGTAGCCTTTGAAGCTCGATAATTGGTTTCTAAAATGATTGGTTCTCAACTTCTCAACGATGATAATGTGTTAACTAGGTATAAAGGGTGAGTTAACAAGGTACAAGAGGCATGTGTACCTTGTTAACAAATAGGTCGTCTTCGTAAAATGAAAATAACTCTCTTAAAAGGAAACTGTTAGTATAAAATGTTCTAAATTTAGATAGCAAATTTAATTGGCTGTCCACAGAACTGATAAGTACATACGTCTGTACGACGTATAATGAAAATTAGAAAATTCAAGGAAAATTTTTGTTAACAAGGTACTTATAATCATACAACAAGAGAGAAAGAGAGAGAAAGAGAGTGAGAGAGAGAGAGAGAGAGAGAAAGAGAGAGAGAGAAAGAGAGAGAGAGAAAGAGAGGAGAGTGAGAGAGAGAGGGAGGAGGGGAGAGAGAGATAAAAAGAATGAAAGAGAGAAGAGGGGAGGGAGAGAGAGAAAGAGAGAGGAGAAGAGAGTGAGAGAGAGAGGGAGGAGGGGAGAGAGAGATAAAAAAAATGATAGAGAGAGAGGGAGAGAGAGAGAGAAAGAGGGGAGGGAGAGAGAGAAGAGAGAGGAGAAGAGAGTGAGAGAGAGAGGGAGGAGGGAGAGAGAGATAAAAGAATGAAAGAGAGAGAGAGGGAGAGAGATGATAGAGAGAGATGAGAGAGAGAAAGAGGGGAGGGAGAGAGAGAAGAGAGAGGAGAAGAGAGTGAGAGAGAGAGGGAGGAGGGGAAAGAGAGATAAAAAGAATGAAAGAGAGAGAGATGAGAGAGAGAAAGAAGAGGAGAGAGAGAAAGATGGGGAAAGAGAGAGAGAGAGGGATGAGAGAGAGAAAGAGGAGGATAGAGAGAGAGGAGGAGAGAGAGAAAGATAGGGAAAGAGAGATAATAAGTCGAGAAAAAAAATACGAAAAACCCCAAGGAGAATTTTTTTTGAGATTAGTGGCCGAATTATGAAACAGGATTTGATTTAATTTGAGTGGACACTATCAGCTGACATGTATACACACTTATGTTCTAACTAAAAGGCCGGGTTATTTCCAATGGCACTCTCTTCCACCCAACCATTGATTTAATATACAGGATGTTTCAGAAAAGTGTGCCTTTTTTATTTTAACCACGTGTTATATGGACCATTTTAGAGTGGGTCAAGTTCGAGAAACCAACAAAAAAGTATGGCCTGTTTTCTTTCAGGTAATCCTAATGTGGACTCCCCTGAGAGTGCAATGACCTCGATTTCCACATCAAAATAACGGCGCCATCTTGTATTGGAAGTCGATTTTTTTCCGTGTTTCAATGACTCAAACAGGTAAGGCGTGATGCAAAATTTTAGATTTTAGTTTTCAAAATTAAAAAAAAAAAAAAAAGTTTTCATATTATTTTAACAGACCTAAGTTTTCATATTAGAATAATATTGTCCCATATGGAGATGAGGATAACATCAACAGCTAGTCTGATATTAAATGGGAGTATCATCATTACTGAATGATTCCTCTCTCACGTCACTTTACCTCTATTCAGCCAATTTACTTATTACAATTGTAATTTATATTTATACTAATATTGTAGATTGTAAATAAAATTATTGATTAAAAAAATAGAATAATATAAAGTAATTGTGAAAAATGGATAGTTCCCGTCCATTAATTGAAAAAAGTTAGAGTTTATCAAAAAATGGGAGTTTTATGCAATGAATCATAACCACACATGGAAAATTATGTATTCAGAATCGCTTAGGGGTTCTATAGGTAAATATAATACTAATATCTACTCTTTAGTGGAAGGTAACCATCAGGTGAGGTTAAAGCTCAAAACATTTTCTACCATCTAACCCCTTATTATTATGTAGTCACAAACTCAATTAATGGAAAAATTTGTGCACTGGGTGAAATTCGAAACAACGGATTACCTGACCAGCGCGTTAATATAATAATATTAATATCGCCTTATTTATACTGCCCAAATAGGACAATTAAAATCCCATTATTCCAGCAGTAAGCTCAAGACACATTATTATTTGGTAAAAATCTCAAATGGGAGGATAACTTGTCATGTCTCGAATGGGTTTCGAACTCACGACTTCTGGAATCTCTGGATTCACAGGGTGTCGCCTTTACCACTGAGCTACCGGGACTGACGTAAAAATATAAAGAAAAATATAATAAATTATAATAGCTACCTATAAAAAATAATATAATAGGTGATAATTATCCAGTTTTATGTCTTAATGATTGGCGTGAAAAACGTTTAATCTTTAATCACTTAACATTAAGTAGGTACTCATTTAATTGTGTTGAGAGAGAGAAAGAGAAGAGAAAAAAGCTGAAAAACTGGTTACCCTACTATTATCCACTATACAGGGTGAGTCCAAAGCCCGAATTATGCAACAGCATTAGAATAACAAATCTTACACGACCTCTGGTGGGAATTTCAACCAATCACAGCTCATTTATATCAGTTGTTTAGTGATAGTGGCTTAATCCATATATTTCTTTCTAACCAAAGTGGATGCAAGTGGAATAAAACTGGAAGCAAGTCATTTTTCTTTTGGAAGAGGAAAAATCTTCTTCCAATTTGGTTAACCAAAATGGATTTAGAAAATTCTTGCGTCCAGTTCTTTTACAGGTTAAGTTTATCTTTAAAGTACAGAAACGCATTTTTCTTTCACGAATGGTGGGGAAGCTAAACTGGAAATATTTGAAATAAAATGGAAATATTTGGAAATTCCGAACCTAGAAAAAAAATTATCCAAAAGAAAAATACCTCTTTAGATTAACAAATCCTAGATAATTAATCCTTTTACATAATTCAACCCCTAGAGTGTGTATTAGATTTTTCTATACGAAAATTATGGACTTCTCTGCCAACGTTTCACAAGAACCAAACCTAAGAGCAACGTGTGAAGAGATATATCTCAGTTTTTAGCTACCTATATGTATATGTACAAAAATTGTAAACACTGTTTACTCGCGTTTTTGTTAATGTATATTCGCGGTTGGTGACGTTTTTTGTTGTTGTTGTTGTTTTTTTTTTTTTTTTTTTTTTAAAGATGAGATAATCTTTAAAAAAAGATAATATTTTAAGATTTCCAAACGATTTGTAACTTGTACTTATAATTAATTGGTTATGAAATAAATAAATCAAAGTAAGAGAAAAAAATCCTGTCCCTTAAGATCTCTTAAAAAAAGAAAGAAAAAAAAAGGACGAGTGTTCTTTTCACAGCTTTTTTATTTCGTAGCCATGAAACAGGAGCTACTGTAGATGTTTGTGGACTGTGTTGTAGCCTGCCCATCCCGTAGTATGTCTCCCCTCTGCTGGGCGAGAAGTGACACAATACATTTAGGTACTGGGTCATCACGGGCGCACCGGAACGTATCCCTTACAAACAACTGAAACCAAATTTTGAATACAAATTTTTGTCGGCGCGGGGGATCGAACCCGGGACCCTCCGTATGGTAAGCGAGTACTTAACCACTGAGCTATTCTATCATGGAGTCCAGGAGTCTATCATGGGAGCCACAGATGGGTGGCGGGGCGCGGTGTATAGCTGAGTCAGTGATATGAAAGGTCGGTTAAGAATAACAAAACTAGAAAAACAAAAATTCAAGCCACACAACAGGAACATATAGAAGTAAATAGTTCGAAAGTCTACTAGTAAGTAAATAAGTAAGTACATATATAGAAACCCGCAATGTACACTGACTTTCAGAAATATTGTACCAACTACTGGTTAAACAACAATTAGGTATATAAAAGTAAATAGTGCGAAAGTAAATATACAAGTAAGAAAATAAGTAAAGATACAGAAACCCGCAATATATTACTTATTATTATAGTATGCTTTATTAGGGGGAGAGAGTACAATGGTAAGAGTATAAAATTAAGAAAAAACAAACAAGTGACAAAATAAATAAGTTAAAAAAAAATAACAATAATGTCCTACCTAAAGGGCGGGGTTATTGCCTGTGGCATTCTTCCACCCAATGTACACTGACTTGCAGAAATATTGGACAAACTACTGCTCTGATTTTCACTTCCCGCAATGTGCACTGACTTGCAGAAAAATTGGACCAACTATGGCTCTGAGCAGAAGTTGGTCCAAACCCCCCACTTTGATAACAAGTTAAATTCAACTTCTTTATTATTAAACTATTAAACAGATTAATTTTATACAAATAAAAATTCTATATTCTATATGTTTTATTTTATTATTTTTTTTGTATCCGGGGTCAAGTGGCAGAGAATGCCTAAGGCATTAACTTCGCCCCAGATTACAAAACAATTGCAATAAAAATTAATATTTCTTTTTGTACATATATCTAAGTTTTTTTTTTTTAATTTATTGTTATATTTTTTGTTGTTGTTGATATAGTAGTCACTGTGGCAGAGCGAGTTAGCGCGCTAGGCATTGCACACATGGTGACCTGGGTTCGATTCCCAGCGGGGGAGGATTTTTTCTGCTCTGTACTTGGATGTTCGGGGTCCACTCATACCTCGTGAGGAAAAATGAGTAGCTACTTTAATGTGAAGCAGCGACCAGTGGCAGAATCTTAGACAAAAAAATAATACAAGATATTGTAAATTAAAGTGGTAAAGTCCTATGATTCTGCGCTACCCACTAAAATTGTGACATAATAACACAAAGAAAAAGCATTATTATTATTATTATTGTTGTTGATCATTGTTTTGTAAAAAAAAGTGTAAATAAATAAATAAAAATACAAAATATAGTAGGTATATACAATTTACAAGAAAAAAAGTTGATATTATTAAACAAAACTTGACCAAGGGCGGTGCTAATGCCTACGGCATTCTCTTCTCAGACCACAAGCGTCACAAGTAGCTCCTGTTTCATGGCCACGAAATAAAAAACGCTGTGAAATTCTCCTCTTCAAATCAAAAACAAAAAAAACAGCTATTTTCCTTTATCTTATAACAAGGAACGCAATGAACTCGTAGTTCTCCTCACATCACCGAAGTTAAGTAACGTCGAGAATGTCCAGCGATGTGAGGACTATGACAACACAAGAGTTCACAAATGGTCCGATATCTATGCACGCGAGTATTGGTACTTGAGGGCGAAAACATTTCAACAAGGTTGGTGCTACTTTATCTGATAACAGCTTGGGTGATAGGACCAGGGGTGCATGCTAGGGCACGATTTTAGTGTCTTAAAATATTCCCTGGTGCACTGGCAGTCAAGTGGTTAACGCGATAGTCTAGTTATCCAGGTAGCATAGGGATCCGTTGGTTCGAATCCCACCCTGTGCATGAAATTTTCCTCATTATAATAAGACTCTGAAGGTTAGGTCGTAGAAAATTGGGTTAAAAAGTCATCATATTTGTGTCAATCACTTTCGTGATATCACAACTACTCAACTCGCTCTACGAAGGGGGAAATTAATAGACAAATTCTTCATCATTGCTAAGCGTCGGTTTTCCCTATCTTACACAGTGCGCAATCCACTACTTAGCCGACTTAGCGCCACACAGGTATTACAGAAACGTCTATTAATTCCGCCCTAAATCTACGCTGAAACCGGGACTAGAACCACCGACCTCCAGGTTAAACGTCCGCCGCCGTATCGATCAAGTTACTGAGGTCGGTTCATTTTAAATTTATTTAAATTACTAGACCGAGACGCTTAGGTCACAGAGCTGCCGGGACTAATAGTCCAGTGACCTTGACATCTGTAAGTCTCGCACAGTGCATGGCACCAATGAGTTTCTTATGAATAAGTTCAATGACAATCATCTTACCTTCAGTAAACGATTCTGACAGATGTCTTCAGGTAGGTTTCAGATAGTTTGAGTGGAATAAGTTCTGTTCGGGTTGACAAGGCGAAGTTGTGTCCGCGTGATGGTCACTGTTTGCACATGCTTGATTTGATAACTTGCAAAACTTGAAAAAAAAACTGGGTCGGTCAAATTTTCGACGAATACAATTCTTTTCCTTATTATAGGATAAGGAAAGTAAAAAATATTTTACGGAAAAATTATACAAGTAAAAAAAAGGCCTCCCGTCGTGATATGACCATGCAGTTGAAAGCGACGTTAAAGCCAAATTAAAAAAAAAAAAAAATCGTGGGAAAAAAAATCTTTTACCTACCTAATTTGTTTCAGATTAATGGATTCTTTTTAGAGAAAATACTAAAAATCGTACATTTTCTTAATTGGGTATTAATGGCCATTCAACACGTTATCTTCAGAAAATATTTTCAAAACGTAATTCTCCGAATGGGTACGTATCAAACAAATTTTCAACACTCACTGAGAAAAGACAATTAAAAAATACTTCCGATTAATAATATTACAAATTTCTCGGAAGTAAAATTTTAGAAAACAATAAAATATTTGAAATAAATTAAACTTCTGCATACATTAATATGACTATCCCAAAAATCAGTTGTTTATACGAATAACTTCGGTTTTAGAATAGAATAGAACAATAATGTTTACTTTTGTTTCATTTAGTTGTAAAATTAATATGTAATATAATTTCAGGTTTAAAAATCACAGAAAAAATATGTAAAAAATACGGATTTTTTTAACGAAATTTTAAAGAAAAAAACATTTAACTGTTTGAAAAATATCGCGAGACGGGTCTCCTAAGTTGTGGGATGCGTGAAGACTTGGTGAGTATCGGAACTAGACTGCAAGTGTAGAGATCGCGAGAGTTGAGAGGGAGAACGAAAAAATACCGAGTCGTGATAACAAGCGTGATAAGAGATTACGGCAGCTGGTATAGATAAAGTTAACCGCTTTTGATAGGAGAGAGAGAGGAAGCTGGAAGAGAGAGATTAGGAGGGAGAGAGAGAGAAAGAGATACAGAGAGGAAAGAAAAGAGAGAGAGAGAGAGAGAGAGAAAGAGAGAGAGAAAGAGAGAGAGAGAGAGAGAAAGAGAAAGAGAAAGAGAAAGAGAAAGAGAAAGAGAGAGAGAGAGGCTAGGAGGAAAGGGAGAAAGAGAGAGGGTTTATGGGAGAGGGAGAGGAAGACAGAGATTAGGAGGGAGAGAGAGAGAGAGAGAGAGAAAAAGAAACAGAGAGGAGGGGAAAGAGATAGAGAGGGAGAGGGGAGGGGAAAGGGAGCTAGAAAGAGATTAAGAAGAAGAAACAGAGAGTGTGGGAGGGAGAGACAGAGGGGGAGGGAAAGAGAGAAAGAGAGAGAGAGGGGGGGGAGGAACGGGAGAAAGAGAGAGAGGGAGAGACAGAGGGGGAGACAAAGAGAGAGAGAGAGGGGGGAGGAAAGGGAGAAAAGAGAGAGAGAGAGAGGGAGAGAGAGGGAGAGAGAGGGAGAGAGAGGGAGAGAGAGAGAGAGAGAGAGGGGGAGAGAGAGAGAGAGAGAGTGTGGGGGAGAGAGAAAGAAAAAAACAGAAAAGGGCAATAGGAGAGATGGATGGATTTTTTTATATTGATTTTGATAAATTGTTCAGGGAGACAGAGAGAAAGAGATGAAGAGAGGGAAAAGAAAAAGAAGAGAGATGGACTGATATTTTGATACAATATTTTAATACATAAATAAACATAAATTTATTCGATACATAAATAAAATTGTTCACAAGATAATTCACCTCCTAAGATAATTCTACCTTGTCAAAGAGAGAGAGAGAGAGAGAGATAAAGAGAGAATGAGAGAGATACTGAAAAAAGAGTGATAGATAAAAAGTTTAAAGTTATCATACTTGTGTTAATCACAATCGTGATATCACAACTACTCAAACTTGCTTTACTAAGTTTTTGCTTAACTTGGGACTCGAACCACTGAACTCCAGGTTACAAGTCCACCGTCCTATGATTTTTTTTTTTAAGTTTCCATGTAAATACCCACTTAAACAAGTAAACAACATCACCAATTAATAAGAGTATTCAATAGATAAAAATCTTGTGCTAAAGGTGAGTTGAGCTATTTAACTGAGTATTTGTGATTATTATGTAAAAAAATCATACATAATATACATAAAAGTAAATAAGTATTTACTCAATATGTACCTTATTATAAACAAGATAATTAAATAGATAAATCCTGTTACAAAGAAAATTATATGAGGTGATACATGAAAATATATTTTGTTGAAAACCCAAACTAAATACATTGAGTATAATAATAATAGTAAAATTCTCTAATATACGTATACGGCCCGATAAGTACTTATTAGCTCCATTTTTTTAGCAGTATGCCCAAATCGTATTATTACCTATGTGGTAAAAATCCCAAATAGGAGGATCCCGGCTGGGTTTCGAACCCGCGACCTCTAGATTACAGAGTGCCGCCTTTACTACTGAACTACCGGGACAGAAAAGAAGATATCTCCTTCTTTTACTCTGTCTTATCCTGCTCAAGCAGGGTTGACGTTGTTCAACCTCATGGTTGAGGTTGGTTGGTTTTGGCACATTGTTTTACGGCTGGATGCCCATCCTAACTCCAATGATTCTATTTGATAACTTCCTAGATTAGGACGGGAGTTTTACCCTCCATTCGCTGGAAATCGTACCATCTACTCACATCAACCTCACCCAGCCTGGATAGAGTCGGCAATGCCAGACTCACATATACGGATGGAACAGAATTTTCTATGAAAAATCTGCTCCGACCGGGGATCGAACTCAGGATCTCTGGACTATGGGCAGTAGTCAAAACCATTACGTCACGGAGGCTGCCACAAAAAAGATATATCCGTTCTTGAAACTAACAATGTCGAAAGCCCATTACTAAATGTCAAAGGTGCGTCAGAAAAGAGGAGGTAATGATGTTTAAAGCTTGAAATAATGAGAAAGTTGACTTTTAACATAAAAGAGTTTACGTTTAGCATGGGAGATGGCAAGTGATTAACAGCGAGCGTGTTTAAATACTGTAAATTAATTAACCCTTCTCTGCCCTATTCTTCAACGTTTTTAAAAATGAACCCCTCTTTACCCTATTTTTTAAGGTTTTTGAAAATCAACCATTCTCTACCCTATTTTCTTCAACGTTTTTGAAAATTCAATCCTCTGTACCCTATTCTTTAACGTTTTTGAAAATTAACCCTCTTCTACCCTACTTCATAGTTTTTGAAAGGTTTCGACCAGGGGGAAGAGAATTCATTTTTTACTTTCTTTGAAGAAAAAAATTGAAATAGAAGGTAATGCGGAAGCCAGCATTAAAATAAGATATCTTAATATATAAATGTCAAAGTCACTGACTGATCATAGCTCTACAGCCCAAACCGTAAGTCCTAGGAAGCTGAAATTTGGTAGGTAGCTTTGTCTTATAGTCTAGATGTGTAATAAGACGGGATTTTTCGAAATTCCCACTACAACACCTGCCATTGGTGAAAAAGAATTTTTTGCTTTCACGGCCATGCCTCGGCCGCAAAGCGGGCGACAGCCCGCTTGTATATTATATGCTTAACTTTGAAGATTGTGCAAGGCTCATACAGGGTCTGCAAAAAAAGGAGCCACTTAAAATATTTAGAAAACGGATGTCTAATGTGGAAAAAATATCTAATGTGTTTGGCACACTGATAACATTGGAAAAAATATCTATTGTGTGTGGGACACTGATAATATTGGAAAAAATATCTAATGTGTGTGGGACACTGTATGAAAAATAATTGGAAGAAAAAATATGTAATGTGTGTGGGACACTGGATAACATTGGAAAAATATCTAATGTGTGTGGGACACTGATGTCCTGTATCAAAATTCTGGATGACATGTAGTCTGTCCAATTCCATGGAGCAACTTTTCTTCCCATATTAGGGATGGAAAACTTTCTCTTTTTTATGATAACAACGCTCTTGTTGTGAACTTAAGGCGTACAGCAGAGTAAAATGATGTAGAGATTAAAATAATTAGATGTAGAGATTAAAATAATTAAATCTACATAGATACACGCTCACTTCGCCGTAATTGTTAATTTTGTAATTTCTTTTTTAATACGTGGTTATAAAATAATAAAAAGAGCGCACGAATAGCTTAGTGGTTAAACACCCACTTGCCATGCGGAAGGTCCCAGGTTCGAACCCCGCGCCGACAAAAATTTGTATTATAAATTGGGTTACAGTTGTTTGTAAGGGATTCCTTCGTGCGATCGTGTTGACCCAGCACCTAAATGAGAAGAATTGTGTCACTTCTCGCCCATCAAAGAGGGGGCATACTACGGGATGGGCAGGCTACAACACAGTCCATAAGCGTCTCAGTAGTTCTTTTTTCATGGTAACGTAATAAAAAAGCTGTGAAACAGTTAGTTTTTTTCCTAAGAGATCTCAAGGGACCGAATTTTTTTTGTTGTTGTTGTAAAACACTCATGTAAAAAAAAATAATAAACCTCTATTCTTTGTGTTATCATACAGGGTCCGGCATTTGATCTAATTATTCATGAATCATTTTGAAATGCCTATATTTTCCCAACTAAAGTTTCCAAATGAATTTTCCTTTGGTGATAGTAATGCTAGGAAACAAAGGCCATTTATAGCCAGCGTCGATGGCATGTTGAATACACCGGTTCCCTTCAGAACACCGAAGTTAAGCGACATCCAGCGAGGTTAAGACTTGGATGGGTGACCATTCAAATTCTAATTCTCGTGACGCTGGCTTTTCCCGGCCCCACTCAGGCTGGGTGAGGTCAATGTGAGTAGCAGGTTTGTGAGTTTCCTGCGAATGGAGGGTAAAACCCCCGTCGTGATATGACCATGGCAGTTGAAAGCGACGTTAAAAACCACTTAAAAAAAAAGGCCATTTATTGTTATGCTCGCCAATTCTAGGATTAAAATTGGTGCGTATTACGATTAGAATTCTAGAATTGGTGAGTTGTGGAAGATTAAGCCGTATTTTTCTTTCTAAACAAAGTTTTGATGGAAATTAAATGGACAAATTGTAAGAGTCATTTTTCTTTTGGAAAAAAACGAAAAGAAGAGAAATCTTCTTCCAGTTGGGCAAAACAAAATGGATTTATAAAATTCAGGCTCATTTCTTTAATCCTGGGGGTTTTTTTTTTTTAATTTTGCCATTGTTAATGTTTAAAAATACCGAAACGGATTTTTCTTTCACGAATTGTGAGGAAGATAAACTTGGAACAAAATGGAAATTTGGAAGAAAAAAAAACCGAACCTGGAATTTTTTTTATTCCAAAAGAAAAACGCGGCTTTAGTTAAAAAAAAAGGGTAGAGTTAGTTAATCTTATCTTGTTTAATAAATTCAGGCTGTAGCAGATAATTATTTCTAAAAAGAGATGCCAAACTTAGAATCACTTCAAAGCTTAGGGAAAGTACCTTTGTATAAATGTTTCTTTATAAAGAAAATAAATAAATGAACTACTATGTATAAAAAAATAAATAAAAAAATATGAAAACTATATTGCACATTGTATAACTCAATAAGTTCTACGGCGCTCATACAAAAACATTACAACCATGGATAAATAAGTAATAAGTGGTGACGTCATAACTATTATCTCATAAATCTGTCCCCTAACTATCCAATATGGCTACCGTTATTACCTCCAAAAGCATGGGCTAAGAAAAAATAATTTGTTATTATTGTGCTTTTCCCCTGTGTTAAAACTAACAAAGATGGTCGATTTTAAGGGACAAATTCGAGGCATTCCGTGTTAGCCCAGGCAAATTAGTGCTCTAGCGGCAAAAAATTGCTCAATAGCTGGAAATCGTTTTAAACCCTTAAAGGGGTCCTGAATAATGGGTATATGAGTTTGCGACGGATTTTAGGTTGTGCTTCCGAGTTTAGGGCCTAAATAGTGCAAATTTTTTGCACTTTTTTTAAAATTGCGCTTATAACTCAAAATGTATTTATTCTACAGAAAATTTTACTCAGTTCTTATCTAAGGAGCATAAAATTATGCGTCTAATGACGTTTGAATCATTAAAATAAGTTAAGCCGTTCAGGCACAATCGCTCCTCAAAGATGGGTCATTTTTTCAAACATAGCTCAAATTTTGAAAATTCTCAACTTTTAACGCCTGTAAGTCAAAAAGGACTGCACCAATTGAAAAAATTAATAGAATCGAACTTGTAGAAAATGTAATTTTAAGTAAAATACTGTTTGAAATTTGCTCACTCCAGTGCTGAGATATGAATTTTAAACCGAAAGAGTTCCTAGCGCCAAATTTTCGCTAAGGCAGTGCAACGCAAAAAACTTCGTCTGAACTATAAAATTATCACATTCTTACAACTTTTCAAGCAAAACTGAACGTTATGTACTGAATTCAGTCGAACTGGAGTGAGCAAATTTTTAAAAAATTTGCTCACTCCAGTGCTGAGATATGATTTTTCGTCCCTAGCGCCAAATTTCCGCTAAGGTAGTGAAACTTCATCTGAACTCTAAAATTATCATATTCTTACAACTTTTCAAGCAAAACTGAACGTAATCTATTGAATTCAGTCGGATAGGTAATTTAAAATTTTGAGAAACTTGCACTGAATTTTACTAAGATCTTTACTGAACATGTGATTTCAAGACAGCAGGCACACTATGGAGGATGGAGGATTTATATGCGGCAACATTGTGCAAGAAGGAATATTAATAATATAATAATAAAAATGCATTTTCTTTGTGTTGTTATGTCACAATTTTAGTGGGTAGCGCAGGATCATAGAACTTTGCCAGTTTAATTTACAATATCTTGGATTATTTGTGTGCCTATGATTCAGCCACTGGTCGCTGCTTCATATCAAAGCAGCTACTCTTTTTCCCTTACGACTCACGAAGTATGAGTGGACCCCGAACATCCAAGTACAGAGCAGAAAAAATCCCATCCCGCTGGGAATTGAACCCAGGTCACCATGCGTGCAATGCCTAGCGCGCTAAGTCACTCGGCTACAGTGACTACAACATATTAAAGGAAAATATAGAGGAATATTAAAGGAAAAGTCACTTCGAATGTTCATTGAGGACAGCAGGAGGAGAAATGATGGGCATCACACGTGGTTACAGACTCAGAAATTTGTTATACTTCACGAGAAGTGTCGCAAAGGTGTCTACACGAAGGAGTCAAACACTGTAAAGGCCGAAAAAGAAGCAAGAAACGGAAGCCGTGTTACAAGAGGCCGTGAGGAAATACCAAAATTCAACTTCAAGGAGCTCTGATTCTACTGTGGAAAAGATATGGAGGTTCTGGGTACTAACGACTTCTTAGGAGTGAACCACTTTTTAGTCTCACCTCGGCAGTATAAACAAGGTAATTTCTATTCTATTCTATTCTACCCCCCCATGGCATAGAACGTATCATGGCCATCAATGGTATCCATGTTTATATCGGCGTTGTCATATACGAATTGAGTTAATGAATTTTTAGTGATGATAAGGCCATGATACGTTCCATGCTATGGGGGGGGGGGGGGGGGGGGGGGGGTATTCCAGTGTTTCACTCCTAAGAAGTCGTTAGTACCTAGAACCTCCATACTGAAGGTGAAATCAATCCCACTAGTAACCAGTTTGAGCGAACTCTCCCTATTCACGCCATGTGACTCCAGTTTGAATTGCCTCCAAACTTACCCCGCGCATATCACTCGATCTCTACGCCCCTAACTGTTAGAGATAACACTTCGATATCAGATGAAAGGCATATCATATGATCTTACAAAGAAAGCTAGAGATTCGGTACGATAGATTGGGAACGACGATGCCTCGTTCAGATTGTAACAACCAGTGGTCAGGGTACGTCTTCTCTCCTTCCTCGATCTACCACCTTTGATCCCCTTCTAAAGGCGTCAGTACTTGGTACAAGTACTCAAGGTAAGACCATCCAATCTCATTTCATAGTAGTAGTTTATTTCTTCCTTTTATCTTTCCGTGTAAATTTAATACTCTTTAATACCTACACCTTTCGTAGTAGCGTTATTGAAGCAGCGGCCTTTTCTTCGTTAAACCCCAGTAACTGGGAAACTTAGGTCTTCCGGCTTCAAAGCCCCAGTTACTACATTAATTCACTCCCCTCGTCCAGATATACCTTGAGCTGCATCAGGATCCATAGATGGGCGTGAATTAAAGAACATACCACGACAAGAATCGTACTTGCCTTCAGCGGCTACGAGGTCTGATTCAGTTGCCATTCTACGCAATACCACCGCCCCCATTTCATCTCCTCTGGCAATTGCAGAACGTTTAATTTTTTGCATTATTTCTTGTGTCTGAATTTCACGCACTGTTTCACGTCTATGAAGAGGAAGCTTTTTCTGTTTAGCCTTGAAGCTTTCAGAGGCATCTTTTCCACAGTAGAAGCAGAGCTCCTTAAAGTTGAATTTTGTTATTTCCTCACGGCCTCTTGTCACACGGCTTGTTTGACTTCTTCGTGAAGACACCTTTGTGACACTTCTCGTGAAGTATAGCGTAGATTTCTGAGTCTGTAACCACGTGTGATGCCCATCATTCCTCCTCTTGCTGGCCTCAATGAACGTTCGAAGTGACTTTTCCTTTAATATTCCTCTATCCGCTCCTTCTTGCACAATGTTCCCGCATATAAAACAAGTTACATCCTCCATAGTGTGCCTGCTGTCTGGAAATCACATGTTCAGTAAACAGATCTTAGTAAAATTCAGTGCAAGTTTCTCAAAATTTTAGACTACCTATTCGACTGAATTCAGTACATAACGTTCAGTTTTGCTTGAAAAGTTGTAAGAATGTGATAATTTTATAGTTCAGACGAAGTTTTTTGCGTTGCACTGCCTTAGCGAAAATTTGGCGCTAGGAACTCTTTCGGTTTAAAATTCATATCTCAGCACTGGAGTGAGCAAATTTCAAATTTCAAACAGTATTTTACTTAAAATTACATTTTCTACAAGTTCGATTCTATTAATTTTTTTCAATTGGTGCAGTCCTTTTTGACTTACAGGCGTTAAAGTTGGGAATTTTCAAAATTTGAGCTATGTTTGAAAAAATGACCCATCTTTGAGGAGCGATTGTGCCTGAACGGCTTAACTTATTTTAATGATTCAAACGTCATTAGACGCATAATTTTATGCTCCTTAGATAAGAACTGAGTAAAATTTTCTGTAGAATAAATACATTTTGAGTTATAAGCGCAATTTTAAAAAAAGTGCAAAAAATTTGCACTATTTAGGCCCTAAACTCGGAAGCACAACCTAAAATCCGTCGCAAACTCATATACCCATTATTCAGGACCCCTTTAAGGTTTTAAAACGATTTCCAGCTATTGAGCAATTTTTTGCCGCTAGACCCCATTTTAGCACTAATTTGCCTGGGCTATGTATCTTATTTCTCCGTGATAACAACACATTTAGAACATTGAAAAAAATAATAATTCTAGAGGAGCAAGGACTGTGTGAGTGCTTAGCCTCCTCTGTAAATAAATATCATTAAAAAAAAAAACAACACATTGATAAACTAGGTATCATTATCAATTTCATTATTATCATGTACCTAAAAATAATAATAAAAACACTCTTTAATGGCAGGTAACCACCAAGCGAGGTTAATGCTCAAAGCATTTTCTACCACTTAACCCTCAGAGTCTTATTATTATGTAGTCACAAACTGAAACTAAAAAAATTCATGCAATGGGTGGGGGATTCGAATATTTTTTTTTTTAATAAATGAATTTATTTATTTTCATAAACTAAACAAAACATAAAAAACAAGCAATTTTTTTACGTAATAAAATGTAATAATCTTTATTTAAAGACAATAGCTAAAAAGAAAACTTAAAAAAATACAAGAGATCATTCAGGTCGCAAAGGGCACATCGAAAGCATGTTAATTACATAAATTCTCATCAGATCAGTAAAGTTAAGCAACGTCCAGCGTGGTCAGTGCATGTCCCAGTAGCTCAGTGGGAGAGGCGGCACTCTGTCAATCCAGAGGTTCCACAGGTCGCGGGTTCGAAACCCAGCCGGGACATGACAAGTTACCCTCCCATTTGGGATTTTTACCACATAATAATACGTCTTGGGCTTACTGCTGGAATAATAGGACTTAACAGTCCTAATCGGGCAGTATAAATAAGGCGATATTATTATTATTTGCAACGTGACCATTCGAAGTTCTTTCGCAGGATGCATGAATATTGTATAGTTGTACATGTTATGTCTAGAGTACTATTACATTTTTCACTCAAAAGCATGTGTGAGATGACAAACAAGAAACCTCCTACAACTCGTCGTAAAAAAAAGTTCAACCTCAGATAAGGTTGATGTCATGTCTCACATGACAATAGTACAACCGCACATAAGGTCGATGTCATGTCTGAGATGACAACACTGATTTTTATGTTCATTGATTTCTCCCGCTTTTTTGGATTCACTTTTTAAAAAATTAATAATTTGGCTAGCTTTACCGACCTGTTATCTATAAATCAATGGCCAAGTTCAGCCCGGTAAACAAAACATTCATTTTTTTAGAGAATAGACACCATTCCAAAAACCACGACGATCTTATGGTTTATGGGAGTTTGGAGTTTCTAACCTTACGCGTTACAACTGGTTTTATTGTTGTAGTTGACTATCAATGAAGTTTTCCGCTAAAAAATCTGTGCAGTTTTTTTGTCATAAAACAGAAATTCGGTTGGTCGGAAGAGCTCAAAGTGTGAGAATCTTGCCGTTAAACTTATCGTAAACATTGTTCAAAAATTTCGTCCTGCCCGAGTTTCGAACCCACGACCTCTGGATCAAGAGGTCACGCCGTTAACCACTTCACCAGGGAAGTTGACCCGACACGAGGTATGTATCTAGATATCTAAACCCTCAGGATTTTTTGTCAAATAGTAGAAATTTTGTCCAAAAATTCCGTCCTGCCCGTGTATCGAACCCACGACCTCTGGATCAAGAGGTACCCTCAGGATTTTTTGTCAAATAGCAGAAATTTTGTCCAAAAATTCCGTCCTGCCCGTGTATCGAACCCACGACCTCTGGATCAAGAGGTCACGCCGTTAACCACTTCACCAGGGAAGGCAACCAGTCGTGAGGTCTCTATTGAGGTATCTCAAGGAACTCTCAGGAGTCCCTCCGGTTATTCTGCTCCAGAGCTGGGCCTGACGAATCCTCAGCGGGGATTGTAACCAGGTCCCCTTCATCCTGGAAGATTAAAAAATCTTTTAAACAAACACAAAAATGAGGGGGAAAAAAGAGAAATACAAAAATAAGAAAAATTTATTAAGAAAAAAACTTAAAATGAAATAAATTTAATTTAATATTACAAAAAAATGTTATCATATTTTTGTGTTAATCATTTCGCGATATTACAGTTACTCAAACTCACTTTACTGAATCTACGCTGAAACCGGGACTCGAACCACTGAGACTTCCGCCTTATAGATCAAGCTAATGAGGTCTCGTCGCTTGAGAACCAAAGGGGCGTAACTACAAAATTTTGGTTTTTTTATTATTAGTGATTTTTATGTATTTTTTTCTGATCTTTCCACTGGTAAACTCAGAATTTCGAAAATATCGTTATTTTTTGAGCAATTTGCTAAAAACGAAAAGACGTGAGCTCTAGATACCAGAAAGTGTTTAGGACCTAATCAACGTAAGTAAACTTACACTAATTTGGCTTGAAATATGAGGGAAGTAAGTTCACTTTGGCCCACATGTATCGAATTTTCTTGGGGGTATTTGCACTTAAGACATCATGCATAGAAATTGAAATATAATTCTAAAAGAAGTAAATGCACTTAAGCCCCTAACTTAGGAATATTAATTATGAATCCAAGGAATTGAAAGGACTTAGGCCTATCTGGTTCTGTGATATTTTCATTTTCATAATTTTTTCTCTTTTTCACAAAGACTTACGCCCCATGATAAACACTCTAAATGGTGATGCGTCTCTTTGGCTCTAAATATTTTTCAAAATTGCAAATAACTATTTTATTTTTTTACATTGTTTAATTATGAGATACGTCTTTGGATACGTCTGCTTTACAAGAGACATCAAAATAATGTGTTATCTTTGAGGTTATGTTGATTTTAAAATTTTAATATTTTTGGTGGTAAAAATTAAAACTGAATGTAATGAAAATTCTTTTATTTTTAAAACTTGTGAATTAATTGTTGTTTAATAAGTGAAGAAATAATTCGAAATTTTCATTTATCCTATCCATTAATTGAAATATAAAATGTAAGCACAGCACCTACCAAGTACCATGTTAATTTATTAACTATTAACATACTGGAAATTGTTGGATTACAAAATGTATAAGTAAGTACTGACTCACACTTTTTTGAAGAAAAATTTATCTGTAGGTACCTACTTAAAAAGCACTAATTTGTGGGGTAGCTTTTTAGTCAGGTTTTGATAGAAGGAAAAAATAAATGATCTGAAACACCTGTTTACTCCACCCAAAGAAGTTCACAATAATAAGTTGTATGTATGGCTTATGGTACCTGGTATCTTAAACCTATCAATAAATACCAAATAAGTTGTTAAGATTTGGTAAAATAAGTTGTCAAGATATGCCTATGCCTAACAATACCTGGCACTAGGAATGTATTATGAAGTGTTCCTACCTAACCATAATATTATTACTCTAGGTAAAAATTCAGATCAGTTACCTACTTCTTTTACTATGTGATTTTGGTATTTTCTTTGAAAGAGGTCACTCTTTTGTTTAAATAACTAAAAAAATAAGACCTTGGTTTAGCCTACTAAAGTAAAGGAATTTTTAAATCTCATGTTGTCAAGTAACACTATAGTTACCTACTAAATACAATATTTATAATTATATTGTATTCTTTTCTATTCCTGAACCTTATTTTTAGAACAGATAGTGTCTTATCATAGGTTTTCCCTCCATTAGTGAGGTTTGAGGTTAATAAGGGCATCCACTTGTCAAAACTGTTTGTCAACACCAAAGTTGTCAACCACAAAAACATAATCATACTATAGGGGACTGCATGAGGTTGACGCAAAACACCAACCCTGCTTGAGTAAGAAACGGTGAAGATAAGGATGGTGTCTTATCATACATTATTGTTCCCATCAATACTTTGTCAGTAATAATAATGATATACCTTGCTAGAGCAGGAGTAGCTTATTCATATTCAGACTTTAATAATAATGAAGAGTGTATTTTTTTTTGCAGGTGTAAAAATTTGAAGTATCAGAGAAGACGGGGTAGTGTATTGTCTGCTCATGTTGCACTAATAAAAAAGCTTGTGGAGGATAAAAACAAAAGGGTAAGTTTTTTTTTAACTTACAATGTTTTCTTCTCTCCTAAATAATTAATACAGAATATTTTTACACAATATTAAAATTCTATAGATCCGTCCATATTGGTGAAGTTTACACTTATAACTTAGGCACCTACATAATAATTATATTTGTTATCTATAAGACATATAAAATAATTATTATTTTATCTCATTCCTCAGGTGGATGGTATTGAGCAAAACACTAGTGTGATGTTGGACAATGCAGGTGCAGATGGCCAAGAACAAAGTCACTCTGACACAGACAGAGTGACAGACATAAACATTCAGCCAACAATGGTTATACAAGGTGCAACTATCAGCAGACAGGAGATTTTACTGGATGAGGGCACTACTTGTAATAATAATACTTACTGTACAACTTTGAATGAATGCCCAGATACATCCACTTCCAAAGAAAGTGTAGAAAGGTGTAGAACTCAGGCTGAACAAGAAAGTGGCACTACTTGTGGACCTCCAGCAGAAGAATTGTATCCAGGAAAAACTTATTATCTGTTTTCGGATAGTTGTTCTGGACAAAATAGAAACAGATATATCGTCGCGTGTTTACTTTACACAGTGACCACGTTAAATATCGATAATATTCATCATGTATTCTTTGAACCTGGGCATAGCTTCATGGAAGTGGACAGTGTCCATGCAAGAATTGAAAAATGTGGACAAAAATTAAATATATATGACCCATCTGGGTGGTATACTGTGGTGAAAATGGCTTCTAAAAATGGAAACTACGCAGTACATGAAATGGACCAGGAGGGAATATATGATTTGAGAAAATTGGAAGAAAACATGTTCAAGAAAATATTAGTGGACAACCTGAAGAATCCTGTGAGTTTGATGAAAGTTAAACGGTTTCTTTTCAGAAAAAATGAGCCGGATAGAGTGTATTTTAGTTATAACTATGAAATCCCTAACAACCTCTACTTCTGTGTCAAAAATACTGAATTTAATAAAATAACACTTTTAAAAGCATACAATGGGCCACTAGAGATTACTAAAGACAAATATGATGATTTACAATTTTTATGTGAGGCCAAAATCATACCCTCACAATACAGAAGCTTTTATGATTCTCTAAACACAAGAGTTGTCAAAAGGAATAATACGGCATCCCCTAAATTGAAGAATAAAAAACAGAAATTGACTACAAGTACACTAAATACCAAGAAAAGTAGAAAGGAACCTGTCAATATATGTGAAACAGGGAAAAGATTTACAATGTCTACATCGACAAAAACTAAGGAAGACCACATCATTACGCAGGAAACTCTTTTCCCCCTAGGAAGAACTGCACCGAGTTCAATGCCACTTACCTGTATTATTAGACTAGGCCGTAAGGCTAGTAGTATAATTAGTGCCCGTAAGGCTTCAAAAATAAAATATAGCTTTCCAAGAGGTCTTGAAAAAAATTCTCTGGTCTATGGAATTAATTTTCTACTTTCTAAAATAGTTAAAGTTGTTTTTTCAAGACCTCTTGGGTAAGCTATATTCCAATCCTTGTTAATCTTGGAGACACTGTCTTTTTCGTGGATCTGCACACCGTCCATTTTTCAATTTTAAATTTTAAAATACAACTTTTCATAAGTTTTAAGTTACATACTTCATTTACTTACTCTTTTCTTTCTATTATAATTATTATTTTATATTCTATATTATTATTTCAATAAAGTTGTCCCTCGAGTGACGAAATCGTTCCTACTAAGTAAACAGTTTATCTACTTATATTTTTTCAAAATTAATTCACATATTTTAAAATACCTACGTTTGCAAGAATATTATTACCTTCATTGTTATTATAAATTTTAGACTCAACTCAACAAACCAAGAGCGTATCTCAATCTAACCAATGCAGTTTAACATCGGTTATTTAGAAAAATGGAAACAGTATCACCTTATAGGTTTTTAAAACTTAACTAGAGGTAAAACTTAAAAGATCTTACTGCCTAAGATAAGAAAAATCTCACTATGTATGTGCCCTTACGGTAGTAAAAATCGGATGAGTGTTGCACGAAAAGTTGTATCTACTCATACATCTCAGAATATCAGTACAAGAAGGAACGTATTTGCACATAGTTCTATAGTGACGTTAAAATTTTAGAACCACAAAAACGCATCGCCTTTTCTGATCATAACTGTTCCTATCATTATGAGACAATTAGGAATTAAATCCTGATAGGATCCGTAAGTATTTGAAAGTTTTGGAGCCAAAGAGACGTATCACCTCTTAGAAACTTGGTGTATATTTTATATGAGAATATAAAAGGTTGTAAAGCATCATACGACTTGGTTAAAAAGGCGTAAGAGGGCTTTTTTTTCCTTTTGGATTTTTATCTTTTTAATGACAATTTTTTTCATGTAAATATTTAAGACACTTGTGGTAAAGAGATTTGTCCATCTTTTATAAGAAAAAATTGTCGAAAAATACATACTACACTTCATGTTATTGAAATACTAAACCTTCTTTTTGCTCTCCTGAAAAATCGCACTTATGTAGTTACGCCCCTTTGGTTCTCAAGCGACGGTCTGTGGAATATCTTAAGTATTCATGGAGAAGGATGAGATAATTATGAAAAGATGGATCCGATGTCATCCTCAGGAAAGTAATTAAAATCCTTGGAATCGGCCTAGCAAGCATGCCTAATTCTAAGTTTCTAAGTAATAATAATAAGACTCTTGAGTTGAAGGTAACCACCAGGCGAGGTTAATGCTCGGACATTTTCAACCACCTAACCCTCAGAGTCTTATTATTATGTGGTGACAAACTAAAATTAATGAAGAAAAATGCATACACTGGGATTCGAACCAACGGATCTCTACGCGCATGAACCACTTGACCAGCAGATATCATACCTGATCGCTATAATCCGGGAAAGGTCCGTTTGCATCGTCCAGAAATCCGTGTGATCGCGCCCTTTCTTCCAAGAGCTGTTCACACTTTAGTTCCAAGCTGCGCAGATGGTTCAAGAGGGGTTTACAAGAGGCACAGCGCAGGGCTTGAGCTGTTTGAAGAGTGAGGAGTTTGTCTTGAAGTAGCTCCACCTTGGAATGTATTTTTTTAATTTTATTGATCAAACGCTCAGCAAGCAAGCAATAACAAAATGAATACGTCGTAAATCTAACTGTAAAATAGTTACATAGGCAGAAAATAGGTATTCAAATTGAAAAAAAATGAAGAAATTGAAAAGGAAAAATGTATTCTAATTGAAACAATAATGAAGACATTGATGAGTAAGAAAATGTATTCAAATTAGAACAAATAATGACAAAATTGGACAGCATTCCATTCCCGCGAATTTCAGATTTTTCGGTTTCCGGTGTTCGATTCCGCCGATGAAATATTTGGGTACCCATGGACAGGATGTTCTATTCCACTGATATTGTGTGTGCAGGTATAACATCTGACTATGTCAATTCCCCCTCATATCACTATGTAAAACTTTGATTACGGGTAGTAATGTTTTGAAGTTCAAAGTAGGTATTCATCAATTACATTTAAATTTGTGACTTTTTAGAAAAACAATAAGGCGAAGTCTCAATAATAATGCTTGTGAGTCCTACCATGGGCAATTGGACGTCTTTCCAAACATTTCAATTCACCGCATCCAAATATACATGTATTGATAGATGCATTATTAAATTTATAAAGAAATACGTACATTCAAATAAATAGCCTCAGAGATATAGCTACAGCATCAATGTCTGGCAGAACAAAAAGACAACGGTATATCAAATAAAGTCAGGATCTAGAGGCGAAATAGACAAATTTAATAACTTAAATCATTGCTTAGCATCAGCTTTCATCATCTAACACAGTACGCAATCGGAAACTTGGCCCCACAAAATGTATTACAAAGACGTCTATTAATTCCTAGGAGTCCGTTGTGTTCGCGCACTTAGATTGACATTAATCCTCTTTCATAATTCGGACTTTAGATTAACATTAATCCTGTTTTATATTATTATTATTTAAATATTCATTAGGAGGACAAAGTACAATATTTACAGTATAAAATTAAGATAGGACAAGTAAAAAATAGTATGAAAAACAAATAAATATGAAAATAGTACTAATGTGCTAACTAAAAGGCGCGATTATTGCCTGTGGCTATTTCTTTCACCAAACCCTTAATGAGTTAAGCAGTATAAACAGAAAAGTGAGAAGTTGTACTAGATGTTCAATTGTTCATGAATATCAGAACATACCTGGACAGCTGTTTGCAGCTTATTTGCTCTCATCAGTAGGTAATAGTTCTGAATATCCATGTTATCGACTAATCTCTCTATTTTATTTTGTTTTACTTATTTATTTTTTTACTTTTTTATTTTGTCATTTGTTTGTTGTTTTTTTTTTTTTTTTTCTTTTCTTAATTTTAAACTGTTACCTGTACTTTGTCCTCCTAATAAAGCTTAAAAAAAAAAAAAAAAAAATGGAACTGTCCATCCACTCACCTTCTCCATGATAACTCTTCGCCTCTCAGCTTCTTCCTCCGCGTCCTTCTCCTTCTCCTCCACCATGCGGAGGCTCTCTCTCAGCGCCTCCTCCAGCTCCTCCACTCTGCCACTCTTCGCATCTACCACCTCCAATAGCCGCTCTAACTCGTCCAACTTCTGTCCGCTCAGTTCTTCGTGATTGTCAAATGTTGCCATGAACTGTTCCACTGCCGCGTTTCCATTCCTTTGTTGTCGGTTTCCATTAGGGTCCGCCACATCTTTTTGTTTCTTTTCCACATTTTTTTCGATCAATTCTTCGTGATTGTCAAGTGTTGCCATGAATTGTTCCACAGTGGCGTTTCCATTCCTTTGTTGTCGGCTTCCATTGGGTTCTGCCACATCCTTCAGTTTTTCACTTTCTCCTGTCTCATCTTTGACACTATTTGTTTCCTGCTTTCAAGAAAGTGGGGTTGAAAGAAGGGGGAAAGGAAAAGAAAAAAAAAAAAAACATAAGTGGAGATATAAAATATAAGGGAGATATAAAATGATAGGTGAGAAAACAACGAAAATATTAAAATAATTATTTTTGACCAAAAGTACAAGCGAATGATAATAACATGAGGAAAGTAAAGAGTAAATTACTTGGAAGAAACGCGGAAAGAGAGAGAGAGAGAGAGAGATAGAGAGAGATAGAGAGAGAGAGAGAAAGAAAGAGAAAGAAAGAGAGAGAGAGAGAGAGAGAGAGATAAATAAATAATAAAAAAATCTGGTGTAAACATCACACGACTATCCTTATCCCCCAAAAAGAAGTCGAATTCCGCCACTGGTGACTCAACGGTAACAGATAGTTAAAAATCAGTGCCTAATTCATAATCAGCACTTCAAAATTATTGGATTTGATATGTCGCAACCCCCATCTAGGGTGAATAATAAAAAAGTTAGTCCAAGCGGATCCCCCAAAATACCGGTAAATTGAGGCTGGGTTCCAAAAAGTTCAAGATATTAAAAAAATGATCAGAATAAACCCCTTTTATTTTTTTAATTCGAGAAAATGTTGTTCTTTAACTTTTTTTGTATCTTTCACCAAATCAAAGAAGCGGCGGTTGCGGCCAATATTTGCGACCCTGCGGCCGCATCTTGCTGCCGATTTCAACCAAAAGTTTCGTGGTTTGTTTGGTGTATAAAATTAATTTGCATACCAAATTTCAAGTCTCTAGCTCTTACCGATCTCGAGATATCCTGTTTACACACAGACACACAGACACACAGACAGACGCACGGACCAATGGCTGAAAACAACTTTTTTGGTATCCTGAGGCTATGATTCGTCCAGAAATGTGAAAAACTGGGTAGGTTAAATTTTCGACGAATACAATACTTTCCTTATTATAGGATAAGGAAAGTAAAAATTTACAGTAAAAAAATGATGAGAAATGAGAATAAACAAAATAAAAGCCAGCAGAACAAAAGATAAACAAATTAGAGCAAAATTATTGAACGTACTACACATTACAAATGATTACAAATGATGAACTACGCATTACAAATGATGAACAACCCATCGCAAATGATTTTTAAACTAAAAGGCTGGTCCTAGAAACAGTTGAAATGAACGAAACACGAAGGTTTAATTTCATAACATATAATATAATTATTATTAATAATTTATTTTATTAATACTCTTATTATTTATAATGATGAATTGAAAATGTACAATGTCTTATTGAACTTCAACGTATTGAACTAGAAACAGAAAGAAAATAGTATTTATTTTTAGAAAATAATTAAAATTAATTTCTTTTAGCCTTTCAAAAGTACGTACTACTATTTTAGATATATTTTTTATGTATGGACAAAAAATCGTCTTCTTCTTTAGATATATAACAATAACTAGTAGTTATTGTTATTCTAGAATCTACTAGTAATACTTAAACAAATCTGGGGTATTTGGGTGTTTTGAGGTGTGTTTTCTACATAAAGAAGGAATAAATCAATTTTCACTTCCAAATACTAAGACTTTTTTATCTTCCTTTGAGGTGGCGAGATTCTTAATTCTGAGCTCTTTCATCCAACCATTTTAATCTCCTCTAGCTTTACGGGAGCTTATTTAATCTATCCTTGAAGGCTTCCATGGAGAACTCATGACGCATTTTTTCTGGCAACGAGTTCCACAACCTCACAGCAGAAACATCTAACACCCGTATTTATGAACAGCGAATTTTGTCTGAGCACTATCTCAAGCAAGGTATTGGCCAATAATATTAAAGGAAATCATGCTTCAGACCATGCTCAAAAGGCGTTTTCTGTTCATAAATACGGCTGTAAGACTTCTCCAAGATAAGTAGATACTTTCAAAAGACAAAAGAAGTAATATCTAATGATAAATGATATGATACCTAAACAACAATAATTATACCAAACCCATTTGTTGAGACTTTTCAAACATGGAAATGATCAGCTCTGAGAGAAACACACTCACACTCCATGACAGCTTTCAATAGAAAATGAAATTTTGAAAAACTCTATTCAAGGTACGGGAAAAATAAACATTATCTCATTAATTCTGCCCGATTCAGACTAATGAGTACCATTACTTCAGCAGTAAACTCGAGACGTCTTATTATGTGCACAGATCCCAGATGGGGGGATCACTTGTCATGTCCCGACTGGGTTTCAAACCCATGACCTGTGGATTACAAGACCACCAACATGCGTAAAACAGAATGAGTCATTGAAGTGAGGAATATTAGCCACGACGGTCGACCCTGTATGTCCAGAACGGAACGTCGTAGCTCAATGAAATTTATCGCAATGAACGTTTCTTAATGAGACCTTTAAAACAATATGCCACAAGACATACCATTCTATTTAAGATTTTAAAGTTGGTCCGTGCCGAGCGTTTGTCATTGAAGTGAGAATTATTCGCAAACGGATTTGATAAAAATTATTGTTTTCAAGCAGAAGAAAGATAATGTCCACCGTAATAACATAAGTTAAATGGCCGAAGAAACAAAATTATGGGCATATTTTATTTACATCCCTTCAAAACAAACCAACTACGTATATTAAATCATTGTTACATTAAAATTGTTTTTATAATTATATTCTTTAGGTAATGTTATTTAAAAAAAAAATGTTATTGTAATTATGTTATGTTACTTAAACTCAGAGTAATAATAATCGAGTGCAGTACTTCGCACTGGAAACTAATCAATTCCACTAATATGTGTATCAGAGAAGAAAAGAAACCACACATCTAAATACAAAAAGTGTGATAAAACTTCATACTAGCCAGCGAATTTCATCAGTTTTGTAAACAAAGTACGCCACATTTTATTTAAAATAATGCAAGTCAGAAGAAAAAGGAAGGAACACAATAAAATAATTACAAGTGGTGAATAATTACGTTTAACAATTATTAATATTTTATCAATAAACAACTGTATGATTTTCCGAAGTTCAAGAAATTTTTATTGGTACCAGAATCTTTTGGTTAATCTTTTTTAAGCTTTGGTTTATATGAACACAATGTTTTTCATAATTCTACTACTAAGATACTAAGATTAACGTGAGATCCACCTAATATGGAGGAGGAAATGTCAAGTTTGCGATTCAACCATCTTTCTTTCATGTACTCATCTATCGTAGTGCGTTATTATTCACGAATGTTTTTGGTGCTGATTCTAACGTTTTGAGTAGACATCCTCGTTTTATCGGATCCCAGCATTCAACCTACATTTTTTTCATGAGACAACGTCAAGTTCCAACATAGTTTTATTAAAATAAATAGAAAAGAAAACTGTGCAATAAATAGTTCGAGTTATTTCTAATTTTTGCAAAACAATCACAGGTTAATCATTATCATAGGGTGGCGTCATCTTGAACGATGGTAGCCAAACAGTGAAGGAATGACTCAGCACTTCTACCACTGTCTTTACAAGGAGGCTAATAATTGACAAGGGCCCCCAGAACCAAGCCAATAATCACAGGTTCACAGTTCTTTATTTATATGAAATTTACATCATAGATATGTTGGACAACTGAAGCACTTCCCTTTTCCATGGACTCGTCTTATAGAAAAAAAGAAACATGGCGGACACACGCTCTGAGCATGTGTTCGCCATGTTGTCATGAGGAAAGACACGCTCAAGTCTGGTCCACATTAGATGCACAGAGAGCAAAGGGAGTTTTCTTTTCTACTGTTCTTAAATCTATCGAAATCATAGGATGATGAAATTATAAATACCGTGGCCGGAAATTTCAACAAATTGAGAAAGTAACAAGAAAAGAAATACGTGGATTTGAACAGGAAAAGAAATCAAGTGGTTTCAAAGAGAAATAAAGTGACAAGAAATAATTAATGGAATCAGTGAGATATTTAAAATGAAAAACAGTCAGAAAGCTAAGCTCTATCATTAAAAGATACATGGATATATTAATGATATATGTAAAATGGATATTAAAATATGGGGCGTAGCAAAGGCCTAATTAAAAAGTACGTTTACAGGCAGAATTGAGGTTTTGATTTAGATGGTTTTATACAATGATATACCTACCTACTTGTTCTTATAATTTTCAAGTTCCTTGACAATATTTTCTACATTAATCACTTACTTTTCAAAAAGAATTTTATAACAATGAAGCTGTGTTTTTTTTGCATTTTTCTTCAAGAATAGTATGTAGGTATCTGTACAAGAGTGTTGTGATAGTTATATGAATTCCACATGATACCTACACGATTTAAGAACTAAGTTTTTTTTCAATAGCACTAAGGGTTTCCTACACCTGTACATAAATATTTTAGTGAACTAATAATGTTTTTACGTTTGTGCTTCTTTTAATTTATATTGGGTTCACAAACTAAATGGAAATGGTTTTCCGTTAACATCAAGGTAAATGGACAATTGGACATTGCTCAAGACCCAAAATGCAGTCTCTGTAAAGAGACTCTGTAAAGAGCTCGACTTTGAAACACTTTCGATTCTAACACCTAAAGAAGTTACTGGAATCAGTCCTAAAAGAATCTTAAGCTTCATTAATAGCTTTGATCTCTTTTAGAGTTACAGGAGCATGTCACAAAAGATCTATTTGAGGTCGCAGTGACCAAGAGCTTTCGTAGCCGACTAAGCCGACAGCCCTACTTATATCAATACCAAATAACATCGAGGTAGGTGCTAACTCGAGTAAAATGTATTTGAATAGATAAAAAGAACATTTTCGAACAGTTATTGTTAAAGAAGAGAGTATAATAATTCTAGAGCAATAGTTCCTTATGAAGGAAAAATTATGTTTGAATATATCTAATATAAATTAACATGAACTTTATTTTACAATATTCTCAAGAGATAACAGATAAATTTAATTATAGCAGTATGAAATAAGTTTGGGTTTTGGAAATACTACTAATATTACAAATGGTAAAGATACAATTAATTATTATTTTACAATAATTCGTGACTGTTAGTTGGATTTTTTAATGGCAATGGTAAAATTACTTTAAACTGAGAATCTTGGATTTCAGATCCAAACTATTTTGAATGTTGAGAAATTTCAAGCTATATCTTTAATATATTTGATTTTTTTTTTTTTTTGAAAAATTGACAGAAATTCCAATGTCACTTGTAGGTTGAATTTTCACTAAAAAGAAAGTTTGACAATAATTTGATGTCAAATTAATAACCAGAAACCTATGCGCTGTTTCACGGATTATTTGAATGTTTTTTTTTTTTTTTAATTGTACTTTAATTATTTAATTTTTAAATGCATCGACAGAATTCAACAAGCTATTTATATTAAACATTTGATGCTAAATATGTATTGTATAATTAAATATTCTATTTTCAACTTATTAGTTAAGTATTATATTAAAGGAAATATAAACTACATGTAAGGTAATAATGTAAACGATATTCTTATAAATTTGAATTCCTACTTGAGAAACAAAATGAATGTATACAATGATATCATGTAGAAGGCGTCGATTAAATATGATGACATTATTTATATATAAAAAAAAAATATTAGATCGTATTTTTGTGTGCTATTCTGAGAGTCATTATTCGTAATATAAAAGTGCTTTATTTTGACTGGCGGCTCAAAACTCATATAATACCTATGAATGGTAGCACAGTGGAACCAAAATGGAATAACCTACGCGAAACCATTAAAACAGAAATATTTTATTTTGTTCCATAGTATTCTAAGATTTTTTTCTCAAGACACCTACCGTCAAAAATATGTATACACAAACAAGTCAACTCACAATTGTCGAACTTAAATCTAAGAAAATAAACTAATATGTGAACACAAGATATGAAATTCTATTTATTGTACAATCTGATGCTAGCAGCACACTCTCGCCGTGGCGCAGCGAGACCACCCGAGGCGAGAGACCGCGAGACTTACCCGAGACTTGCACACGAGTGCTAGCCGAGCGTAGCCGAGGTGCACAAGTTCACTCTCGGCTGTCCTCACCTGTCTCGGCGAGACTATACTGGTAGCATAAGAGATTGCGATATCCCACAACAGATGATACATATTAGGACAGAGAAAACGATTATGTTGTGTGTGGGCATTTTAAAATATTTTTATTTTACAGTAGGTATAAAGGTTAAGATAATTGATTTTTTTTTTTAGAATAAGCTTTTCAAGAAGTTTGCAGGACCAGCCTTTGGTGTTAAATAATAGAAGATTGGAAAATAACCAAAATATTTGTTCAAAGAAAAAAGATGCATTAATAATGAAAAAAATTGAACAAATTAAATAATAATAATCCAGGTAGGCATGAAGGGAGGAAAGAAGAATTATTGTATTAGTAAATTATGATAAATTCAAAAACAGTGTAGGTAACTTGTGAGATTATTCAGGTCATCAGTTACTTGGACAACACTTATTCCTAAACAAGACCTACTTATACAAAACCGAAGACCTAGTTTCCCTCAAAGATTTTTTTTTTTTTTGGATCCCTAAGCTCCAGACATCCTAGGTCCATATTATGAAACAGTATTAGTAAATCTAAGCCGACCCTTAGATTTTATAAAGTGATTGGTATTTTAAAATGAGATTTTTCGTTGCGAAGGCTGGCCACAGCACCGTTATGGCAAATAGTTAATATATTATACAGCTACAAAGCCTGGCTCAGATATGACCTCTATATTTGTCGTCAAGGTGAAAGTTAAGGGATATAGTTTCCACTAAGATTAACTAATCCTGTTTCATAATTCGGCCCATGGGATGTTCAGAGCTCAGAGAACCAGAAAAGTAAAGCTCTGTCAAGGAAACTTATTTTACTGTCTTTTCACTCACGCAAGAAGGGTTCGATATCACCTTACGGATACTACCCGACTGGGACTATTGTATCTCATTTTTCCAGCAGCAGGCCGTCTTTTTAAGTGGTCAAAATCCGAAATAGAAGGATAAAATGTCGTGTCTCGACTGCGTTTTGAACCTGGGACCTCTGGATTACCAGATCGACGCCCTTGCCACTAATTTGTGTGTCGTATATGCAATTCTTACCTCTGTTCTTCTGGCGGCTTCTTCTAACTCTTTGAGGGTGGCTTGTTGCTTCCTCAGTTTCATTTGTGCTCCTTTCAGAGATCTGAAATAGGGAATTGCTCATTGTAGTTAAAAATGAGAATCATACTCGTAATTTGACTTCATAAAAAAAAAAAAAATCAACAGAAAATTGAAAACAATTAAAAAGCTATGTCCGTACTTGTGTGTTTTCCTTTTCACTGTCAATTCACAAATAACGCATGCCTTTCGCGTATGCCTCTCGAAAAAAATGTTCTGACCACTCAAAAGAGGCATGCAATTTACGTTCCTCGTGCCTTAAGTCATGTTGAAAGTGAAGGCACCCTAACTTAACATATCCATACTTTTTTTAATTTGAGTTTAACGTCGCTTTCAACTGCAAGGTCATATCACAAATCCATACTTAAAAATACAAAAATCACTCACTTATCACTCATTTCAGTTAATATATTATGCAGCTACCTTTGTAGCTGGCTTAGATATGACCTCTACATTTGTCGTCAAGGTGAAAGTTAAGGGATATAGTTTCCACTAAGACAAACTAAACTCTGTGTTATTTATTCGGTCTTCATGACGTCACAGAGGCATGATATCCTAGTAAGGGGAATTTTTCAAAGATGTGCATTTTTTGCCTCGAGGCGTACTTGGAACGAATTGTGAAAAGGAAGATTTAAGGAGAAATCCAAAACACGATTTCAAACGATATCTCAGATGATCGCCAGTTGTCCCTTTAATTTGTATGTAATCAATTCTTAGCAGATATCTTACGAAAACACTCTTGAATTGAAGTGTGTAAAACAAAGTTCGATTGTGTTTTCAAGTCGTGGGTTTTCTCTTCCACCGAACCAATAGTAATTCTAAATTTCTACATTATTATATACATATAATATACAGTATCAAACAATTTTATAATTCTAAAGGACCATAATTGGTTTTTTTTATTACAATAGCATGCCATTCAATCTAATAAAATGTTTAGTACATTTAGAATTTCCATAATTATTTGAGGGTGCCTTATGGTTCAATTTTTATTAATAAATACTTACAATCTATAATGTCTTAATTAACAACTTTTATTGTTTTTATCTTTTAGTCATAAAAAAATAAAAACCAACCACCACTACTCTGAGTTGTGTATCCTTTCCTTCTGACGTTCTGCGCCCTGCGTATCTTCCACAAGGGACAAATATCGTCCACCCTTCCTGCGCACGATCTGGACTGGCTTCGTTTCCAGCTCGTAAGACCTCGTCAGCTCAGGCCTGCACTCTGCCGGTCCGCCGTTATCTGCTAGGCCGTTAATCTGGTGACGAAGAAACAAAAAGCCACGGATGGAGTTATTTTTATTTTATTTTTTTTTTTTTAACCTAACAAATTTTCTTTATTTGACAAGATAAATTTATCAAATTAAAAATAAAGAATACGTAATTTAATACCTTCTTTCAAAGATATAACAAACTGTTTTTGAAGACTTGTATCTAATTAGTTCTACTCTGAGACGTAATATCACTCCACTGTTTAGACACGTCGGCCAATTCTCTTTTTTTTAAATAATCTGTTAGTTTCCCTGATGTTTATAAAGGGCTTTTATACAAGTGAACCTATATTTTTTTTCATAGTACTCGTCTTCTGATGTTTATAAAGGGTATTATATCACGTGTAACCTACTGTGTTTTTGAAATATACCACGGTGATTCTGATGTTATCAGGTATTTATAAACATTAAACACAGTGGTTTTTTTTTAAAAATTTACTGTTTTTACTGTATTTACTGATGTTTATACAGGTAGTTTAAAGCACAGGTTAACCATAGTAGAATTTTTATTATGGTTATGGTTCATGTTTCATTAAAGGTATTTATAACACAGTGGAACATGTCTTTTTTTTTTTTTGCAAGTAATGACTACCTTCTAGATATAAATTACATAAGGGTATTTATAAACTATAGAAAGAACATTTCTTATATTCTCCTTAGTGCGCAGACACCGTAAGCCGCAGACACAACGACAGCCCACGCCGATACTAACCAATTATTAAATGTTAAATGCAGGTCTCAACGGGTCCCGAAAATCGTCTTATCTATGTGTAGGGACTAGGGTCTAAGGTGTAGGGTATAGGGTCCACGCCTCAAGGTTCCTCGTTATTACTATACAATGCTTTATTAGGTATAAATGGACATTATGTACATACAAATAATTATTTTAACAATGAAAAAAATGGAAACAATGTATATAATAAAAATGAAAAGAATAGAAAATAAATAAAAACATAAGTCCAACTAAAGGGCGGGGTTATTGCCTGTTGCACACTGTATATCCTTAATATCCAACCCTATATGTAAAGTCGAAAACAAGCCTGAACTTTGTTGGAGCAGGATCTCGATCTACCAGCTTCCAACATCGAGAGTCTGCCCTCAGTACACCTCTATCAGTTAAACGTAAGTGAACGGAACCACAATAGCCTATCATATTTAGTCCACTGCTCAAATCAGAGAACCAACTAGTCAAAGGCTACGGCTTTCACAGTCCTCCGTGTCCCTTCCTTGCTATCGAACATGCCTATGGCAATCTCTTCCACCCAACGTATGGCCGGTCCTTTGCTCACCTTCTTTATCCCGCCTCCATCTGGTCCAGATTCTCCTTCCTCTTCTTCAACTTCTCCTCCAGCTCACTCAGACTCCTCTCCTTCTCCTCCAGAGACTTGGCCTTGTTGTCAATCCCCTTCCGGTGCTCCTCCAGCTTCCGTCGCTGCATCTCCAGCTGCTTCTTCTGCTCTTCCAGTTGCAACTTGAGCTCCCGCTCCCTCTCCTCCGCCATCTTGTCTCGGTGTCCCGCGCCTGCCTCGACGAGGCTCGCTGGTTAGCCTCGTGAAGCTCCACCTGAGAACGAACAAATGTTTATTCGTTAATCAAAAATGATGTCAGCATTTTTCGGTTGATCATGTCAGCATACCAATCGGTCATAGCTCACCCGAGAAAAAACAAAATGAAAATGTTCATGCAAGGAGTAGGGAAGAAAGCCATGATGAAAACAGGTGACACCCGAACACCAAACTTTTTTAAAACAAGTTTTCTCCCTAGACATACAGAGGGGTAATGCGACCAGCATCCTTGGTTCATTACCAGATGCTGGTCAGATGAAAGAATTTTTTTATTAAAAAAAAAGAAACAAATGTTTCATTTGTTTAACATTCACACAAAAAAGTTGTCAGCATTTCTTCTGGTTGATCAGTGTACAGCATACCAATCGGTCATATAATATTTTTTTTTTCTAGAAAACTTTTCTTTATTATTTAAAACAGGTATGAGACGGCGTGCCCACCGGTGGGTCACGTTTTTTTTTCAATTTCCCTTGTAACGTGACCCACCGGTGGGCACAGATAATGCTATTGGTAATATATTTTTGTACTCGCCCGTCCCAATTTTTTTTGTTGTTGTTGTCATATTTGGAAAACATACCCTAATTTGAAGCCGTCCCAGCGTACAAACTATAGAAAATAGGACCCGTCTCATACGTGTTAAAAAAAAAGAAGAAAAATAGTTTAAATTTGAAGTAATCATCAGTCATATAACAGATCAATTGTGTTAATCGTGATGTGACATCATAATTGCTCATACTCGCTTTACTAAGGGCGAAATTAATAAACAAAATCGAGATCTTAAGTCATGACTTAGTTTTCCTAATCCAAGCCAATGCACAAAATTTAGACTTAGCTCCACAGAGGCATTACAAAATCGATAACTTAAGTAATTGTTTAGCGTCGAGACTAAGCGCCACAGAGGTATTACAATGATATCCATTAATTTCACCCTTAATCTTTGCTGAGCTAGGCACTTGAACCACCCATCTCTGGGTTACGATTCCGCCGTCTCAAGCGGTTCCACCTGAAAATACTTAGGACAGTGAAAAGTATGTTTTAAATAACTTTAATTCATACAGTACAATTCTCTAATTATCCTGCAAGAATGACGGTACCAGTTTATCTTCGTCTGAAAATAAAATAATGTAACATTTATAACCAAATCAAAACTTAAAATAAGACAAACGAAAATGAAATGAACAATGTGGATGGAAATCTAGCAAAAATAATGTGAAATTAAATGTACATGTCAATCGAAAAGTAAAAAAATAAGGTAAAAAGTAA
Organism: Bactericera cockerelli; assembly: GCA_024516035.1. Taxonomy (NCBI): domain Eukaryota; kingdom Metazoa; phylum Arthropoda; class Insecta; order Hemiptera; family Triozidae; genus Bactericera; species Bactericera cockerelli. Next base: position 11,079,293 of record CM044966.1, read on the forward strand.
TCAAGTAACAAGTAAATCGAAGAAAATAAAAATGATATAAATACAATTGAAAAACGATTAAAATACTATAAAAATACAATATAATGATAAAAACAAAAAATAAAAGCTTTAAGTAAAAATATACATATGAGGACGAAAAGAGAAGACATGATAATAATAGAGCAAAAAATATTTATATACTGAATGAAAAAACACAAATTATAAAAAAAATGAAACTTTTAGTATAATGAATATAAAGAAAATAAGACTTGATATCATGAAATCATGAAAGAAAATAAGACTTGATATCATGTTCTAGAAATGTACCTACAATGAACATGGAAAAAGAAGAAAAAAAAAAAAAAACAAAACAAAACAAAAATAGTAAATATTAGTACCTGGGTACCTGAAAAATGGTTTCTAATTTAAAGAAATTCAGATGCATAACTACATTTTTGGTAATAAAGTCTTACATCTCTAGGTACCAGAAAATTTAACCACCCAAAAATTAACCCTTTAGGTACCCGAAAATTTAACGGAGGGTTAACCCTTTCGGTACCTGACTCTTCTCCAGTTCCTGGATCAACATCTCCAGCTGCTCCCGCATCTTGTCTCGCTCGCTCACCACCGTCCTCATCTCTCCGTGCGCCTTGTCGATTTCGGCCAGCAACTTCTGAATGTCGCCGCTCGTGTTCTGATGAAGCGACGCGATTTCCGCCTCGTACGCGGCCAGCTTGCGCGACAGAGACTCCTTGATCTCGCGGCTCTCCGACTGCGCAGCTTGCAGCTGATTGGTCAGCTCCTGAACGCGTCGGGCTTCCTCCTTGTTGCCTAGGTAACGAGAAATGGTTAGGAGTGTTGCCTAGGTAACGAGAGATGGTTAGAATTGTTGCTTAGGTAACGAGAGATGGTTAGGAGCGTTGCCTAGGTAACGAGAGTAGAATTGTTGCCTAGGTAACGAGAGATGGTTAGGACTGTTGCCTAGGTAACGAGAGATGGTTAGGAGCGTTGCCTAGGTAACGAGAGTAGAATTGTTGCCTAGGTAACGAGAAATGGTTAAGAGCGTTGCCTAGGTAACGAGAGTAGAATTGTTGCCTAGGTAACGAGAGATGGTTAGGATTGTTGCCTAGGTAACGAGAGATGGTTAGAATTGTTGGCTAGGTAATGAGAGATGGTTAGGAGTGTTGCCTAGGTAACGAGAGATGGTTAGAATTGTTGCCTAGGTAACGAGAAATGGGTAGGAGTGTTGCCTAGGTAACGAGAGATGGTTAGGATTGTTGCCTAGGTAACGAAAGATGGTTAGAATTGTTGCCTAGGTAACGAGAGATGGTTAGGATTGTTGCTTAGGTAACGAGAGATGGTTAGAATTGTTGCCTAGGTAAGGAGAGATGGTTAGAATTGTTGCCTAGTTAACGAGAGATGGTTAGGAGTGTTGCCTAGGTAACGAGAGATGTTTAGTATTGTTGCCTAGGTAACGAGAGATGGTTAGAAGTGTTGCCAAGGTAACGAGAGATGGTTAGGATTGTTGCCTAGGTAACGAGAGATGGTTAGAATTGTTGTCTAAGTAACGAGAGATGGTTAAGATTGTTGCCTAGGTAACGAAGCCAGCCTCCATGGCGTAACGGTTGTGACTACTGTCCGTAGTCCTGAAATCCCGAGTTCGATTCCTGGTTGGGGCAAACTTTTCGAAGAAAATTCTGTTCCATCAAACACGTGAGGCTGGCTTGAATTGCAGGCTACCCAGGCTGCAATCTAACTCATGAAATACCTGCAGCGCTAGTAGGCACCGAGGCCAATTAAAGATACGGAAAAGGCCTATAGTTTTTCTCTACCCAATAAAGTTGCGATACAATAACACAAAGAAACACTTTTATTTATAAATTATCTAATCTAAAAAAATCTGACCGAGTTTTTCGTTTCCGGAATGGCATGGATGTAAAAGTATGGTGCTCTGAAATAATGCCCGCTTTCGCATTCCGGGGCACAACTATCTTTTTCTTTAAAGTGTCATATGATCAGATCTATCGTGCCCGAGCCAAACACTTCAGATAGCAATTTAACTAAGTGATAAAGGCGACACTCTGTGAATCCAAAGTTTCCAGAGGTCGTGGGTTCGAAACCCAACCGGGACATGACGAGTTGTCCTCCCATTTGGGATTTTTACCACATAATAATATGGCTTACTGCTGGAATAATGGGACTTCAGTAGTCTTAATCGGGCAGTATAAATAAGGCGATATTATTATTATCTTGACTGCTCACGTAGAGTTCGTCTCAGTAAAGCGTTTTTTGTTGAGTAGCACAAATGTACCACAAATTATTTATACTTTGCCCCTATCAATAGAATGATGCGTGCGGCAAACTAGTTTTCTTTGTAAAAAAAAAAAACTTTTTTCATGTCTTTCACCTACATATATTATATGTATTATTTTAAAAATCTTTTGTATATTTTTAACTGTAACAATTTGTAATTATTTATGTATATTGGGTTATTCCCGTTAAATAAATGAAATTCATGTTGCACTTTTCGCTGGCATGAAAGTACATGAAATGCATGGGAACTATGTTTTCTGTTGTAACCTTACACTCTGCCGGGCTGTCTCTTCTTTGTATAGGCGTTCTTCACACCTCGGCCGAGGTGTTTGATAAATAAAATAATATAATAATAATAATTTAATAATACTTTTTCTTTGTGTTATTATGTCACAATTTTAGTGGGTAGCTCAGAATCATAGGACTTTACCACTTTAATTTACAATATCTTGTATTATTTTTTTGCCTAAGATTTTGCCACTGGTCGCTGTTTCACATTAAAGCAGCTACTCATTTTTCCTCACGAGGTATGAGTGGACCCCGAACATCCAAGTACAGAGCAGAAAAAATCCTCCCCCGCTGGGAATCGAACCCAGGTCACCATGTGTGCAATGCCTAGCGCGCTAACTTGCTCTGCCACAGTGACTACTGTGTTTGATAAATAAAATAATACCTGCAGCGCTGGCGGACAGATTCCTGAGTTTGGTCTCCAGCTCGTCTCCTCTCGCCTTCTCTCGCTCGACTGCGACGCGCCACTGCTCGCACTCGAGCTCTAGCGCCTGCGCCTGGTGCTTCTCTTTCGTGAGCGCGGAAATGGACGAACGCAATCGGGCCAGTTCGGTCTCCTTCGCGTCCAACTGCTTCTGATAGGCGGCGAGCTCCTGCGAGATCTTCTCGTTACCTCCTGGAGAATTTGAATTGAATTGAATAAATTGGTTTTTTATTTGTACAATAATAATATTTCTTAATATTATCTCATATAGGTTTGTATGTAATGAAACAAGCTGTACACGTAAAGGCAGTAAACTACTGCGTGTGTACAGACAAAAAAAAAAAAAAAAAAAAAAATCTCCTTGGCTTATGCAAACTTCTGAGCAGAGGAGTTTAAGATGATGGGTTCGTTCATACATGGAGGAATGTGCAATGGAGACAAATGCCTCTGACCTGACACGTAAACAAACTGATAAAAACTACTCAATATGGCTATCATGTTTTCCTTCAAGAGCATGTAAAAGTAAAGAAGAAAAATTCAATGGGTAATGTGGAGATTTCCTCAGTGTACCAGCTATAAGAAGTGTACCAGGCCTACACAAGAGTTGGGTGGAAGAGATTGAAATAGGCAATAACTCCGCCCTTTAGTTAGGACATCTGCACACAACTACACATCGCACACCTAGTGCAAAAGGTATGTAACTCAAAAAAATCGATTGGAAAGAAAATTCTCAAAAATCCTAAAAATAATAATAATAATAATAAACGATTTTAATCGCTTACTGAAAAATCGTCTTTTTTGAGTTACATACCTTTTGCACTAGGTGTGCGACATGTATTATAAATTGTATTCTTTTTTTTCTTGTTTTTATTATTATACATTTTGTAATTTATTTGTTTCTATTATTTGTTGGTATTTTTGCTTCTAATAAAGTATTCAATAAGAATGATAATATTGGCAAATTTTATGTGACACAATTATCTCTCTCTCTCTGTTTCAACTCCTTCTATTCCATTATCTATCTGATCGGGAGGCCAGTTCATTGTTCAGTTTCTGTCTCTCTCTCTCTCTCTCTCTCTCTCTCTCTCTCTCTCTCTCTCTCTCTCTCTCTCTCTCTCTCTCTCTCTCTCTCTCTCTCTCTCTCTATATCTCTCTCTGTGTCAACTCCTTCTATTCCATTATCTACCTGATCGGGAGGCCAGTTCATTGTTCAGTTTCCGACTGTTGTCTCTCTCCCTGTCCAGCTCCAGCTCTCTCTGTTCCAGCTCCTTCTGGAACGTGAGCAGGATCTCCTGCGACTTCTCCAGCTGCTGGATGAGCTGCTCCTTCTCCAGGTGGGCGCTCTTCCACTCCACGTCCATCTTCTCGTACTGCTTCTCCCGCTTCTCCAGAATACCTGAGGAGGAGAAGAATTGATACGATTATTAGAATACCTGAGGAGGAGAAGAATTGATACGATTATTAGAATACCTGAGGAGGAGAAGAATTGATACGATTATTAGAATACCTGAGGAGGAGAAGAATTGATACGATTATTAGAATACCTGAGGAGGAGAAGAATTGATACGATTCTTCTTATTCAATTCTCTATTTAAAAGGACATATTGTTCGAGAGCCTGCTACAAAGAAGTTGGGGCTATTGTAAATGACCGTTTATAATGAGTCCATTAGAAACTATGAAACCCATACTTTTTTTGTTGAAAATTTGTGTCAATCACTTTCGTGGTATCACAACTACTCAAACTCGCTTTATTAAATCCATCCTAAAACCGGAACTTGAACCACCGACCTCCAGTTTACAAGTCCGCCGCCTCGTCGGTCAAGATACTGAGTTCGGCTGAGTCAGTCTGTTAGTCAGCAACCCATACTTACTCGCGAGCTGATCCCTCTCGCGTGTCGCTATCATGAGTTCCTCCTGCATCAGCTGCAGCTCCGGACCTGCTGACTCTGCTGACTCGACTGAAGGGACTCCATGTTGCGGCGCAGACGAGTCAGCTCGCCCTCCATCTTGATCTTGTCGTCGTTGGAGCGACGCAGATCGCTCTGGAGTCGTTCGTAGTCGCGCAGGATTTTCGTCATCTCGAGCTCGTGCTTGTCTAGAGCTGTGGAAAGAATTGAATTGAATACTTTTATTTAGATATTTGTACAAAAATGATATAATAATAATGATTTTCTAAATAAATTTGGAGTTTGATTGTCAAATTTCGTTTTTATTTTACATTTTGGTGTAAAAATAGACCTTTTGGTTTTTTTATTATCATATTTAGTGCTTATTGATGGAAATTTTACATTTTTTTCCATCCATTTTTTGTTCAATTTTTCCACATTTTGTGTCGATAACCTCATAAAATGCCGCGCTATAATCTACGTTCACGCCCTTGGGAGGATGCTCTGCACTAGCCGATACTGTTTATTTAAGTAGGCACAACCAAGTCGCAAAGATAGTCCATCAGGAACTGGCAAAAATAAAGTGTAAATAAATAAACAAACCTTGATTAGCTTTGTCCAGCTTGTCTCTCAGCCTCTCCACTTCTAGCGAGGCACCGGAACTCTTCTCCTGTTTCAGAGCCTCGTTCTCTTGTAGGAGTTTCTCAATGTCGCGAGACATCTTGGACATTTCCAGCTCCAGCTTGTCTCGAATCTGAGACGTCTTTTCGTAGCGGTCCAGGAGTTTCTCGTAGTCTACGTCCGTGGTGCCTGGAGATTCGAATCAATCCAAAGATTAGAATCAATTCAAAGATTCGAATCAATTCAAGGATTCGAATCAATGCAAAGATTAGAATCAATCCACAGATTAGAATCAATCCGCAGATTTGGTGGAAGAGATTGCCTAAGGCAATAACCCCGCCCTTTAGTTAGGACATATATTATGTTTATATATTTATTTATTTTTTCTTTATTTTTTTCTTCTATTGTATTGTATTTTAATTTGTGATTATTTGTATTGTATATAATATGTCCTATTAATAAAGTGTAAATAAATAAATTCGAATCAATCCAAAGATTAGAATCAATCCAAGGTATCAAATCAATCCAAGCATCAGAATTAATCCAAGCATCAGAATCAATCTAAGGATTAGAATCAATTCAAGGATTAGAATAAATCCAAGGATTAGAATCAATCCCATGAGAAGAATCAATTCAAGGATTCGAATCAATTCAAAGATTCGAATCAATCAAAGGATTCAAATCAGTCCAAGGTTTATAATCAATCCAATTGTGATAATATTGGAGAATTTGAACCAGTGTTACTTCGGCCAGTCTTCCTCTGAGCAGACTGGTCCAACGATCCCATTCTCCAACTGACACTCTTCAGCTACACATCATTCTTGTACTTTAAAACTTTTCCCAAGTCCTAATAAAATAATGTACAAACGTTCACTTCTATTTTTCATTTCAATTTAAAGTACAAAAATTGTCGTATTCTTTCAACATGGAGAAGTACCTACAACCCGAACGCTTTGCTGTAGAGCCTACTTCTACATCAGCAGACAAGCAATGGTTGCACTGGAAGAAAACGTTCCAGAACTTTGTCGCTAAAATCAAAGACGTGACGAGTGAAGACAAGCTGACTCTTCTGACAAATTTTCTTGCACCTAACGTCTACGCCTTCATTGACAACAAATCTACGTTCGCTACAGCCCTTGCCGCTCTCGAATCATTATACGTCAAACCTAAGAATGTCATCTATGCCCGACATTGCTTAGCAACGCGTCTACAGAACTCTGGTGAAACTGTCGACCAGTACCTACAAGTGTTGAAGCAAATGAGCAAGGAGTGCAATTTTGAAGCCGTCACAGCTGATACCTACACACAAGAGTATGTTCGTGATGCGTTTATCAGCGGGTTATCAAGCAACCGCATTCGACAGCGCCTCCTTGAGAGCAATACTCTCACTCTAGATGAAACTTTCAATCAAGCCCGAGCTATGGAGCTGGCTGAATTTCAATCGTCTAGTTACCAGACTAGTTGTGTGCCCAATGTCACTGCATCTCAAAATTTAGAATCCACTGACAATACTGTGGCCTTTACTTCCAAGACTTGTTACTTTTGTGGTAAACAGTGGCATCCCCGGTCGTCTTGTCCTGCCAAGGAGGCACAATGTTCTATTTGTTCCAAGACAGGACATTACGGGAAAGTCTGTCAGTCAAAGCTATTCACTCAATCAGCACATAAGCCGCGACACAACAAGACTTCTGCTGCTCTGACATGTTATACTGCTCCTGTTACTGCGGCGTCACCCAACAGTTTACAAAAGTCTACTATTGATATCACCGTCAACAATATACCTCTCAAAGCTCTTGTCGATACTGGTTCAACACTCAGTTTCATAAGCCAAGCTCTAGTGTCCAGATGTAAAATCAAACCATTACCTTACTCTGGTAAAATAAGTATGGCTAACTCTTCCTTGTCCACGGACATTTCTGGACAATGTAAAGTGACATTACAAGTGTTCAACAACACCTACCAGAATGTTACTTTGCTGATCATGTCCAATCTCTGCTGTGACGTCATACTTGGACATGACTTGCTCCAAGCTCACTCTTCACTTGAGATAGAATTCAACGGTTCACGTCCACCATTGAAAATTTGCAACTTGGCTGTTGTTAACGTTGAACCTGTCTCACTATTCTCTAACCTTTCACAAGATTGCTATCCTATAGTTACAAAAAGCAGGAGACAATCAGACGAAGACAAACAATTTATCCACACCGAAGTAGAACGCATGCTACAAGATGGAATCATTGAACGAAGCAACTCATCCTGGCGCGCTCAAGCATTCGTTGTACGAGATGAAAGACATAAACCTCGTATGGTAATTGACTATTCTCAAACCATCAATAAGTTCACACATCTAGATGCGTATCCTTTGCCGAGGATTGAAGATGTCATTGCTAAAGTCTCAACAAACCAAGTGTTCAGTGTGGTTGACCTCAAGAGTGCGTATCACCAGATACCTATCATGGACTCGGAAAAACACTTCACAGCATTTGAAACCTCAGGAAAACTCTATCATTTTCTTAGAGTTCCTTTTGGCGTTACTAATGGTGTAGCAAGCTTCCAGAGAACAATAGACCGCATCGTTGAAGATGAGAAACTCACAGGCACCTATCCCTATCTTGATGATGTCACAATCTGTGGACGAGATCAGAAGGAGCATGATGAGAATCTGAAGAAATTTCTATCAGCCACCGAGAAGTACAATCTTACACTTAATATGGAAAAATGCAAGTTTTCCATTACTGCTGTCAGTTTACTTGGTTATACTATATCCAATAACACTATAAAACCTGACCCCGAGCGTCTGAAGCCACTTGTTGAATTACCCATTCCAACCGACAAAGCTTCCCTTCAACGTGCTCTAGGCATGTTCTCTTACTACAGTAAGTGGATCTCTAATTTCTCAGAGAAAGTACGGCCACTTTTACAGAACAACTTTCCTTTTCAAGATAACGAAGTATCCGCATTTGAAAATCTGAAGCGTGACATACTGAAAGCGTCAACCGCTGCTATTCAAGACAATGTACCTTTTTCTGTTGAAACGGACGCGTCTCACTTTGCTATAGCTGCAACGCTAAGTCAACAAGGACGACCTATCGCTTTCTTCTCGAGAACTCTGAACAAGTCAGAACTTCAACACGCTTCAATTGAAAAGGAAGCATATGCAATTGTTGAGAGTCTAAAGAATTGGCGTCACTACCTCATTGGAAGACCTTTCAAGATAATCACTGACCAACGCTCCGTATCTTTTATGTTCAATCAAAAACACAAGAGCAAAATAAAGAACGAGAAAATAATGAGATGGAGACTCGAACTGGCATGCTTCAACTTCGACATAGTGTATCGTCCTGGTTGTGAGAATGTTCCTGCAGACGCGCTGTCCCGCATAAGTGCAGCTATCAACTCTCGACCTGACTTGACTTATTTGCACAATAATCTATGCCACCCCGGTATAACAAGGATGACTCACTGGATCCGAGCTAAGAACTTACCATTCTCTGTGGAAGAAGTTAGACAAGTGACTAATTCCTGTCGAGTTTGTGCGGAACTGAAACCACGTTATCACAAACATGAAGGCCAGCTCATCAAGTCTTCAGCTCCATTTGAACGATTGAGCATTGATTTCAAAGGACCTCTACCTTCAAAGACAAGGAATCGATACATACTAACTGTTATTGACGAATATTCAAGATTTCCTTTTGCTTTTCCATGCCCTGATGTATCTTCAAATACTGTTATCACAAATCTGACAAACTTATTCACTCTTTTTGGTACCCCAAGTTATATACATTCTGATAGGGGGACTGCATTCATGTCCTCTGAAATAAAAACGTTCCTCACTTCACTAGGTGTTGCTACAAGTCGCACAACACCCTACAACCCTCAAGGCAACGGACAGTGCGAAAGATACAATGGCATCATCTGGAAGACAATAATGTTGGCTCTAAAATCACGCAACTCGAAGACAGAAGACTGGGAAGAAGTGCTAGGTGATTCACTTCATTGTATACGATCTCTTCTTTGCACAGCAACCAACGCAACTCCCCATGAACGTATGTTCAATCATCCGCGTCGTTCATTCAATGGAAGCTCAATGCCCACTTGGCTGACAAAACCAGGACCCGTTCTAATGAAGAGTTTAAACCGAAGAAGCAAATATGACTTTATGGTCGAGGAGGTTGAACTTTTAGATGCCAACAATGAGTATGCTCATGTTCGACTACCTGATGGGAGAGAAACTACGGTTTCGACTCGATATCTGGCTCCTGCTGGAAACCAATCAAATGATGATATTCTAAACAATGATATTCCGAATGACGATATTCCAAACAATGATATTCCGAATGACGATATTCCAAACAATGATATTCCCAATGACGATATTCCAAACAATGATATTCCTTATGACGACCAACAGAATGATGACAATCCAAACCCCAGAAGATCAACTCGGAACAAGAGGGCACCCGTTCGTTTCGCAGATCTCAACTTCTGAAAGCTGGGGTGAATGTGATAATATTGGAGAATTTGAACCAGTGTTACTTCGGCCAGTCTTCCTCTGAGCAGACTGGTCCAACGATCCCATTCTCCAACTGACACTCTTCAGCTACACATCATTCTTGTACTTTAAAACTTTTCCCAAGTCCTAATAAAATAATGTACAAACGTTCACTTCTATTTTTCATTTCACCAATGAACGAATTATGGGGTATCAAAACAGTACACAATATTTATGGCATATTATACTTCTCATTTGCTTCGGTTAGACTTTCGCTATATCAACTTCTATTTCTGAACTTTATTTATCATTTCCTCTAAGTCAGACTTTCGCTAACCTACCTTTTCTTTCAAATAATTCTCACTTCTGCAAATTTTCGTCAGAAGTATCTTACCTTTTCTTCCTTCCAGTTTGTACTTGTCAAAGTTGCTCTGCAGTTTGTCATATTTGTCTTTGACCGAGGTATTCAACATGCAGCCTATCCACTTATAAGCTGTACTTGTCATTGGCTTTAAGCAGTTCGATCAGTCTTTTGCTAACTTGACTTCAATTTCTGCACTTTATTAATCAATCGTTTACCCAACTTTTTTTTCACTTAATGTTCACTTCTCTAATATTTATTCAGAAGTTTTAAACTTCTTAGAAGCTTTAGCTTAGGAAAAATACCTTTGTATAATTATGTTATCCTGTTATTAAATAAATAAATAAGTAAAACTTACCTTTGCTTCCCTCCAGTTTGTACTTGTCAAAGTCGCTCTGCAGTTTGTCATATTTGTCTTTGACCTTCTCGTATTCGATATGCAGCCTGTCCACTTCTGTGCTGTACTTGTCATTCACTTTGTTCAGCTCCACACTCTTTCGTTCAAAGTCGATTTGGATCTCGTGATATTTGTTGTCCAAGCTTTCGTAGTTGGCGTTCAACTTGGCGTATCTGTCCTGCTCGATACTCAGTTTGTTTTTGAGGATCTCCATCGACTCTTTGAGCCTCTCCAGCTCTTCTTTGCTCTCCTGGTATTTACCTGCGGGTGAAAAAAAAAATGTTTATTTCAAAGTGTTAGTGGTCAAGAGCATTGGTTACTTACCCGGAAGTTGTTGGTTCGAATTCCGGCCGGAGCAGAAAATTTTGACCGAAATTTTCCGTTTCCAGAGTGGCATGGCTGTAAAAGTAAAGTGCCCTGAAGTATTGCGAAAGCGGTTCCGGGGCATGATTACCATTTTTTTAAAGTAACTTGTCAATTTCTATAATAAAATAATGTTCTAAAGATATTGAAGGATTCCGTGTGACACGAGACCCAGAGCAAGGTGGAAATACAATATCAAGAAAGATGTAGATATGGTGGGCATAGATCCAGAGATTACCAAGACGCCGCCAGCTACCGGGACATACCTGCGATCGAACCCAGGATCTCTAGACTTGCGAAATGACTCACCACTGCGTGAGTTCATCATCTCGAGCTCCTGCCTCAGGGCCGCCATCTCTCCCCTCACCCTCTCCACTTCGGCCGCTAGCCGCCTGTTCTCGGCCGCCATCTTGTCCTGCTTCGCGTAGGCCAGTTCCAGCTCGGCCGAGGCTCGGGCGGCCTCATCTTGTGCCTGAAAGTTACACAGTTGAAAAATTGACATTTTTTTTTTTAATGAACATTTATTGAAAGACAGGTCTATAACAATCGAAGTCCTTGCCCCTTTTGACATTTTTAATTCGGTAATATTGAATTCTATTATTATCACCATACATATTATTCCTAGAGACCATCAAAAAACGTAAAAGAAATGGGTTAGGTCATATTCTTCGCAGAGATTGTCTACAGAGGAGAGTGATGGAGGGCAAGATAGATGGAGAAAGAGGAAGAGGTAGAGTAAAATTAGGTATGATAAGTGATATTAAAAGAGGAAGAACAAATCAAGAGATGAAAGAGAATGCGCAGGACCGTGATAAGTGGAGAGTAGTTGGTTGATACCTGCTTTCGAACAGATTTACATTATATACAGGGTGGGGCAAAAGTCTGGAAACCCCTGAATAACTTTCGAATAGCTTTTTCAGTAAAATTAGAATTTTGTAAGGTAAACCGGGCTATTCAGACCTTCTTTTAGAGTCGGGTCGATTTTTGTTACCGGCCCCCATGTCGGGGCCAGGGGGGCCAACTTCATTTTTTTAAATACGAACCCCCAACTTGCGATACATTTTTGGAAAGGTCTTTAAATAAGAAATACATTGGTGCAAATTTTATTTTAAAATATTAACTGTTTGCAAATGGCGTCCAAGTTTGTGTATGCAATAGAGTCTGGAAACCCCTGAATATCTTTTGAAAGGGCTTTCTAAGTAAATTTAAAATTGTGCACGGTAATTCGGGGTAATTAGACCTTTCCAAAAATGTATCGCAAGGTGGGGTTTCGTCTTTAAAAAAATGAAGTTGGCCTCCCTGGCCTCGACATGGGGGCCGGAAAAAAAAATCGGTCCCATTCTAATATAAGGTCTAATTACCAAGGATTACCGTATATAATTTTAAATTTACTGAGAAAGCCCTCTCGAAAGATATTCAGGGGTTTCCAGACTTTACTGCATACACAAAGTTGAACGCCATTTGCAAACAGTTAATATTAAAAAAATAAAATTTGCATCAATGTAGTTCTTATTTAAAGAGTTTTCCAAAAATGTATCGCAAGGTGGGGGTTCGTATTTAAAAAAATGAAGTTGTCCCCCCTGGCCCCGACATTGGGGCCGGTAACAAAAATTGACCCCACTTTAAAAGAAGGTCTTATTAGCCCGGTTTACCTTACAAAATTTTAATTTTACTGAAAAAGCCGTTCGAAAGTTATTCAGGGGTTTCCAGACTTTTGCCCCACCCTGTATATTATTATCACGTGTGGAACATACCCTGAAAATTTCAGCTCGATCGAAAAAAAATTAAAATCTAAAGTGAAATTTTGGTCCCGTAATTTAATCAAGTTTTATCAGACCAACTTCGTTTCTCTTTGTTCACAATAAAAATACACTTCCAATAAATTATGAACACAATACTTCCCCCCTATTGAAAAAATTGAAATCGGAGATTTTTTTTTACAAAAACGAACACCGATTTAGATTAGAAATTTATTGGTTCCTCTCGGTAGTGAGATAAAAGAAGTGTTTTACCTTTGAAATATAATAGTTTCTGACTAACATAAAAAATAAAATAGACTACCTATATTGAAGAAATATTCGAAGACCGCAACAAAATTAAAAGTACGGAGAGATCAGTGAATTGGGACGTCATATCATAACTTATATCTAATGGATAATAAATCTGTCCCCTAACAGACTATCCAAAATGGCTACGTATAGTACCTTCGAAAGCATGTAAGAAAATTAATTTGTTATTGTTGTGATTTTCTCTGTGTTAAAACTTTTAAAGATGGCCAATTTTAGGGAATAATTTTGAGACATTAAGGGCGGAATTAATAGGCGTTTTTGTAATACCTCTGTGGCGCTAAGTCACGGATTGCGTACTGTGTAAGATAGGGAAAATCGACACTTACCAACGACTTAAGTTATTTATGTTATTCCGCCCTAAGTGTTCACCATTTACTTGTTAAAAAGAAACAAAAAACAAAAAAACTCTTTGGTAAAAAGATGGTTTTACCTTCTCGAGTGCCGCAGACGACTTGCCACTGGCCGCATGTGCGCGGTCCAGATCAAAGTGAAGTCTCTCCGTTTCACTTGCGGCCTTGTCTCTCTCTGAGGCCAATCGTCGCAGCTCTATCTGCGACTTGTCGTATCTGCGACGGATGAAGAAATGTTCCATTATGAGGGGTTAAGAAATATTCCATATGAGAAAGTCGAATTAAAGCCAATTCACGTTTACAGGAAGATTTACACCTCCACACTCATAAGTTCCAGATTATCTTTGTGCTTATCTTACCTCTCTCTCATCAAGTCCATCTCCACACTCATACGTTCCAGATCGTCTTTGTGCTTATCCTCATTCTCCTTGATCCTGCCCAGCTGTAGCATGGCGCGGTCATACATATCCTGCACCTGGAAGGACGAAACCAAAATTAAGTTATAAACATCCGATTTTTTCTTTTCTTAACCATTAATTATTCCAGCAGTAAACCCAAGTCGTATTATTATGTGGTCAAAATACCAAAGGAGAGAATCACTTGCCATGACCGTCGTCGTATACTCTTGTCATTTGATATACCTCTGTACCTCTATAGTGGAAATTTAAAGAAGAAAACAAGTCCTGGCTCAGGAGCTGAGTTTCGAACCCGTGACCCCTGGATCACCAGACCGACGCCTTGACCACGGAGCTATCCACTCATAACTCGTGAGGAAAATGAGTGGTTATTGTATGAGTGACGAACAGTAATGGCATTACCAGAGTGTAAAGAAATTAATGTAATAGAATTCGAAAAGTGCAGGAGGCTCTTAGTGATGCTGCGCTACCCAAAGAATCACACCACTTCCCAGAGGCGGCTAGAGCACACTCATCCGTTAAGTGGGGTCTGAATTAAGTAGGGCTCCGCTGGATGAGTGTAAAGTCCGTGCCGTCCCGAAGTAGGAAGATTTGTTGACCGTCACTCCGTCACTCTGGCGGAGGTGCTTCTGACGACCCAAATACAATATAGACAAGCGTACTGTTGTCTGCCTTGTGGACGGCCAAGGCTAAAGTGGCAGGTACATCCCGCAAGGGAAGCTCCACATGTCAAAGGGTCTTGTTCCCCGAGGCCTTGTGTCTTTCGACAGTTTCCGGCGGTTCTCTTCGTGTACCTTCGCTGTTTGAAGCCAGAATACATATTATAAAGTTACCTTGGTCAGGTCCTCGGTTACTTTTCGGCTTTCCTCGTGTGCCTTCGCTGTTTGAAGCCAGAATACATATAAAGTTACCTTGGTCAGGTCCTCGGTTAGTTTTCGGCTCTCTTCGTGTGCCTTCGCTGTGTAAAGCCAGAACACATATAAAGTTACCTTGGTCAGGTCTTCCGTTGGTTTTCAGCTTTCTTCGTGTGCCTTCGCTGTTTTTTTTTTTTAATATCTACTTCTTCATCATTTATTTTTGTTTTTGTAAACATATTACAATAAGCACAGAAACATAAATTAAATAAAATAATATTACATACAAAGATAAAATGCTTAAAATTGTTATTTGTTATTTTTATTATTTCGCAAACTCAATTGCCTTTTTTTTAATATCAGTGACATACTTGAAAATGAAATTCTTCTTCTACGTTCGGATATTATAACGCATCAGGATCTCTAGTAGTTTCAATACATCTTCTGTTGATCCGTAGAATGCCCATATCTAATATAATTGTTCTTTTAAAATGAATTTGAGGATGTGGATCATTTTTCTTTCTTTGAAATTTAAAGTTACCTTCGTCAGGTCTTTCGTCAGTTTCCGGTGGTTCTCTTCGTGTGCCTTCGCTGTTTGAAGCCAGAATACATATAAAGTTACCTTGGTCAGGTCCTCGGTTAGTTTTCGGCTCTCTTCGTGTGTCTTCGCTGTTTGAAGCCAGAATACATATAAAATTACCTTGGTCAGGTCTTCCTTTAGTTTTCGGCTCTCTTCGTGTGCCTTCGCTGTTTTTTTTTTTTTTTTTTTTTTTTAATATCTACTTTTTCATCATTTATTTTTTTTTGTAAACATAGGACAATAAAATTAACAAGCACAGAAACATGAATTAAATAAACTAATATTACATACAAAGATAAAATGCTTCAAATTGTTATTTTTTATTTAAATTGCAGTAGAAGAGATCCGAAGTGTGCACGTGATTGGGTGGAAGAGATTGCCACAGGCAATAACCCCGCCCTTTAGGTATGACATTTCTCTCTTTTTTTCCTTCTTGTATATTTGTTTAATCTTTTTTTGTTTTTCTTTATATTTCATAGTGTTCTACTGTATATATTTTTTGTTCTACCTAATAAGGCTTTTAAAAAAGTTAAAGTTACCTTGATCAGGTCTTTCGAGAGTTTCCGGCGGTTCTCTTCGTGTGCCTTCGCTGTTTGAAGCCAGAATACATATAAAGTTACCTTGGTCAGGTCCTCGGTTAGTTTTCGGCTTTCCTCGCGTGCCTTCGCTGTTTGAAGCCAGAATACATATAAAGTTACCTTGGTCAGGTCCTCGGTTAGTTTTCGGCTCTCTTCGTGTGTCTTCGCTGTTTGAAGCCAGAATACATATAAAATTACCTTGGTCAGGTCTTCCTTTAGTTTTCGGCTCTCTTCGTGTGCCTTCGCTGTTTTTTTTTTTTTTTTTTTTTTTTTTAATATCTACTTTTTCATCATTTATTTTTTTTTGTAAACATAGGACAATAAAATTAACAAGCACAGAAACATGAATTAAATAAACTAATATTACATACAAAGATAAAATGCTTCAAATTGTTATTTTTTATTTAAATTGCAGTAGAAGAGATCCGAAGTGTGCACGTGATTGGGTGGAAGAGATTGCCACAGGCAATAACCCCGCCCTTTAGGTATGACATTTCTCTCTTTTTTTCCTTCTTGTATATTTGTTTAATCTTTTTTTGTTTTTCTTTATATTTCATAGTGTTCTACTGTATATATTTTTTGTTCTACCTAATAAGGCTTTTAAAAAAGTTAAAGTTACCTTGATCAGGTCTTTCGAGAGTTTCCGGCGGTTCTCTTCGTGTGCCTTCGCTGTTTGAAGCCAGAATACATATAAAGTTACCTTGGTCAGGTCCTCGGTTAGTTTTCGGCTTTCCTCGCGTGCCTTCGCCGCCAGCAGCTGCGACTTCTCCGCGTCCAGCTCCAGCTTCTCCCTGTCCGCCTCCGCCACCTCCAGTTTGTTCTGCAGCCGGTAGACCTCGCTCTGAGATCTGGGGAGCCGAAGGGTTTCAAAGGGTAGGGTGGATAAATGTTGATAAATGGATAAAATGGGTATATGTAATATTAATATAAAACTATGGATTCTTTAAAAATTTACTCTCTTTTCGACTTAAAAGTGAGTAAAAATTTAAAGAATCCATAGTTTCATATTAATATTACATATACCTAAAATACTTGGATTTCTAATTTATTATGAACCTGATAACAAAAAAATAGGATAAAATGGGGTAAGAGGGTATTGTAGGGTGGATAAATGTTGATAAATGGATAAAATGGGGTAAGAGGTATTGTAGGGTGGATAATGTATAAAATGGGGTAAGAGGGTATTGTAGGGTGGATAAATGTTGATAAATGGATAAAATGGGGTAAGAGGGTATTGTAGGGTGGATAAATGTTGATAAATGGATAAAATGGGGTACGAGGTATTGTAGGATGGATAAATGTTGATAAATGGATAAAATGGGGTAGAAGGTATTGTAGGATGGATAAATATTGATAAATGGATAAAATGGGGTAAGAGGGTATTATAGGATGGATAAATATCGTCTTATTTATTATACAGCCCGAGTAGGACTATTAAAGTATTATTAAATGGTTGGGTGGAAGAATTGCCACAGGCAATAACCGCCTTTAGGGTAGGACATTAATTCATTCCCTTTTGTATCTTCTTGTATATTTGTTTAATCTTTTTTTTTCTTTATATTTCATTGTATTCTACTGTATATATTTTTGTTTCTACCTAATAAAGCTTACTAATAATAATAATATAAAATGAGAACCTACCTGTCATACTTCTCCAGCATCCTCTCGAACTCCTTGTTGGCATTGTCTTTGTCCTCCAGAGCTTTCATCAGCTGCATCTGGATCTTGTCGGTCTTCTCCTTGAGGATTTCCACTTCTGTCACCGCGTCGTCTCTTTCGATCTGGAACAGAATTATCTCCCGTAATCAGCCATTTATGAAACGCAGATTAACACTTCCCGTGACCAAGGAAAAAAACATGACATTTCCTCCCAGGTCCAAAATGTCAGACGTATGCGTTTCATGTGTAACTTCCTTAGTTTTCAAGATATTTCAGATTTAAAAAAAGGAAAATGTTCCTCACAGGCCCAGGATTATAAATCCAATGCTAAACACATTGTAGTGTCAGACGTAAGGGTCTGACATTCATTTAAAGTGAGGAAGGACTGTCAGACGCATACGTCTGACATGCACTTTTTTGGTAATTCACTGTCGGACGCATACGTCTGACGTGGCGCGGGAAGTGTTAAGTCCCCCAGCCAGAGTCTAACTGGGACACTATAAACAGGAAGTAGAACAGCAGGTTAATGTGAGTAGTCGGTACGATTATCTCAAAAACAGGACTTTAAAACCAAATAGAATCAACTGAAGCAACGGATTTCCCTCGCTATTCAACGAGGGAATGCAACATCGATTTTGGGTACACTGCCTAGTGGGAAATCTTTGGAAGAGATATTTCTTATTGACTAGTGGTTGATTTATTTTATGAAATACATGTTTTACATTCATTTTACAATACTTTTTTAGAATCAACTGGTCACAATAGATCTAAATAGAGGTCGGTGTGATAATTGGTGTTTCTCTTGTGGTCATTGATGGAGAATTTTTTGTATATAGTAAATTAATATTCAAAATTGGAAACAATATAATAAGAAAAACAGAAAATAAATGGATAAAATATATACAGGTATTATTTATAATTAAAGAGTAGGATTATTGAACCTCCAGCTCAATATGAATCGATTCTTTGTCTTGCTGACTCTAAATAAATATCACAACTCACCTGTAATTTCTGCTGACTCAACGTAACCTTCTCTATGTGTTCTCGGAGAACCTTCAGCTCAGTATGAATAGACTCTTTGTCTTGCTGACTCTTAATAAATATTACAACTCACCTGTAATTTCTGCTGACTCAATGTAACCTTCTCCAATCGTTCTCGGAGAACCTCCAGCTCAGTATGAATCGACTCTTTGTCTCGCTGACTCTTAAGGATCTGACTCGTCTGGTACTCGTATCGCTCTTCAAGCTTCTTGTACTCGTCTTGAATCTGATCCTTCTCCTTCTGCAGTCGATTTTGGAATAGTTGAATCTGCAAAGAAGTTATATTAGGTATTGAGCAAATTTATGGAACAGGAATATTATTATGTTTATTTAATGTATTCCTTATGGCATGGCGGGTCAAAGTTTTTCAATCGAGTCAATCTTTTCTGTCGGGTCCGGGTTTTAGTATCGCCCTTTATTTACTATTGTAAAAAATTCTTAGCGGATAAATCAAAAACAGGAGCCGCTACCCCAAATAAAGCTAGATAAACCTTATCTTGCAACAATAAAGTTGATTAGTATATGCTACTGAGTAAAAAAATCTTTTATCCTTTAAAATATATAAGAACTGTTTGACTGCTGGAGTAAAGGGACTTTTCAGTCTTACCTCGGCAGTATAAACAAGGTATATTCTATTCTTTTCTATTTATTTATTTTTTAAATCACAGTACAAAAGCCTCATCGAGCCCTTGGTTGACAGGCAATATGCCAAGCATGCAAATCGCATTGCCTCTTTGGACGGCCATGAAGTCTTTTACATGAATTCATGTGAAATTCGGAAGAGAATGCCAAAAGCATTATCACCAACCTTGATCAAACTTTTCTTATCTTTCATTAATTATACCTTTTGACTGCACCTGTATATAAAAAATAATGATTGATCAAAATTGTTGAATAATGAATAATAATAAATATTTATCAAAAAATCTTTTACCTTTTCATATTTGTCATGAAGTCTGTCGTTCTCCAGTTGAATGGTTTCCTTCTCTTTCTGAAGGCGAGATGACTGACCTAGGGATTTGTCCAGCTGGGATTGGATGTTGTCGAAATCGTAGGTCAGCTTCTCTTTCTCCATTTGAAGCTGGAAAATAATAATAATAATAATATCGCCTTATTTATACTGCCCCGTTAGGACTATGAAAGTCCCATTATTCTCGCAGTAAGCCCAAGACAAATTATTATGTGGTAAAAATCCCAAATGGGAGGATAACTTGTCATGTCCCGGCTGGATTTCGAACCCACGACCTCTGGAATCTCTGGATTCACAGAGTGCCGACTTTATCACTGAGCTACCGGGACAGACAAAAAATGCAGGGGGGTCAAAAAGTAGCTTCCTATGTAGAATTTAGAATTTTTTTTTTAGAATTTATAATTTATTGTTTATTCGACATTTATAAAAATGTATAAACACTATAGTAGTTTTTTGAACTGTAAACCTCACATAGGTTCTCTTATCGAATTATAAATGTCATATCAAGCTTCAGGGCGTCGCGTCGCGTCGCGTCGAGGCCATTCATTTATTTTTTCTTAATTTAATCGGCCCACTTTTGCGGCCCTTGTTTTCCTTTTTCGGCCACAGTCCGCCCCCTTACATTCAGAGATCACGAAATTTCATAACTAACTATTAAGTATATTTTTTAATAATTCTTCCAAATTTCAAGAGCCTTTAAAAAAAAAAAAAATCTTTTTCAATTTTCACCAAAACGGTTATTCACCCTATCTCTCCTTGTTATTCCACACATCATCGTAACATGGTAGCATTTTGTAATGGAATTATTGAGGAAAAACTCATGCACTGGGTGGGATTTGAACCAATGGTCAACTTACTCGTCTGATTTCGCCGGTGGTCTTGTCCATCTTCTCCTGGACTTTATCACAGTCGGTCTGGCTTTTGTCCAGCAGGTTCTGAAGCTTCTCTTGCTGGAGTTGTGCTTTGCCTGGAACAGATTCAGGAAATAGCTCAGTAGGTATGCATATACCGGTAAATAGAAATATCGCTAAATTAGGGACGGGTTCCAAAAAGTAAAAGACAGAAGAAACACCAACAACTTAAAAGATCCAAGTAAATTGACCGCACGCAAAGCATGAGCTTGAACGAAGCCAAACGACCTTCGGCCGAAGTAAGTATTACTAACTACTGACGTATTCCTTCCATGATATCTTATAACACTTTTTGATGTACATAACTATAAAGTTAAGAAACACCGATTTAATTGAGCGCGCGATTAGCTCAGTGGTTAAGCACTCGCTTGCCATGCGGAAGGTCCCGCGTTCGAACCCCTGCGCCAACAAAAATTTGTATTCAAAATTTGATTACAGTTGTTTGTAAGGGATACCTTCACCCAGCACCTAATTGGGAAGTATTATTTCACTTCACGCCCATCAGAGGTCAGGCATACTACGGGATGGGCAGCGTCTACTGTAGCTCCTATTTCATGGCTACTGAACAAAAAAAAAGGCTGTGAAACACTCATCTCTTGAAATTAAAAAAAAAAAAAAAGATCAGTCTAGAATAACATACCAAGTTTTCTTTTATTTATTCTCTTGGGTACCCGCGTGTTGTCTTTTTTAACAGGATAATTAAAGAGTATTTATCTAAAAATAATACATAAAAATCAACAATAATACACTGGTGTTCCCACACTATCTTCATAACAAATCCTTAAGCTACCTCGATTACCACACAAGCATGCGCGGATATAGGGGGGGGCACGGGGGGCACGTGCCCCCCCAGTTTTTTTCGGCAAGGGATGTTTCTCAAATTTCATTATACCTAATCTCGAAAAAAAAAAAAGATCTCAGTGAGTTAGGGGGGCACGGGCCCCAAAATAATTCTCAAGTCTAAGACCAATTTATTAGAAAGAGAATATAATCTCTAGGCTTAAGCTACACGGGGCAAGGACAAAAAATGAAGGATTGACACATAAAAATCACATTTTTCGACCTAAATAGCATTTTTTCTCGAAATTTGTCGTGGCGGAGAAAAAATGCTAATTAGGTCAAAAAATGTGATTTTTATTTATCAACTCAAAAAAACGAGAAAGTTATAAGCAAGGGTTCAAGCTTTCATTTGAGATATCACGAAATTCTGATGAGCCGTTCTTGAGCTACGTCGAGTAAGGACATAAAATGGATGGGTAAACAAAAAATACAGGGTGTCCCACCAAAGTTGGACACCTCAAATTACTCGGCCCCTAAAAGAGTTTTTGAAAAATAAAATATCTAATGGTACATGTCCTAATTATGCGGTTTCAGTCATGAATTTATTTATATTCAGGGTGGCTCAAAGGTAAGAAATTGAGGGTGTCAACTTTCGATTTTTAAATGGATCGACCTGAATTTTTGTTTGATAATTTTACTTCTAATTGGTTCCTGAGTACTTTTTTAACTAAAATATTACATACAGGGCGGTTTTATTTTCGACAAAAAAAATTTAATCTCGAATAACTCAAGTTCGTTTAATTTATTCGATAACAAGAATAGATAGTTGTTCGTGTAATAAAAACACACACTTTAAATTGGCATCAATTTTTTTATATACAGGGTGCTTCACAAGTGAAATAGTGACTTGATATTTTTTAAAAACCGCGTTTTTTTTAATTTTTTAATAACGGATTAATAATCCTCGTCTAATTTTACACATTTTTTGTTAGTCATATCAAAAAACAAAACTAAAGTTTTGTACAGGGTGAGACATATTTTTTTTGCAACACCCTGTATGTGGGCAGTCAAATAGACGTACAGTTGAATAGAAAGACTAAATATGCAAGAAAAACTTCGATTTTTAATTATATTAAAAAGTTATGCTGTTTTAACTAAAATTGTCGCATGGACCACACTGTAGATATTCTATTAAACTATCATGTGGGTATTCCAAGTTGTATAAAATTCAACGAAGACTTCAAATCGTACGGAAAAAATAAGTAAAAACACGAATTTTGAAGCCATTTTCAATTTGGTGTCCACACTGAATGATTTTAAATTTTGAAATAAAAAGTAGGTAGGTGTAGACACAAAATTGAAAATGGCTTTCTGAATTCGTTTTTACCTTTCAGATTTGGACTTCTCGTTGAATTTTAGACAATTTCGACTACCCATATGATTTAGAAGTAAAATTATCAACAAAAAAAATTGGGTCGATCCATTTAAAAATCGAAAGTTGACACTTCAATTTCTGACTTTTGAGCCACCCTGTATGAAAAAATTCATGACTGAAACCGCACAATTAGGACATTTACCATTAGATTTTTTATTATTCCAAAACTCTTTCAGGGGCCGAGTTATTTGAGGTGTCCAACTTTGGTGGGACACCCTGTATAATATACGTTTTTTTACCTGAATGACATTTTTTCACGAAATTTGTCGTGACGACCTATCCACTCAAAGCGAGAATGTTTTTGCAAGGGTTGGATCTTTCATTTGACATATTGATCGAGAAATTCTGATGAGCCGCTCTGCTACATCGAGTAAGGACAAGAAATGGATGGGTGACACGAAAAATATCGACATTTTGTGTGTGTGATGGGCTTGCGAAGCGGCGGGTGTAACCCGCTAGTTAGGTATATTGTGTGATTGTGCCCCCCCAGTACAAGAGGGCTATATCCGCGCATGCACACAAGCGCCTTGACCACTTGACTACGAATGCACAGTTAATAAATAAATTATCTCACCTAGTGTGGCTTGAGATCGTTCCAGCTCCTCTTTAGACTTGTCCATTTCGAGGACTGCCTTGTCCCTCTCTGACAAAAGTCTGGATAAAGTTCCTGAAAGCCAAAGCAAAATGAGTAATTAGTAATAAAAAACAATAATATAATAGCCTTATTTCTACTGCCCGATTGGAGCTATTGAGTCCCATTATTCCAGCAGTAAGCCCAAGACATATTATTATATGGTAAAAATCCCAAATGGGAAGATAACTTGTCATGTCCCGGCTGGGTTTCGAACCCATGACCTCTGGAGTCTCTGGATTCACAGAGTGCCCCTATGCCTACGTGTTGCTCAGTTGTTTACTTGCCTTGTGTTCGCTCGTACTCTTCCTTCATTGATTCCATCTCACCCTGAGTGTTCTCGAGCTTGGCTTTCAATCTGTACACCTCGCCTGGAATACGTACAAATCAACAATTCAAGTTAAAAATATATTTTTTTTTTTTCAATTTATTATTATTATTGTAAGTTTTATCAGGTACAACAAAAATATATACATATAGTAAAATAGAATGGAATTATAAAGAAAAACAATAAGATTACAGGAACAAAAAAGAAAAGAAAAAGAGAATGAAGTTAATGTCCCACCTAAAAGGGCGGGGTTATTGCCTGTGGCAATCTCTTTCACCCAACCAATTTGTGTTAATCACTTTCGTGATGTCAAATCTACACGAACTTGATTTGCTGAATCTTGAGACATGACATGCAGCGATGTTAAAGTCCAAAAGAAAAGAAAAAAAGAAGAAAAAAAAACGTACATCGATGCTGTTTAAAAGAGAATTAAATTTGCCACCGTGGTGTAACGGTTGTGACTACTGCCCGTGGTCCAGAGATCCAGAGTTCGATTCCCCCGGTTAGGGCAAACTTTTCGAAGAAAAATCTGTTCTCTCCAAACACGTTAGGCTGGCATTTCCGGCTCTATCCAGGGTGGGTGAGGTTAATGTGAGTAGCCGGTACGATTCCCAGCGATTGAAGGGTAAGACCACCGTCCTCATTATCTCAAAAACAGGACTTTAAAACCAAATAGTATCAAGTGGTCACAATAGATCTAAATAGAGGTCGGTGTGATAATTGGTGTTTCTCTTGTGGACATTGATGGAGAATTTTTTGTCTATCTATAGATAATCTTTCTGGCTGGGGGACTTTAAACAAGGAGGAGACTAGCAGTCTGGCTGGGGGACTATAAACTGGGAGTAGACCAGCATTGGCTTGGTTCTGGGGGGCCTTGTCAATTATTAGCCTCCTTGTAAAGACAGTGATAGAAGTGCTGAGTCATTCCTCCACTGTGTGGCTACCATCGTGAACGATGACGCCACCCTAGGATGATGATGTTGTTGTTGTTGTAGCCAGCTTGGCTACAGCTGGAGGGGTGAGTGATGGTCTCCAGCCAACTTTATTTCAAAGTTGGCTCGTCCTGAACCACATATTTCTATGTGCGATCAACCATCATGAGGACTTGGATTTTTCTTTATTAGCCATTAAACCCTTAGGAAACTGCAAGCTAGCCTGACTTGTAAGGGTTGGCTAGTCTGTTCTCTGTTTATAGTCCTCTAGCGGGACACTGGTCTTCTCCCTTTTTAACGTCCCCCAGCCAGACACCACCCTATGATGATGAAAATACTTTTCACCATCATAGGGTGGCGTCATCGTGAACGATGGTAGCTAGGCAGTGGAGGAATGACTCAGCACTTCTACTACTGTCTTTACAAGGAGGCTAATAATTGACAAGGGCCCCCAGAACCAAGCCAATGCTGGTCTACTCCTGTTTATAGTCCCCCAGCCAGACTGCTGGTCTACTCCCTGTTTATAGTCCCCCAGCTAGACTGCTAGTCTACTTCCTGTTTATAGTCCCCCAGCTAGACTGCTGGTCTACTCCCTGTTTATAGTCCCCCAGCCAGACTGCTGGTCTACTCCCTGTTTATAGTCCCCCAGCTAGACTGCTGGTCTACTCCCTGTTTATAGTCCCCCAGCCAGACTGCTGGTCTACTCCCTGTTTATAGTCCCCCAGCTAGACTGCTAGTCTACTCCCTGTTTATAGTCCCCCAGCCAGACTGCTGGTCTACTCCCTGTTTATAGTCCCCCAGCCAGACTGCTGGTCTACTCCCTGTTTATAGTCCCCCAGCTAGACTGCTAGTCTACTCCCTGTTTATAGTCCCCCAGCCAGACTGCTGGTCTGCTCCCTGTTTATAGTCCCCCAGCCAGACTTCTGATCTACTCCCTGTTTATAGACCCCCCGCCAGAATTTTAGGGATTTTGACATTTTCATGTCTTTGCTCTGGCACATAACCAAAATTATGTAACGAAATTATGTAACGAAATTATGTAACGAAATATTAAATTATAAAAAGAGAGAAGAGAAAAAGTATGTGTCATGCGCACAATAACGAAATATTAAATTATAAAAAGAGAGAAGAGAAAAAGTATGTGTCATGCGCACAATACGAAATTTGGTCAGTTCAGTTTTAGACCTTGTATAGTAAAGATGAAAATGTCCCAATGGTTGCAGACTCGTATGCAAGCGTTTTTTTTTTTTTTTTTAATAACATGTCCTTCCTTACCTTGGCTCTTCTCGACCTTCTCCTGCATGGCTTTCTCCTCGGACCTGACTCTCTCATTGTCCGCCTGCACCACTCTAAGCTCCGCCTGTGCGCGTCTCAGATCTGCGCAGGTCTTGTCGTACTTCTCCTGCAGACGGTCCAGCTCGGCACTCGTGCTGAGGGTGGCTGGAAGGGGCGGGGCGAGGAGGTCAGGGAGCGGGGTCACGATACAATTTATTTCAATTTTTTAGTAGTCACTGTGGCAGAGCGAGTTAGCGCGCTAGGCATTGCACACATGGTGACCTGGGTTCAATTCCCAGCGTAGGAGGATTTTTTCTGCTCTGTACTTGGATGTTCGGGGTCCACTCATACCTCGTGAGGAAAAATGAGTAGCTACTTTAATGTGAAGCAGCGACCAGTGGCAGAATCATAGGCAAAAAAATAATACAAGATATTGTAAATTAAAGTGGTAAAGTCCTATGATTCTGCGCTACCCACTAAAATAACACAAAGAAAAAGCATTATTATTATTACTTTCCGAGTCCATGTGTGATGTCATGGTGGTGGAAGGATTGATATGGGTGAACGCTTTGGACGCCCAGAACCATTGTTCTGGGCTCCTTCCATGTCCAGTGTGTACTGTATGTGTAGTTTGTTGAATCATACAAGTAACTGCTCATTTTTCCTCATGAGGTATGAGTGGACCCCGAACATCCATGCAGAAAAATTCCTGCTCCGCTGGGATTCGAACCCAGGTCACCATGCGCGCAATGCCTAGCGCGCTAACTCACTCTGCCACGGTGACCACTTACGTCAATAGTTAGGAGGCGCGGCCGGTGCTAAGGAGCTGCGGAACTCCAGCACCCCCAGACGAAAAAGAAAAAGAGGATTTTTTCAAGTCCTAGCTTGTACACAATGAAAATTATCACACATTTCTACAATAATTAATGCATAAATATTATGATTGGCATGGTAAACAAACTCATACTCTTTGGATACCGAAAGAGGGACTGTTTAAATCCCAATTTCACTCTGGTTTAAGTGGCAGCACCCTCAAAATATTTTCCCACCGGCCGCGCCTGATAGTTAAGTTAGTTATCATATTTGTGTTAATCACTTTCGTGATGTCACAACTACTCTAACTCGCTTTACTAAATCTACGCTGAAACCGGGACTTGAACCACCGACCTCCAAGTTACAAGTCCGCCGCCTTATCGATCAAGCTACTGAGGTCGGTTTGTTGAAAAAGAAAAAGAATATCCTTCTTCTTCTTTTACTCTGTCTTATCACGGTCAAGCAGGGTCGACGTTGTTCAACCTCGTGGTTGATTTTCGTAATACTCACTTCGGCCGAAGGTCGTCTGGCTTCGTTCAAGCTCGTGCTTGAGCCGCTCGTTCTCCAGTTCTAGCCGCGACAGCCTCTGCCTGGCCGCCTCCCAGTCAGCGCCGGAGCGGCCCACCTCATTAGCGGCCTTGTCCAGCTCCGCTTTCGATTTGCCCAACTCCGACTGCGACGATTCGAGCTTCGCTTCCAGGCGGTCTTTCTCCGCTAGAGCGCGCTCTAGTCGCGCCCCTGTAAAAAAAACAGTTATCATATTAAGGGCGGAATTAATAGACAACATCAATAACTTAAGTCGTAGGTAAATGTCCGTTTTCCCTATCTTACACAGTACGCAATCCGTCACTTAGCGCCACAGAGGTATTACAAAAACGTCTATTAATTCCGCCCTAAGTGTTTATCACTTTCGTAATGTCACAACTACTCAAACTCGTTTTATTATATCTACGCTAAAACCACCGACTTGAACCACCGACCTCCAGATTACAAGTCCGCCGCCTTATCGATCAAGCTACCGAGGTCGGTCCCTGTAAAAAAACACTCATTAGGTGGTACGTTAATTTGAAAATAATTTACGACGACTTTTTGAAAATTTAACGCCACCCGAATTATTAACTGCAATTAAGGGAAAATGTTAATTGAATTAACGTAAAATGTAAGACTTGAAATTCTGTGCCTCTCATGCAGGTCCCTCTCCTTCTTGATCTTCTTCTTCTTTTACTCCGTCTTATCCCGCTCAAGCAGGGCCGACGTTGTTCAACCTCATGGTTGAGGTTGATTGGTTTTGGCACATTTTTTTACGGCTGGATGCCAATGATTCTACTTGATTTAACGTTCTTGATTAGGACGGGGGTTTTACCCTCCATTCGCTGGGAATTGTACCAGCTACCCACATTAACCTCACTCAGCTTGGGTAGGGCTGGAAATACCAGCCTCACGTGTTTGGATGGAACAGAATTTTCTTCGAAAAGTCTGCCCCAGCCGGGAGTTGAACTCGGGACCTCTGGACTTCGGGCAGTAGTCACAACCATTACGCCACGGAGGCTGTGCCTCTCCTCCTTGATAATAATAATAATAATAACTTACCCAGCTTCTCCACCTCACTCTCGTAGGCATGCAGCTTCAGCTTGTACTCTCTCATGCAGGTCCCTCCTCCTCCTTGATAATAATAATAATAATAACTTACCCAGCTTCTCCACCTCACTCTCGTAGGCATGCAGCTTCAGCTTGTACTCTCTCATGCAGGTCCCTCTCCTCCTTGATAATAATAATAATAATAACTTACCCAGCTTCTCCACCTCACTCTCGTAGGCATGCAGCTTCAGCTTGTACTCCGCAATGTCCCTCTCATGCAGGTCCCTCCTCCTCCTTGATAATAATAATAACTTACCCAGCTTCTCCACCTCACTCTCGTAGGCATGCAGCTTCAGCTTGTACTCCGCAATGTCCCTCTCATGCAGGTCCCTCTCCTCCTTGATAATAATAATGATAACTTACCCAGCTTCTCCACCTCACTCTCGTAGGCATGCAGCTTCAGCTTGTACTCCGCAATGTCCCTCTCATGCAGGTCCCTCTCCTCCTTGATAATAATAATAATAATAATAATAATAATAACTTACCCAGCTTCTCCACCTCACTCTCGTAGGCATGCAGCTTCAGCTTGTACTCCGCAATGTCCCTCTCATGCAGGTCCCTCCTCCTCCTTGATAATAATAATAACTTACCCAGCTTCTCCACCTCACTCTCGTAGGCATGCAGCTTCAGCTTGTACTCCGCAATGTCCCTCTCATGCAGGTCCCTCCTCCTCCTTGATAAATATAATAATAATAATAATAACTTACCCAGCTTCTCCACCTCACTCTCGTAGGCATGCAGCTTCAGCTTGTACTCCGCAATGTCCCTCTCATGCAGGTCCCTCTCATCCTTGATAATAATAATAATAATAACTTACCCAGCTTCTCCACCTCACTCTCGTAGGCATGCAGCTTCAGCTTGTACTCCGCAATGTCCCTCTCATGCAGGTCCCTCCTCCTCCTTGATAAATATAATAATAATAATAATAACTTACCCAGCTTCTCCACCTCACTCTCGTAGGCATGCAGCTTCAGCTTGTACTCCGCAATGTCCCTCTCATGCAGGTCCCTCTCATCCTTGATAATAATAATAATAATAACTTACCCAGCTTCTCCACCTCACTCTCGTAGGCATGCAGCTTCAGTTTGTACTCCGCAATGGCCCTCTCATGCAGGTCCCTCCTCCTCCTTGATAATAATAATAATAACTTACCCAGCTTCTCCACCTCACTCTCGTAGGCATGCAGCTTCAGCTTGTACTCCGCAATGTCCCTCTCATGCAGGTCCCTCCTCCTCCTTGATAATAATAATAATAACTTACCCAGCTTCTCCACCTCACTCTCGTAGGCATGCAGCTTCAGCTTGTACTCCGCAATGTCCCTCTCATGCAGGTCCCTCCTCCTCCTTGATAATAATAATAACTTACCCAGCTTCTCCACCTCACTCTCGTAGGCATGCAGCTTCAGCTTGTACTCCGCAATGTCCCTCTCATGCAGGTCCCTCCTCCTCCTTGATAATAATGATAACTTACCCAGCTTCTCCACCTCACTCTCGTAGGCATGCAGCTTCAGCTTGTACTCCGCAATGTCCCTCTCATGCAGGTCCCTCCTCGTCCTTGATAATAATGATAACTTACCCAGCTTCTCCACCTCACTCTCGTAGGCATGCAGCTGCAGCTTGTACTCCGCAATGTCCCTCTCATGCAGGTCCCTCCTCCTCCTTGATAATAATGATAACTTACCCAGCTTCTCCACCTCACTCTCGTAGGCATGCAGCTTCAGCTTGTACTCCGCAATGTCCCTCTCATGCAGGTCCCTCCTCCTCCTTGATAATAATAATAATAACTTACCCAGCTTCTCCACCTCACTCTCGTAGGCATGCAGCTTCAGCTTGTACTCCGCAATGTCCTCTCATGCAGGTCCCTCCTCCTCCTTGATAATAATAATTAACTTACCCAGCTTCTCCACCTCACTCTCGTAGGCATGCAGCTTCAGCTTGTACTCCGCAATGTCCCTCTCATGCAGGTCCCTCCTCATCCTTGATAATAATAATGATAAACTTACCCAGCTTCTCCACCTCACTCTCGTAGGCATGCAGCTTCAGCTTGTACTCCGCAATGTCCCTCTCATGCAGGTCCCTCCTCTCCTTGATAATATATAATAATATAACTACCCAGCTTCTCCACCTCACTCTCGTAGGCATGCAGCTTGCAGCTTGTACTCCGCAATGTCCCTCTCATGCAGGTCCCTCTCTCCTTGATAATAATGATAAAACTTACCCAGCTTCTCCACCTCACTCTCGTAGGCATGCAGCTTCAGCTTTGTACTCCGCAATGTCCCTCTCATGCAGGTCCCTCCTCCTCCTTGATAATAATAATAATAACTTACCCAGCTTCTCCACCTCACTCTCGTAGGCATGCAGCTTCAGCTTGTACTCCGCAATGTCCCTCTCATGCAGGTCCCTCCTCCTCCTTGATAATAATAATATAAACTTACCCAGCTTCTCCACCTCACTCTCGTAGGCATGCAGCTTCAGCTTGTACTCCGCAATGTCCCTCTCATGCAGGTCCCTCCTCCTCCTTGATAATAATGATAACTTACCCAGCTTCTCCACCTCACTCTCGTAGGCATGCAGCTTCAGCTTGTACTCCGCAATGTCCCTCTCATGCAGGTCCCTCCTCGTCCTTGATAATAATGATAACTTACCCAGCTTCTCCACCTCACTCTCGTAGGCATGCAGCTTCAGCTTGTACTCCGCAATGTCCCTCTCATGCAGGTCCCTCCTCTCCTTGATAATAATGATAACTTACCCAGCTTCTCCACCTCACTCTCGTAGGCATGCAGCTTCAGCTTGTACTCCGGCAATGTCCCTCTCATGCAGGTCCCTCCTCCTCCTTGATAAAATAATATAACTTACCCAGCTTCTCCACCTCACTCTCGTAGGCATGCAGCTTCAGCTTGTACTCCGCAATGTCCCTCTCATGCAGGTCCCTCCTCCTCCTGATAATAATAATAATAATAATAACTTACCCAGCTTCTCCACCTCACTCTCGTAGGCATGCAGCTTCAGCTTGTACTCCGCAATGTCCCTCTCATGCAGGTCCCTCCTCCCCTTGATAATAATAATAATAAACTTACCCAGCTTCTCCACCTCACTCTCGTAGGCATGCAGCTTCAGCTTGTACTCCGCAATGTCCCTCTCATGCAGGTCCCTCCTCCTCCTTGATAATAATAATAACTTACCCAGCTTCTCCACCTCACTCTCGTAGGCATGCAGCTTCAGCTTGTACTCCGCAATGTCCCTCTCATGCAGGTCCCTCCTCCTCCTTGATAATAATGATAACTTACCCAGCTTCTCCACCTCACTCTCGTAGGCATGCAGCTTCAGCTTGTACTCCGCAATGTCCCTCTCATGCAGGTCCCTCCTCGTCCTTGATAATAATGATAACTTACCCAGCTTCTCCACCTCACTCTCGTAGGCATGCAGCTTCAGCTTGTACTCCGCAATGTCCCTCTCATGCGGGTCCCTCCTCCTCCTTGATAATAATGATAACTTACCCAGCTTCTCCACCTCACTCTCGTAGGCAATGCAGCTTCAGCTTGTACTCGGCAATGTCCCTCTCATGCAGGTCCCTCCTCCTCCTTGATAATAATAAATAATATAAACTTACCCAGCTTCTCCACCTCACTCTCGTAGGCATGCAGCTTCAGCTTGTACTCCGCAATGTCCCTCTCATGCAGGTCTCTCTCCTCCTTGATATATAATAATAATAATAATAATAACTTACCCAGCTTCTCCACCTCACTCTCGTAGGCATGCAGCTTCAGCTTGTACTCCGCAATGTCCCTCTCATGCAGGTCCCTCTCCTCCTTGAATAATAATATAATAATATAATATAACTTACCCAGCTTCTCCACCTCACTCTCGTAGGCATGCAGCTTCAGCTTGTACTCCGCAATGTCCCTCTCATGCAGGTCCCTCCTCCTCCTTGTAATAATAATAACTTACCCAGCTTCTCCACCTCACTCTCGTAGGCATGCAGCTTCAGCTTGTACTCCGCAATGTCCCTCTCATGCAGGTCCCTCCTCTCCTTGATATAATATAATAATAACTTACCCAGCTTCTCCACCTCACTCTCGTAGGCATGCAGCTTCAGCTTGTACTCCGCAATGTCCCTCTCATGCAGGTCCCTCCTCCTCCTTGATAATAATAATAATAACTTACCCAGCTTCTCCACCTCACTCTCGTAGGCATGCAGCTTCAGCTTGTACTCCGCAATGTCCCTCTCATGCAGGTCCCTCTCCTCCTTGATAATAATAATAATAATAATAATAATAATAACTTACCCAGCTTCTCCACCTCACTCTCGTAGGCATGCAGCTTCAGCTTGTACTCCGCAATGTCCCTCTCATGCAGGTCCCTCCTCCTCCTTGATAATAATAATAATAACTTACCCAGCTTCTCCACCTCACTCTCGTAGGCATGCAGCTTCAGCTTGTACTCCGCAATGTCCCTCTCATGCAGGTCCCTCCTCCTCCTTGATAATAATAATAATAACTTACCCAGCTTCTCCACCTCACTCTCGTAGGCATGCAGCTTCAGCTTGTACTCCGCAATGTCCCTCTCATGCAGGTCCCTCCTCCTCCTTGATAATAATGATAACTTACCCAGCTTCTCCACCTCACTCTCGTAGGCATGCAGCTTCAGCTTGTACTCCGCAATGTCCCTCTCATGCAGGTCCCTCCTCCTCCTTGATAATAATAATAATAACTTACCCAGCTTCTCCACCTCACTCTCGTAGGCATGCAGCTTCAGCTTGTACTCCGCAATGTCCCTCTCATGCAGGTCCCTCCTCCTCCTTGATAATAATGATAACTTACCCAGCTTCTCCACCTCACTCTCGTAGGCATGCAGCTTCAGCTTGTACTCCGCAATGTCCCTCTCATGCAGGTCCCTCTCCTCCTTGATAATAATAATAATAATAATAATAATAATAACTTACCCAGCTTCTCCACCTCACTCTCGTAGGCATGCAGCTTCAGCTTGTACTCGGCAATGTCCCTCTCATGCAGGTCTCTCTCCTCCTTGATAATAATAATAATAATAATAATAATAATAACTTACCCAGCTTCTCCACCTCACTCTCGTAGGCATGCAGCTTCAGCTTGTACTCCGCAATGTCCCTCTCATGCAGGTCCCTCTCCTCCTTGATAATAATAATAATAATAATAACTTACCCAGCTTCTCCACCTCACTCTCGTAGGCATGCAGCTTCAGCTTGTACTCCGCAATGTCCCTCTCATGCAGGTCCCTCTCCTCCTTGATAATAATAATAATAATAATAACTTACCCAGCTTCTCCACCTCACTCTCGTAGGCATGCAGCTTCAGCTTGTACTCCGCAATGTCCCTCTCATGCAGGTCCCTCTCCTCTTGTCTCTCCCCCTCCGCTCGGTCCCTCTGCTCCCTCAACTGGTTCATCTGCTTCTCCTTGTCCCCGATAGCTTCCTCCAGACTGCTCAACGCTCCCTCACTGGAGCAATGATGCGCCTGCATGGCCGCCAGGCGAGCACGTGCCATGTCCACCTGGTTGTCTTTCTCTTTGAGAAGATCTTCGAGGTTCTCGATCTGGAACGACGGGACATAAGGGGTTAACGTGCACGTGAAAAGAAGCAGTAGTTTGTTTTTTTTTTTTAATGTAACGGTTCCGGATGCACTGTCTTTAAATGAGAGAGATAGGTTTTTAGTGGGTGGAAATCCCACTCCCCATGTTTTCCGGGTGTCTTTTAAAGATTTTTCCCCTATCTCCTTCTCAAAAAAAAAAAAAAAAAAAAAAAAAATGTGGTCACACACTCTAATAAATGAGAAAAATCCAAGCAATTGGGTGGGATCCACAGATTACGGATCCATGTGATGGATTGTTTAAATTACAAACCTTGTAATGATAACGCTACCGCCGTGAATGTATTTTTTTTTTTTTTTTGGGGTTTAACGTCGTTTTCAACTGCATGGTCGTATCACGACGGGGGTGTTACCCTCCATTCGCAGGAAACTCACCAACCTGCTACCCACAACCTCACTGAGCCTCGGTTGGGCCGAATGCCAGCATCACGAAGTATTCACCTCGCTGGACGTTGCTTAACTTCTGTGATCCTACGAAAACGGTGCGTTCAACGCGCCATCGATGCTGGCAGAAGTAGCGTACAAACTTTTTATTGAAATTTATTTAAATCACAAGAGGTATGATTATTTGATTATTGCCTGATGGAAATCTCTAGCGGCCAAAAGGTGGTTAAGATATAACAGAATGGGTTATTTTTTTAGATTTACAGTCAAACATGGATATAAGAGAACTCTTTTTTTAAAATGGCTTTAACGTCGCTTTCTACTGCATGGTTATGCCATTTGCTGGAAACTCACATTTTTCTAGATTTTTCAATTATTTTTCTAATTTTCTTCGGGTGATGATTTTTTGAACAAGTCCACGACACAGAAGGACAGAATGTAATTATGCAGTGGAAATGAAAGGTAGTTTTTTTTTTTTTAATTCGGCTCAACGTCATTTTTAACTGCTATAGTCACTTTGTGAAGTGGTTTTAACCACCACATACTGGACATGCTAATGGGTGCCACCTAAAAATAAACTGACACAAGATATTTCTACTATTGGGAAATGGACTTTCCCGGTGGTCTTTAATGAAATAATTCGTCTATACCTTTTTGAAATAATTCGTCACCTTTTCTTTTTTTTTTACTTTCCTTATCCTATAATAAGGAAAGTATTGTATTCGTCCAAAATTTGACCTACCCAGTTTTTCACATTTCTGGACGAATCATAGCCTCAGGATACCAAAAAAGTTGTTTTCGGCCATTGGTCCGTGCGTCTGTCTGTCTGTCTGTCTGTCTGTCTGTCTGTCTGTCTGTGTGTGTGTGTGTAAACAGGATATCTCGAGAACGGTAAAAGCTAGAGACTTGAAATTTGGTATGCAAATTAATTTTATACACCAGACGAACCACGAAACTTTTGGTTGAAATCGGCCGCAAGATGCGGCCACAGGGCCGCAAATATTGGCCGCAACCGCCGCTTCTTTGAATTGGTTAAAGATACAAAAAAAGTTAGAGAACAACATTTTCTTGGATTAAAAAAATAATAGGGGTTCACTCCGATCATTTTTTTTAAATCTTGAACTTTTTGGAACTCGGCCCCAATTTACCGGTATTTTGGGGGTACCCGCTTGGACTAACTTTTTCATTATTCGCCCTAGATGGGTGTTGCGACATATGAAATCCAATGATTTTGAGGTGCTGATTACGAATTTGGTATTGATATTTATATATCTGTTACCGTTGAGTCACCAGTGGCAGAATTTGACTTATTTTTGGTGGATAAGGAAAGTCGTGTGATGTTTACACCAGATTTTTTTTATTAGCATTTATTATAGTGCGTTAGAAATACAGTTCATTATGAACTATATTTTTTGGAAGCAATGCTTAGCTTGAGAAAAATGTTTTTGTAAATTATTATAAAAAATAAATTATTGAAAAATATTATTTAAAAAAATACTAAAATGAATTCTAAGATTACTTTAGTAAATTAATAAAAGGATCTTAGGATGTACAAATATTGTAGACTCTATTTATAAATTGCATCACAAATAAATATGAATATTTTTTATTGTTTAATATAACACATCTATTGAAGGTTGTATACTTGGTCCATACCACTGACACAGTGGTAGAGTTCTTTTTATAAATATATTCTTTTTTAAAACTATTTTAATTAGATTGTTCAATTTACCAAGGTATTTTACAATAATAGAATATGATACTTTTTTTCGTTTTAATTATGTATTTTGAAATTAAATTTACATGAAAATAAAATAAATGAAATACTTAATTTACATGAAAATAAAATAAAAATGAAACTGAATATAATTACCTCTTGAACATGCTGGTGAATGGTTTTGAAATACAAAACAATGTGCGAGCTAAAAAATAGCAACTGTAAAAAGCAGAAAAAAATAAAGGACAAGAACAAAATGGAAAAACAAATAAACAAAAACGAAATGAAATTGAAACAAATCTGCAAACAGTGGTAGGAGAACGAATCAATGAAATAGAAATAAAAACAAAACATAGTCTACACGAAAAAAAAAGAAGGAGATAAAATATAATAATGTATGAGAAATAAAAACATTGGATTTATTTATAAAAGTAAAGTATTGTACACATAAAATTGTATATTAAAATTACATATATACAGTTTTATGTGCATTTACATAAATTATCTGATGAAGACATAGAGCAGGAACCTTGGAAAGAAAAAAGTCTGAAAATTGGATAGAAAATTATAATGTAATGAACTGGGGGAAAAACACAACAAAAATAAGAACAGAGACATCTATGTACAAAATGCTAAGCAGTGAGATAAAAAAGGAGAAAATTAAATTGAAAAAGATGAAAATGGGTGCAAGAATGCTAACATGTTGATGAAAAAATAAAATAATATAACTGTTATAAGAACATTTTGTAATATAATAAAAGAATTTTTAAAGTTTCTACGATATAAGAGTTTCTAAAAAGCACTATGGTTAAATAAATATGTCATGATATATTTGTACTTATTTTAAGGGAGCTAAAAAATGAGAAAATAAAATTTTAAAAGATAAAAATAAGTACAAAAATGCAAATATGTTGATGAAAAAATAAATAATAATAACTGTTACACGAACACTTGGTAATATAAGAGTTTCTAAAAAGCACTATAATAAAATAGATATGTTATGATTTATTTGTATTTATTTTAAAATTTCCAGTTGATGAAGAGGGAAAACTAGGTTTGCATTTTTTTTATAAAATAATGAAAAAAAATTGCAAAAGGTATATTTTTTCTTAGCGAGTCCTAAAATTGCATTGTTTAATTGAGAAATATATAAATTCCCAGGAAAAACTTATAATTATACACAACTCATGGTAAAACAAATGAACATCAAAATAATTTTAAGATAGAAAACACTTGACTTTTTTTTGTTTTACTTAATTTTTTATTTTCAGATGTCAATTTAGCGAGTTACGGTATCCCTGATGTAACGGCATACATTGCGTTGGTAGGTTTATTTATACAGTGTGTTCACAAAGTCTGTCCCCCCTCTTAATAATTATTGAACGTGTGTGAAGTTAGAAGATCAAAATTTTGGCAACCTAGAAGAACCGAGAGCCCGCAGTTTCCTCAAGCAGAAGATCAGCATTGAGGTATCCACTGATTTTGTTCTACTGACTATCCTCTCATTTTGTTCGTCTAGTATGTATTTTTTTAAAAAATGTTCAATTATTTTCAATTATTTCTAACTTTCTTTGCAGTACATAGGGTTGGATGGAAGAGATTGCCACATACAATAGCCCGCCCTCTAGGTAGGACATAACTTCAACTTCATTCTCTTTTTTTTTCTTGTATATTTGCTTAATCGTTTTGTTTTTCTTTATATTTCATTGCATTCTACTGTATATATTAATTTATTGTTCTACCTAATAAAGCTTTCTATAATAATAATAATAATAATAATACATATGTACGTTGATTATCTTATCTTCAGAGTCCTTGTGCTCCTTCATATCTATATCTTGCAGCCCGGTTTGCATTTGGTTCTAGGTGTGTCATTATTATTGTTTTATGCACTATAGGTATGGACTATGCTATCATTTTGTTTGTCTAGTATAATTCAAAAACTTTCGCTCGATTATTTTTTATTATTTTTCCAATTCCATTTTATTAATATTATTATTATTTTTACCTTTATCTGCAGTAAGTTGATTTTCCTATCCTTGATGTCCATGTGATCTTTCATCTCTTACCGTCCAGCTTTCACTTTGTTCTTAGTGTGTTATTCAAACCTATTTTATGAACTATATTGAAGTATGGTATCATTTTGTCTGTCTAGTATACAATTTCAAAAACTTTTGCTCGATTATTTTCTATTTTTTTTTTTTTTTTCTTCTATTCATATCCTTTATTTTTCCATTCCATTTTCTATTTTTTTCCATTAATTTTGCATTTCCATTTTTTCTATTATTTTTGCATTTTATCTTTTATTTTCTTTTTTTTCTATTATTTTTCCATTTCATTTTCAATTTTTTTTCTATTATTTTTGAATTTTATCTTCTATTTTCTTTTTTTTTTTCATTATTTTCCATTTTTACATATTTCCATTTTTCCCCTATTATTTTTACCTTTCTCTGCAGCACGTTGATTTTCCTATCCTTGATGTCCATGTGGTCTTTCATCTCTTGTAGTTCGGCTTGCATTTTGTTTTTCTCCTGTGTGGCAGTGAGGGCAGTCTGGGTTTTCTTTTCAATGTGACGATTCTTTTCTTCCAGTCGAGAGCGGAGTTCGTCCACCTGTTTGGGGAAAGAAAAACATTAGGAATAATACTTTGGTTGACGTTGTTATTTTGTCACTTAATTGCTAATGATATCAGTCAATGGGTTGATTGGGTTATAAGAAAAAGGGTTGGGTGGAAGAGATTGTCAAGGGCAATAACCCCACCTTTTAGTTCAGTATAAACAGATCAGTATAAACAGAAAATTGAGATGAGTATCAGTATAAATGAATATCAGTACATGAATATCAGAACATACCTGGACAGCTGTTTCGAGCTTATTTGCTCTCATCAGCAGGTAATAGTTCTGTATATTCATGCCATCAACTAACCTCTCTATTTTAATCAATTACGAAAATTTTCAGAGAAAAAAATGTTCCCTCGGTGTGTGACAAGTTTGAGGCATTACAGCTCTCCATTTATTTATTTGTTCATGGTTGAAACAACATCCATAACAATCCAACCATTATCTAACAGCAATATGTGTTACTCTCTGATTTGTATTATTGTTTATAATAAATAAAACATTTGTTTCTCTCAGGTAGAGGTGAAGCAGCCAAACACCATTTTTGTTTTATTGAAATACAAAGATAACAATAACGTAGTAAATTCGAATAATCATAAACTCATTTTTCCTCCTAATTTCTAATTTTGTTTCTTTAATTATTTTTTTCTGACAGGTCATTCAAAATTATTTGTCAAGACCATTTGTCAAATAAAATAAATAAAAATAAAACAGGCGGAACTAAGAAAGTGCCTGAAATACAAAGACCTGCAAAATCTTTTTGATTCCATTCCTTTCGCCGTTGAAACCTTTGGCTCTTTTGGTCCAAGTGCTTTGGCTTTGGAAATGTTTAACTGCATATCCAAAACCTTGGTCCTTGAGACGAAGGACTGACGCACCGGGGAATATATTAGGCAACGGCTTAGTTTTGCTGTTCAGAGAGGTAACGTTGCCTCAGTGCTGAGCACACTGCCTCGGGAAGATGTCTTTGGAGAAGTGTTTGATGCGTTGTAAAAAAAAAAGATAATACTTAGTTATAGTTATCATATTTGTGTTAATCATTTTCGTGATGTCACAACTACTCAGACTCGCTCTACTAAATCCACGCTGAAACCGAGACTTGAACCACCGACCTCCAGGTTACAAGTCCGCCGCCTTATCGATCAAGCTACTGAGGTCGGTTTGTTGAAGAAAAAAAGAATATCCTTCGTCTTCTTTTACTCTGTCTTATCCCGGTCAAGCAGGGTCGACGTTGTTCAACCTCATGGTTGATTTTCGTTGGTTCTGGCACATTATTAAAAAAAGAAAAATAATAATTAAGGTAATAAATTATTTAAAAAAATCTAACCATAGATTGAAGAAAGGTACGGAAAAACGTTTCTCCGCGGAGGAAAACTTATGGAAAGAGCCTCAGTGTTGTGGTGCGAGGTAGCTAACAAGTTTGAATAACAAACAGTATGGCGTGTGGGTTGAAATATTACGAGTTTTAAATCTTTGAAAAAACTTTTAATAGAAGACACAAAGTACTAAGAAAAAACATTATCTACACTTTTTTTTCGAGATTTAGTTACCCTGATACCGCTAGCTGAGGGACTATAAACAGGGAGTAGGTAAACCAGCAGTGTGGCTGGGGGACTATAAATAGGGAGTAAACCAGCAGTGTGGCTGGGGGACTAGAAACAAGGAGTAAACCAGCAGTGTGGCTGGGGGACTATAAACAGGGAGTAGACCAGCATTGCCTTGTTTCTGGGGGCCTTGTCAATTATTATCCTCCTTGTAAAGACAGTGGTAGAAGTGCTGAGTCATTCCTCCACTGCCTGGCTATCATCGTTCACGATGACGCCACCCTATGATGAGGATGATGATGATGATACCACAACAGCAACAGACTCATTTGATAAAATAATAATTATAACACTCTTTAGTGTAAGGTGGGTGGGATTCGAACCAAGAGATTGGGTGGAAGAGATTGCCATAGGCAATAACCCCGCCCTTTAGTTAGGACTTATGTTTTTGTTTTATATTTTCTATTCTTTTTCATTTTCATTGTAGATATTGTTTCCATTTTTTTCATTGTTAAATTAATTATTTCTATGTACATAATGTCCATTTATACCTAATAAAGCACTGTATAATAATAATAATACCTGGATTACCAGACTAGCGCTTTCACCACTTGACTACCAGAGACACCAGACTAGAAAATATTCCACTCACGTCAGCCTGTAGCATGCTGTAATGTTCTTCTTTCGCGCACAGCGACTCTTTCAGGACGCTGATGTGTCGCTGATAGTCCTGGTGTTGCTCTTCCAGCGTCTTCATCTTAGCGGACATCGCCAGGATCTCCTGGTCTCTTCGGGTGATCTCGCCTCGCAGTTCGTCGATCTGAAATAGGGGAACGCGATGGGACACGTGGGGAACCGGATTCAGGGCAGGGGGGACGAGATTGGGCGAGTGTTAGCGATTTCTTATAGTGATTGGACAACTTAAAACTACGTTTGAAACGTGGGAAACCGGATTCAGGGTAGGGGGACGAGATTGGGCGAGTGTTAGCTATTTCTTATAATAATAATATCGCCTTATTTATACTGCCCGATTAGGACTATTAAAGTCCCATTATTCCAGCAGTAAGCCCAAGACATATTATTATGTGGTAAAAATCCCAATTGGGAGGATAACATGTCATGTCCCAGCTGGGTTTCGAACCCACGACCTCTGGAGTCTTTGGATTCACAGAGTGCCGCCTTTACCACTGAGCTACCGGGACAGACCTGCGATTGAACCCAGGATCTCTAGACTTGCGAAATGACTTACCACTGCCACCGGGACAGACTTATTTATAGTAATTGGACAACTTAAATCTATGTTTGACACGTGGAAAATCGGATTCAGGGCAGGGGGACAAGGTTGGGCGAGTGTTAGCTATTTCTCATAGTGGATGGATAACTTAAAACTATGTTTAGGCGAGGACTCTGACAGTGTTATTTATGAACAGAAATTGCCGTCTGATTAGCCAATACCTTGCTTGAGACATTGCTCAGACAAAATTTTCTGTTCATATATACGGCTGTGAGTGTTACACACCTCTCTTTAAATAAATATTATTTTATTTAATAATTGATTTATTCAATATCTTTATGTTGATTTTCTTTTCTTTTTAATTTGGGTTTAACGTCGCTTTCAACTGCATGGTCATATCACGACGGGGGTGTTACCTCTATTCGCAGGAAACTCGCAAAGCTGCTACAAACATTAACCTCACCCAGCCTGGGTTGGGCCGGAGTGCCAGCATCACGAAGTTTTCACCTCGCTGGACGTTGCTTATCTTCGGTGATCCTACGAGAACCTGTGCATTCAACACGACATCGACGCTGGCTAACCGTTGTCTACGAAGGAATAGTGAAGCAAATCAACTTAAATTCTTGTCTATTATAACACAGTTAATGTACCTATATATTTTTATTTACAACACATCTCTTTGCTACAGTGAGAGATACAATATAATAAAAAATATTTTAATAAACAATTAAACAACGATAGTTTCATGAAAGTTTAGAAAAGAAGCTTTTTTAACTATTAAAAAATGTAAAAAATCAAGCAAGATTACAGGCGCCGAGAATGTATTGTTGTAAAAGCAAGTGCAGTCAAGTAAAAATTGGCCAAGCAAAAAATGTGTAAAACATGCTAAGCTAACTCTGTGAAAAATAAGTCAAAATAATGTTCAAAAACTAATCACAAATTTTATTAGTTTTTAATGTTCGGGCGTATACATATTTTTTTTTTCTTTTTTCTTTTTTTTTCTTTCTTTTAAGGTTTATTTTTTTCTGATGGATGAATCGTTCCTTGAGAGCTTTTGGTAGGTATTTTATGATTTGTGTTTTTGTGTGTGTGTGTGTGTGTTTTTTTTTTTTTTTTTTTTTTTTTAAAAAGGTAGTTGTGCCCCGAAACCGCTTTCACTTTTTGCGCTATGGTTTGTGTAATGGATGACTGATTCTGTCTCTTGTAGATGGAAGCTTTATTGGTGTAGTTTCATGATTTTAAGCCACCTTTACATCATAAGTGTGTTATCTACTCGTACCTTAACTTCATAAAAACTAAGGACTTTCGTTAGTTTTTAATACATAAACAACACTACACATACACTACACACAGGACACGGAAGGAGCCCAGAAAATTGGATCTGGGCGTCCACAAGGGTTGATAGCCATCAATCCTTCCACCACCATGACACAACCATCATGGACACGCAAAGTAAAGTTAGTAAGTATAAGGACCAAGTGTTTTCAAATACCACAGTAAATCTTTTTATTTTATTAGTAATCTTTCAAATTTAACCTAAATGTGCTGATTTATTATCAGAAGAGATAATAAATTAAATTCTCATATAAATAGATTAAAGTTCATAATTATGACAATCTATCAGGTAATCTCAACAGAATGAGATGGATTGAATGAGAGCCACAATGAGTGGATAAACCAACTGGCTGGGACTGCCTTTGTCTTTCAGAATCTCACAAGGTTTGTTCGTTCCTTTCCACAACAAAACACCCCTATCAAAAACGTCGGACCAGGTGTGAACAACGCCCTATACAAAGGAAGAGACAGCGCGGCAGAGTGTAATA
Organism: Bactericera cockerelli; assembly: GCA_024516035.1. Taxonomy (NCBI): domain Eukaryota; kingdom Metazoa; phylum Arthropoda; class Insecta; order Hemiptera; family Triozidae; genus Bactericera; species Bactericera cockerelli. The sequence continues at coordinate 11,122,618 of CM044966.1, forward strand.
TAAATTGTCTCTCTAAAGGAGCGCAAACAAATCTTACTTGTTTCCGATACTGATCGACACTAAAGCCGCCCGTGCCGGTCATCGATGACGTCATAAATCCACCGCTGAAATCGTGCACAGGCGGCGAGTTTGACCGATCAAGACCGAGATCAAAATGGCCGCCGAGAGCGCTCGCGGCGCGTCCTTGCGACGAATGCTGCAAGTAGCTGAAGTCTCGTATGCGTGACAGTTCCTTCTCGAGAAGATCGACCTCTTTTTCCAGCGTACAAATGCGAGCCTCTTTCGTTTCCAAGATGGCGGTCAGGGTGCTGCTTGTGTAGATGTTGCAGCCGGCGGGGCCGTTGCCAACGTTACGATTGTGCTCGTACGCCTTTTCCAGCTCTTTCTGGAGCATTTTCAGGGTTTCGTTGGTTGATTTTAGCTCCTAGAGGGAATGAGTCGGGAAGAAGATTGGGGACAAAGAGGGAGACAGGACGGAAGAGGAATACGGAAGATGTTGAAGAGAAAGTCGCAAATATGAGACAAGACAATTTCAGGCAAAGGACATTAGTGAGGGTGGAAGCAGGGAAGAGAGTTGGGGATGGAAGAGGGACAAGAAGAATTTTGGAAGTCACAATTATGAGACAAGTTGGTATGACGGAGGAAACGAGTTAGGAAGAAGGGAGAGAATTGGGGACGGAAGAGGGAAATCGAATGTTTTGGAAGTCGTAAATATGAGACAAGTTGGTATGATAGAGGGAACGAGTCACGTGAAGATTTGGGGACGGAAGAGAGAGACAGGACGGAAGAGAGAGACGGAGGGATTTGGATAGAATGTCGCAAATACGAGGCAAGACAAGTTCAAGCAACGGACATTAGTGAGGATGGAAGAATGGAAGAGGATTAGGGATGGAACAGGGAGACAGAACCAAAGAAGAATACGGAAGATTTTGGAGAGAAAGACGCAAATAAGAGACAAGACAAGTTCAAGCAACGGACATTAGTGAGGATGGAAGAATGGAAGAGGATTAGGGATGGAACAGGGAGACAGAACCAAAGAAGAATACGGAAGATTTTGGAGAGAAAGACACAAATAAGAGACAAGACAAGTTCAAGCAATGGACATTGGTGAGCATGGAAGAGGGGAGAGAATTGGGGATGGAAGAGGAATACGGAAGATTGTGGAGAGAAAGTTACAATTTGGTATGACGGACAGTATTGAGGATGGATTAAGAGAGATAGAACAAGAGAACAGCAGACGTTTGGAGAGAAATTTGCAAAGACGCATAAAATATTGGGACAACACACATTGGGATGACAAGAAAGCACGAAGGAAGCAAGAAAGCATTGAGGATGGAACAATAATGATGGAACAAGAAAGAGTAGATATTTGGAGAGCAATTTCAAAAGACGCATAGATGGATGAGGACAAGACATATTGGGATGACAAGAATCCACGAAGGAAGCAAGGGGTGGTGGAGGAGGGACAGGGGAAAAAGCAGAAAAAATAAAGTGTAAATAATAAACGAAATAATAATAAAATAATAAAAACTGTAAAACAAAAAAGTCAAGCAAATGAATATTTGTTTGTGAAAGTTTCTAAAAAACACGACATCGAAAAGCAGACTTTATGGGGAGACAGATTGGATTTTCAAACCACTTTGACTTTACTAGCCAACTGATAAAAAAAAAAAAAAAAAAAACCGAAAAAGAAAAAGAATTTTCAATATTTCTTCTCTTTAAATTCATCCCTAATAGTTAGCCTTAGCTTAGGAGATGTAAACTATGTAAAATTATTTTGAAATCAATAAAGTACCCAATTCAATTCCAAAAGTGGTTAACACAAATTTTTAGGGTCCATTTTTTCAGCATAGAAAACTGATGTTATGATCTAAAAGAGGCCTTATTTTAAGACTTGGGTAGATAAAATCTTTGATTTATAAATTTATTTTCAGAATCGTGAAAAGCTCCTATTGCAAGACAAATTTTCCTTAAGAGAATGTATTAATTGTCTTCTAAACTGTAGTAAACAGTTTTTTTACTATTTGAAAATTCAAAGGTCTTTAAGGCATTATATATTTCTTGGGTTTCTCAAACTTTTTTTTTATATACACCAAAAACATGGGAACCGCACAGAGCATTACTTCCATGTTCTTGGGCTGCTTGTTATCATAAAAGGGCTATTAAAAGCTGTTTCCTGACAGACTCAGTAAAACATCTCAAACGTATTATACATTGTAAATTGTGAAAAATGTCATCTAAACGACATCACAATAAAACTTATTTGATTTGATTTGATTTGATCTGTCTAAAAAAGTTGGTTTTTTTATAAACATCAAAATTTGGTTGTCTATAAAAGGGCTATTAGAAGTTGTTTCCTGACTGGCTCAGTAAAACATCTCAAACCTGTCAAAAAAATAATTGATCTTTTTTTATATAAACATCAAAATTTGGTTGTCTACTCACTTTTTTCGTTAGGTTCAACTCTTCATCGCGATTTGTAATGAGACATTCGTAGTGTTTAATTATGTTTTCGCTCTCTAACAGTTTGAACTGTAATTCCCGGGACGTGGCGAGCGCACCACCACCCGCCGTCGATTCGGTGTCGACGGCGGAAAATTTGGACGACCCACCTAGAACAAGCAGAACGGAAAATGAAAAGAAAAAATGTAAACTAAATGAAGTGGAAAAAAAAGTGGCTGAATTTTTGGGAACGCACCCCCCCACATAGAATAGCGGAAACAAACGAAAAAAAAAATAAATATTTTAATATTCCACTACTAGATTAATTTATATTTAACTATGTTTTTTATAATTATATATTTTTATATTTATATTGTTTGTAAATATTTTTGTAAATACCTGCTTAAATAAATATATATTCAATAGTACTTGGAAAAAAATATGTAAAATAAAGTGACTGAAAATGAAAAACTAAATAAATGTAAAATTAAATTAAATGAAAAAAGTGGCTCAAAATTAAAAGACAAAGTGTAACATAAATTAAGAAAGTGGCTGAATTTTTGTGAGACTAAACCTATCTACTTAGTACAGTAGAAACAAAATGGAAAATTAAAAATAAATGAAATGAAAAAAGTGGCTGCAAATTAATGGACAAAATGTAACATAAATTAAGAAAGTGGCTGAATTTTTGTGAGACTAAACCTATCTACTTAGTACAGTAGAAACAAAATGGAAAATTAAAAATAAATTAAATGAAAAAAGTGGCTGCAAATTAAAGGACAAAATGTAACGTAAATTAAGAAATTGGCTGAATTTTTGTGAGACTGAACCTATCTACTTAGTACAGTAGAAACAAAATGGAAAATTAAAAATAAATTATATGAAAAAAGTGGCTGCAAATTAAAAGACAAAATGTAAAATTAATTAAATGAAAAAAGTGGAAGCGTAAGGTGAAAAAATGAAACAAAAGTAAAATGGTCGATGACAAGAAATTTAATCGCCATAGAACAGCACATACGTAACAAAATAAAATAAAGTAAAGTTTCTTTCTATTTCTCCGATAAGCCTTTCAAAGCTTAGGAAAAGTCAAATTTTATATAGACTGTTATAACAAAAAAACTATTAAATCAGAACCTTCTATGGTGAAAAAATATGATTAACAGAAAGAAAGAAAAAAAATCGCTTGCAACTGTAAGTTATAGAAGAATTTTTTATATCCTAATAAGATGTGCCAGAATTTTTGAAGTTTATTTTATTTTCACAAAAAAAGGAAAAAAAGCTTATCAATACACAAATGTTCTGTGTATTGATAATGCAATTGAAATAAATGTTTAAAATAAAGAAAAAAACAAAACCAATCCAGAAATAGAGATACTTGATACGAAAAGCTGTGGTGAAGCTCTTTTGGTATAAAACTTTTGATGATAAATATAAACGAAATATGAAGGAATAATAAGGCAAATTAAAAGTTTGTACATAAATAGGAGGGAGTGATTAGAAATTGACAAAGAAGGATAATGTGGCTTAGAGATGTTCATTTGGATTGGAAATACAGGGTGGATCATTTATGCGTTGAAATTTGATTTTGTGATGAAAGTAGAACGAATCGACCTGAGCAACTTCATTTTTCACCATTGATAGAACAAAAATGCCAGGGTTCTACTTCGAAATTATGGAATATATTGTGTCTAATTGTACCTCATTCTACAATTATCAAAAAAAAAAAATGGTGTGAATATAAATGTCCCACCCTGAATAATAATAACTGTTTATATCCACAACAAAGAACTGGTCAATGCAGTTAAAACAGGTCAACTTGTACATAAGACATAAAAACTTGCTGATTCCGAAGGTTTTTTTTCCTGTTAGGCACTTTAACCAAATATTGAATGGTCGTTCGTGCCGATCCTCACAAGGTCTACATAAGGTGAAGGAGGTTGATATTTCAATATAGGACAGATATTTATTTGTATTATAGAGACAATCCATTCGGGGTATCTGCACATTGAAATATTTTTGTACACGCAAAGTATTTTCAACAACAAAAAAGTTCCATGTATTAAAAAATATCTTAATGTTTATGCAAGTCAAAATTAAATTTTATGCATGTAAAACTACTTGTAAAATGTATGTAAAAATGTATGTAACTAAAACTTAAGTTAGTTAAAATTATCATATTTGTGTTAATCACAATCGTGATGTCACAACTACTCAAACTCGCTTTACTAAATTTACGCTGAAACCGGGACTTGAAACACCGACCTCCTGGTTACAAGTCCGGTGCCCTATCGATCAAGCTACTGAGGTCTGTGTATGTAACTACATGTAAAAATGTATGTTTATGAGGATGGATTACCAGTGATCTACTGTTGATGTACCATTAGTACAAAAGTACTTAAAGGGATTTTCATCACTAAAAGAGACGATTTAAGAAATGTTGAAATAAATCTTATAATAATAAAATAAATAATAATTTGTTACTATTGTGTATGTATTACTATATAATTATATAAATTGAGTCACTGTGGCAGAGCGAGTTAGCGCGCTAGGCATTGCACACATGGTGACCTGGGTTCGATTCCCAGCGGGGGAGGATTTTTTCTGCTCTGTACTTGGATGTTCGGGGTCCACTCATACCTCGTGAGGAAAAATGAGTAGTTACTTGTATGAGTAACGACCAGTGGCGGCATTACCAGAGTAAAAAGAAATTAATGTAATAATGAATAATTCGAAATGTAAAGGAGGCTCTTAGTAATGCTGCGCTACCCACAAAAATTGTGAAGAGGCCTTGTGCTTCACCACAAAGAAATTCGTACATAATTATGTAAATTGTTTATCCCTAAAAAAAAGAACATATTTTAGATACAGACATAAAAAGGAAAGTAAAAAAATATTGTAGTCAATTCATTCTAGATAAGAAACTCTGAAAATCAAAATTATTCTTGTACGCGCTCATCATTTCTATATAAAAAAAATTTACCATTATAAAACCCGACCTCCGTGGCTCAGTGGTTAAGAGCATTGGTTACAGACCCGGAGGTCGCGGGTTCGGATCCCAGCCGGAGCGGAAATTTCTGACCGAAATGTTCCGTTTCCGGAATGGCATGGATGTAAAGGTAAAGAAGTGCCCTGAAGTAATGCGAAAGCGGTTCCGAGGGACACTTACCTTTTAAAAAAATTAAAAAGTAAGTATTGTAATGTTTATGCAAGCCAATTTTAAAGTTTTATGCATGTAAAACTACATTTAAATGTACGTAATGTACCTATTATACATAAATAAAATGTACGCTAATGATGTGTATAATATATAAATGCGACATATGAAAAGCCTATGTATATCTAAATGTCTACATCTTATTCAAAATATCTACGCTCTATTTGATCTACACAAAAAGATTATCGTCATATTAGCCCGCGTACCCAATCACTCCTCTTTACCCTATATACAAGGTTTCTATTCATTTGGAAGTGACATGCACGTAAATTTAACAACACCATCACTTTTGTATAATGTTTTTTTTTTTTTTTTTTAAAGAAGAAGAAGAAGAAGTAGAAATATAAAAAGTAGAAGAAAAAAAGAGAAGAAATCTTGTATACATTTTTTAAAGCAAATTATCAATCATAATTTTATACAAGTCCTGCTTCATCTTCAAATTCCAGCATACTTCTATGTTTGTGCCCAATTCCCTTCAATCTCAGTGAGACAAACTGAGACAGCCTTGATGATGGCAAATTGTATTTTAGTTCTTATCCAGGACAGCACTAGGACTGTAACTTTTATACTACTCTGTGTGGGAGAGAATTGAAATTATTCAGTCTTGTGGAGTAGAGTATTTTCTACTTTAAATTAAAAAAAAAAAACTTATGTAACTTGGAGAAAAAAACTTTCACCTTGTGTGATCAACCTATTCCTGTATGAAAATTTCAAGTTAAAAATAGATATTCTACGCAAAAAAAGGATAAAAATTTCATTCAATGAGATAGAAAATATTCTGAAATTTTGCATAAAAAAAGGTTGATTGGGAGAAAAAATGTCTGAAAGGCATGAATAATATTATAGATATTTATATAAATATATGTATATCTAGTATGTATAAAAAAAATATTTCTGGAAAACGACGACAGATGCCTTCAAAGGTTGCTCGAAGAAAAAACGTGAGATTATAAGAGAAAGAGAGCAAGGGAGAGAGAGAGAAAGAGAAAGAGAGAGAGAGAGAGAGAAAGAGAGAGACATCGAGGAATAGAAAGAGAGAAGAGAGGGAAAGAGAGAGAGAGAGATAGAGGGATAGAAAGAGAATAAGAGAGAGAGATAGAGAAAGAGAGAGAGAGAGAAAGGATAATATTGTCTGGATGAAAATATGTGCATACGTATGTGTAGTAGGTAGTACCTATGTCGTAGGTATATAGGGTAATATAGTATTTGTGTATGTAACATAACACTGCATGTACTTTGTATATACCTACATACATAGGTATTAGTTAGATACATAACTACATAAATGTACGAATAAAATAGTGTAGGTATGTAACATGAAGTGTGAAAAAAAGAGAGAATCTCTCAAGAGAATGAGTGAGTGAGAGAGAAAGAGGTAGGGAGAAAAAAGTAATAAAGAGAGAAAGAGAGAGAGAGAGGGGGGGAAAAAGATAAAAATAATGAAGAGATGGGGTCGAGAAGGTATTTTCAAAGAAGTTTTTTTACACGTTACATCAAAGGGTTAAATTAATGAGACACTAGACTAGAGACAGAACAGTGACGAGTTACAAGAAGTATAACCCATCTCTTACGAGGGTTGGGTTGAAGAGATTGCCATAGGATATAACATGAAAGGGTTAAATTAATGAGGCACTAGACACAGAGCAGTGACGAGACACAAGAAGTATTAACCCATCTCTTACGAGGGTTGGGTGGAAGAGATTGCCATAGGATATAACATGAAAGGGTTAAATTATTGAGACACTAGACACAGAGCAGTGACGAGACACAAGAAGTATTAACCCATCTCTTACAAGGGTTGGGTTGAAGAGATTGCCATAGGATATAACATGAAAGGGTCAAATTAATGAGGCACTAGACACAGAGCAGTGACGATACACAAGAAATATTAACCCATCTCTCACGCGGATTGGGTGGAAGAGATTGCAATAGGCTACAACCCCGCCCTTTAGTTAGGACATCTATGCCCTAACAGACGCACTTTTCAGTGGAGATGACAAACGCACTTTTCAGTGGAGATGACGAACGTACTTTTCAGTGGAGAGGACAAACACACTTTTCAGTGGAGATGACAAACGCACTTTTCAGTGGAGATGACAAACGCACTTTTCAGTGGAGATGACAAACAAACTTTTCAGTGGAGATGACAAACGTACTTTTCAGTGGAGATGACAAACGCACTTTTCAGTGGAGATGACAAACGCACTTTTCAGTGGAGATGACAAACGCACTTTTCAGTGGAGATGACAAACGCACTTTTCAGTGGAGATGACAAACACACTTTTCAGTGGAGATGACAAACGCACTTTTCAGTGGAGATGACAAACACACTTTTCAGTGGAGATGACAAACGCACTTTTCAATGGAGATGACAAACACACTTTTTAGTGGAGATGACAAACGCACTTTTCAGTGGAGATGACAAACGAACTTTTCAGTGGAGATGACAAACAAACTTTTCAGTGGAGATGACAAACGTACTTTTCAGTGGAGATGACAAACGCACTTTTCAGTGGAGATGACAAACAAACTTTTCAGGGGAGATGACAAACGCACTTTTCAATGGAGATGACAAACACACTTTTCAGTGGAGATGACAAACACATTTTTCAGTGGATATGACAAACGTACTTTTCAGTGGAGATGACAAACAAACTTTTCAGTGGAGATGACAAACGCACTTTTCAGTGGAGATGACAAACGCACTTTTCAGTGGAGATGACAAACACACTTTTCAGTGGAGATGACAAACGCACTTTTCAGTGGAGATGACAAACACACTTCTCAGGGGAAAAATATTTTAAAATATATTTAACTATTTTTTTATGGTAAAAAATAACCTTTATTACTCTGAAGGACAAGCTAACCCTGTAGACTTGTAGAGTAATATAAAACTTTTCAGAATCACTCTGTAGGTATGAGAACATCCTGTATGTGTATTTACAAAGGTATCAACAAATTTCTGGATGACTAGACCACTTCATGGCTGAGAAAACGCTGAAGTTAAAAGAGGAGGAGTTTTTTACATTATATTATACTTACACAATATGTAATGTATATTAATAATAAATAAATTTATACCTATCTTGAATAGGTAAGTATTATTTATGCCTCATAATGAAAATATGAAATCTAATAATGGCAAAGGATAAAGCTATTAAGCCCAGAACAAAGGTTGTTTGTTTTTGTTTTATTTTCATATATTTTACATTGTTTTTATATGTAGGGATGGGTATTCTGTTATCTTTTATGTTTCTTGCACATTGTCTTCTTCTTTGAATTTGTCTTTTTTCTATTACTTTTTTTCATTTTGTGATAATTATTATTTCTTTTTGTACCTTGGGTGTATTATTGATATTGTTGTTTCTTCATTATCAAGGTTAGAATCATTATTATTATTTATTCATTTTATTTATTTTCGCTCAACGTTTATATTTATTTATTTAATTTTGCTCAACGTTTATTATTATTTATTTGTTTATGCTCAACGTTTATTTTTATTTATTTGTTTTTGCTGAACAATCATTATTACTTATTTATTTTTGCTCAATGTTTATTGTTAAAATTTATTTTTACTAAGAGTTTCGAAATCTTCGATAAATCCCTCAAAGCAAATATTTCTTTGGGGAGTGTGGGGTTGATATCACGGCACGCGTATATCAGAACCCGTCAACCCACTAAAACCCTTCCTCTTACACCTCACATTTATGACCCCGGAACCGTATGACATTACTTCGGGGTCAATGCTGGCTCTTTGCTCACACAGGGCCATGTTCCCGTTTTTTTTTATTATTTTTTTTTTTTTTTTGTTAAACTAGTAAAATAATAATAGGAAAGGAGAGAGAAAAAAGTTCAAAAAACCACGAAACACGTTAGTTGTTTATGTATCTATGTACCTATTTATGTATGTAGTTACATAATGCAGTAAATTAATAATTATGCACAGTACATTATACGTTTACTGTCTGCATATTATACTGGTACTTTGCATAATGAAAACTTTAAACATCTTTCTCAGATATTTTTTACTTTAAAAATTAAGTGTTTTAATAATTTATTGAGATAAAATGAAAAAATGTTTGTTAAATAGATCAGTATGGTCTAGTATGTCTGTATGTCGCTTTTTTCTAAATAATTAAATTTATTTATTTTTTACAAATAAAAAAAATAAATAGCTAATTTAAAAGTGGCTAATTTATGTAACTAATTTAAAACTACCTGCTAGGTAAAATTCTATGTTTTTGTGAAGCGAGCCATAAAGTGACGCAAAGTTAAATACAGCGACAACCAAAATTCCAGCCATAAATGGCTTAGTTGCTAAAAGTTGCATGAATAATGAAAAAAAAATGTAGGTATGCAAATGATTTCAAATCGGAAGTTATAAATAAAGTATGCAAAATTTTATACAGAAAAAAAAATTACGCAAGGTTTCATATGGAATGTTCAAAAAATACGCATAATGTAGTTATGTACAGCTAAAAGTTTACGCACGATTTCAAACAATAAACTGTCTACGGGGTGTTAAAAAAGGAGGTAACCTGTTTTTGTGCCATGGTTTGCATTTGTTGAATCATGAGACGCTCCTCGTCCTTACCTTGTAGATGAGAAGAGAGGAAATATTGCTGGTCAGTATTTTGTTTTATTTTTATTATTATTTTTTTAAATATTTTTTTTTTTTACAGGCATACTATACATTTTTTATATAAAAATATACATTTTTATATAAAAATAAACAAATGAAAAAAAAAAAAAAAAAAATATGAGTCCTGTCATCATTCCGTCGAATTGTCAAATTGTGGTCGAATTGTGATACAGGATCAGATTTAATCTAAGTGGACACTCTCCCCACTCTCTCTAGGGGTAATTTCCACCAATCAGTTATCATATTTGTGTTAATCACTTTCGTGATATCACAACTACTCAAACTCGCTTTACCATACCTTTACTGAACATGGGACTTGAACCACCGACCTCCAAGTTACAAGTCCGCCGCTTTATCGATTAAGTTACTCAGATCAGCTATGTGTCATCTGACAGTGTCCAACTGTCCATACTGTCCATTTAGATTAATGCTCGATTCTACGGATCTTGAAAACCTCATGATAAATTTTGATTGAACTATAACACAAACACTTCATTCAGTGAATTTGTGAAGGGGAATGAGCCCGCAATGCTGGCTGCATTCCCCCTCTGAATGGCCAGGCTTAAACGTTGGATGATGCTGCTCTCTTATCTCCAGTCTCTTCAACTAATTTATTTCCTATCTTGAAAAACACGAAACCAGGGATTGGGATTTTTTTTTTTTTTTTTCACGGTATTTTTTTGTTGTAATATACGCCTTAGGCATATATTACAAAAAATAAGCCATCCCGGTTTAGCCAGCAATACCCTCGATTTTACTGCACTACCGCTCATTTGCCGAATCTTTTTGGAACTACCGTTCTCAATCCCCGGTTTCGTGTTTTTCGGGTGTTTGTCAAGATCCGTAGAACCGAGCATAAATAAAATCCTGATCCATAATTCAGCCCTCAATTAAAATTTTATAATTTGGCCCTTCGAAAGGTTCACGAATATACACTAGTAGATATAAAAAGCCATGTGTGATTGGGGAGATAACTTTTGGTCAAAGATTATTATTAGGTTAAGGGCCAAATGATTGAACAAGATTAGAACAAAAACAATGCCGTTGGCATTTCTTAGAAGCTTTAGCTTAAGAAAAATACCTTTGTATATGTTATCTATTTTAATATAGTTATGAAAAAGTCCAAGACTTTTCCAGAAATCCAATATTTTTCCAGGAGTCCAACTTTTTTCTAAAACGGACGCTTGAGTGCAAAATATTTTCAATAAACCAAGTATAAAAGGCATTTTGATTGCGAAATAAATACATGAATGTAAATTTCTTTCAAAATGTATTTTAATGTACAGGGCGTGAAAGAATTGGGAAAAATATTTCTGATAAACCGCGTAAAAAGGCATTTTGACTGTGAAATTTGTTTCAAAATGTATTTTAATTTACAGGGTGTGAAAAAATCAGGCGACAAGACTGTACATGTACAGGGTACTCACCGACTCCTTTGTTCTGTAACATTTCCAGCAGTTTTTTGATACTTTCGTCGCGGGCTTGTAGCGTCTGTTTCTGGGTTTCTATTCGGAGTTCAAGTTCCTGCGGAAACAGAAAAAAAACAGAATAGTTCCATTGCATAACTTTTCGCTTAAAAAAGAACTCGAACTTTTGGGGTTTTTTTTTTTTTTTTTTTTTTTTTTTTTTTTTTGTACATGAAAAGAGGGCTCGAATTTTTGTGGTGTTTCTTTGTTTTTTGTTGTTTTTTTTTGATTTTTTTTTTTTTTTTGAGGTAGGAGCTCAATTGGGAAAATAATTCTTTATATAATTAGATCTGTCCCGGTAGCTCAGTGGTAAAGGCGGCACTCTGTGAATCCAGAGATTCCAGAGGTCGTGGGTTCAAAACCCAGCCGTGACATGACAAGTTATTCTCCCATTTGGAATTTTTACCACGTAATAATATATCTTGAGCTTACTGCTGATATAATGGGACTTTAATAGTCCTAATCGGGCAGTTTAAATAAGGCGATATTATTATTATCTTTTTTGAGAATTTACCTATACGAGTACTGAGTAGGCTCATTGGGATCAGGGAATATACCTATCTCTTGGGTTAAGCTACACGGGGTAAGGACAAAAAATGGATGGGTGACATTTATCGACCTATACCTATGACTTGACATACTTTCTCGAAATTTGTCGTGATGGCACCGCGGTGGCGGCGTAACGAGGAAGTCTTAAGCAAGAAGAAGTTTTTTTTTATCTTTCATTTGAGATATCAATTACGAAATTCTGATGAGCGGTTCTTGAGCTACGTCGAGTAAAGTAAGGACATAAAATGGATGGTTAAACAAAAAGTATTTACGTTTCTTGACCTGAATGACATTTTTTTCTCGAAATTTGTCGTGATGACCTATTAACTCAAAACGAGAATGTTTTTGCAAGGGTATCAATATCATCAATTGACATATTGATGATATTGATCGCGAAATTCTGTTGCGCCGTTCTTGAGCTACGTCGAGTAAGGATAAGAAATGGATGGGTGACACGAAAAATATTAACTGTAATTCTATCGATCCGGGGCTCGAACCTGGGTCTTTTACCTCATAAACCGTCTGAAATAAAAGATTAAAAATCGGATAATTAATTAGGAATAACAACTGGAGAAAGTAGGTATCTAAGTTTACGAAGGAAAAAGGGACAACTTAGACAGTACGTGTTAGTAGCCTCAATATTGCCAATCATGTATTTTTGGTTTTATGAGGTTACTCGGAAAAATAGCCCATAGCTCCGAAAGTACTGAAGCCATTTTAAAAAATGATGCATTGATACAATTCGGAGAAAACAGATATACGAGTATTTTCTCCGATGAGTGCCAAATTAGTTACATTTAAAAATTTCATGCCATTTAATGTTAAACATGAAGAAAGTTTGCGTTCACAACTTCGACAGCCTAAATGAGCATGATTATGAAAACATTAATCGAGTTAATTTAATTTATTTTGACTAGAATTTTATTTTCAATGCAAAAATGCAATCCGTTTTTTTCTATGTGGTACAGAAAAAATTAAGAAAATCAAAAGCCAAACCAAAGTCGGAATATTTGAAAAACACTCGTTTTGGCCGCCATTTTGAAAACGACAAAAAACAAAGGAAAATGTCCGGGAACATTTTTGTTGGAAATGGTCTCTTTTATTACCCCCATCATTTTGGTGCAAACTTTCTGGACCACCCTGTATATTTTATAAAACTAGGATTCTTACAATTTTAAAGAATCCTAGTTTTACATAAAAATATTACATTACAACATAACTTTAGATTTCTAATATGAACCTTATTACAAATTAAAAAAAAAACTTCTCATGTCTCGGCTGAGTTTCGAACCCGCGACCTATGGATTGCCAGACCGACGACTGAGCTATTGGTACGCAACATACTATTGGTACGCAACAGAGAGAGAGAGAGAGAGAGAGAAAGAGAGAGAGAGAAGAAATATATTAACAGCAAAAGAAACAACCAAAGAGTATAATCTAATAACACAACTGCTTTCAACAAAACAAGGTCCACAATATTTTGTGAATCTTAGTGTGGAATGTCAACCAAATGAAAGAAAATGAGAAAGAGACAAGAGAATGAAACTCGAATAAGAAACTATATCATAGGAAAAATATTCAGGTCTTTTTAGTCAGTAATAATTTAGACTTAAGTAACTATTGTACAATGTATTATATTACTTATAACTTGGTTGTAAATAAATAAATAAATACCTTGATAGTGTCCCTGAGGATGCCTATCTCTCGAGTCAGGTGTTCGTTCTCCGTGTAGAGGACCTCTATTTGGTTTTGCATTTCCAGATTCGGCGCGCGCAGCCTCATCCGTAGCTCCTCCTCTAGTTGGCGCACCAGCATGGCTTGTTTCTGTGGACAACCAATGAGAAAACGGGATTCGATTACTGAGTGGGTCTGATTGGATACGGTTTGAATAGAAGGGTTAAATATTTTTTTTTTGTTTAACGTAGCTCTCAATTTACTATATGAGTTGTGTGGGTCTTTTGGATACAGTTTGAATGAATGGGTTCATTTTTTTTTTTTTTTACGTAGCTCTCAATTTACTACATATTATATGAGTTGTGTGGGTCTGTTTGAATACGGTTAGAATGAATGGGTTCATTATTTTTTTGTTATATTTTTTTTCAACGTAGCTCTCAATTTACTATATGAGTTGTGTGGGTCTTTTGGATACGGTATGAATGAATGGGTTCATTATTTTTTTGTTGTATTATTTTTTTATTTTTTTAACGTAGCTCTCAATTTACTATATGAGTTGTGTGGGTCTATTTGGATACGGTTTGAATGAATGGGTTCATTATTTTTTGTTTTATTTTTGTTTAACGTATGTAGCTCTTAATTTACTATATGAGTTGTGTGGGTCTATTTGGATACGGTTTGAATGAATGGGTTAGTTATTTTTTTGTTCAACGTCCCTCTCAATTGCGTGGTCGCATCACAACGTGGTTTGACTTTTGGGGGGTCCCTCATGGACTAAACATTATTCATTCCTGCTTAGATGAGTAGCGAAAAGGAAGAAATAGGAAAACATATGACATATTATGATCGGAAAAAAAGATTCAGAAAAATGAGAGAGAAAGAAAGAAAAAAGTTGATAGAGAGGAAAAAAGAAGGGTTGGGGGGGGGGGGGGGGGTTGGCAGAGATACAAGAGACAGGCACAAATGCAAATGGACGGCAAATGCAATACTTAGGATTGAAAGAAAGAAAGAGAGAGAGAAAAGATGGAGAGAGATAGAGATAGACAGGAGTGGGAAACAAGTATTGTTGTTGTATTGATCCAAAGAAGCAGGAGCACATTATTTTCATTCATTCGAAAAACAAAGCTTTTCTTGTGAATAGCATAGCTTGGGGGAGAGAGGGAGAGAGAGATAGGAAGGAGAGAGAGAGGGAGAGAGAGGGAGAGAGAGAGCAAGGAGAGAGAGATTGGAAGGAGAGAGAGAGGGAGAGGGATAGAGGAAGGAAAGAGAAAGAGTGAGTGAGAGAGAGAGTTAGGAAGGAGAGAGAGTGAGAGAGAGAGAGCAAGGAGAGAGAGAGAGGGAGAGGGATAGAGAAAGGAGAGAGAAAGAGTGAGTGAGAGAGAGAGAGAGAGAGAGATAGGAAGGAAAGAGAAAGAGTGAGAGAGAGAGAGGAGCAAGGGGAGAGAGAGATAGGAATGAGGGAGAGAGAAACAAAGAAAGAGAGAGAGGAAGGAGAGAGATAATTATAATAGACCGAAGGAAGGAGAGAACAAAAGAAAAAGAGGAAAGAAGAGAGAGACACATGGTGAGATAAAGAGAAAGAAATGAAGATAGAGAAACAATGTAATTATTACAGAGGAAAAGATTAAAGTTGAAATATAATGGTTGGTTGGAGATTTGATGCATTAGTTTTCGTTAAACTTTGGTTACAAAAAATGTTAATAAGGGATCTGGAGCCCACGTCTAGTCCAGTTGTTAAGCACTCGCTTGCTATGCGGAAGATCCCGGGTTCGAGCGCCCGCACCGACAAAAAATCGTATTCAAAACTCCTTGTAAAGACAGTGGTAGAAGTGCTGAGTCATTATATTCAAAACCCAGTATATTCAAAATTTAGAACCAGGTGCTCTGGTATTGAGCCTTGGAGGTTGAGGTACCCAGTATATTCAAAATTTAGAACCAGGTGCTCTGGTATTGAGCCTTGGAGGACACGGCTACTCCTGAATAGGATACTTTTACATTTGTGCTCTCTTTGTGCTTCGAATATTTAAAAGTCCTTTGAATAGGTAATATAAAATATTCCATCTCTTCCTTATTCCTTATCAGAGGTCACGACCATCACAGGACATACACAATACACATGCACTCGTATGTTATGTATACAAATACATATATTCATTTATTTATTCTTTATTTTTTTATTCTCTTATATTGTAAATTAATTTGTGATAATTTGTATTGTATATAATAAGTCCATTATAATGTAATGGCATTAGCACCGCCCTTGATCAAGTTTTGTTTTATTTCAATTTCTATGTAAATATTCTATGTACCTACTTTATTGTAAATAAAACTTGATCCAACATGTTTAATAATAATAATAAAGTGTAAATAAATAATAAAAAAAAGCTGAATGTAATTTCTGTGGCGTAACGGAGCTGTGACCAGCTCTCATGACGGAAAATCTTATATCAAAAATATCAGAAGCCAGCGTCGATGGCATGTTGAATACACCGGTTCCCTTCAGAACACCGAAGTTAAGCGACATCCAGCGAGGTTAAGACTTGGATGGGTGACCATTCAAATTCTAATTCTCGTGACGCTGGCTTTTCCCGGCCCCACTCAGGCTGGGTGAGGTCAATGTGAGTAGCAGGTTTGTGAGTTTCCTGCGAATGGAGGGTAAAACCCCCGTCGTGATATGACCATGGCAGTTGAAAGCGACGTTAAACCCCACTTAAAAAAAAAAAAAAAAAAAAAAAAAATATCAGAATAACTATTGAGCTGGCTTAGATTTACTTGTCCTGTTTTATTTTATAATAATATAATTAGGTATGGCATTTAGACTTTCGGTCTTGAAATTTTGATTCACCCAGTATGATTATTATTATTATTATTATACAATGCTTTATTAGGTATAAATGGACATTATGTACATAGAAATAATTAATTTAACAATGAAAAAAATGGAAACAATATATACAATGAAAATGAAAAAGAATAGAAAATATATAAAAACATAAGTCCTAACTAAAGGGCGGGGTTATTGCCTATGGCAATCTCTTCCACCCAACCCTTACATTCTGCTTTATGATAATATAAAGCAGAATGGAGGAGAAAAAGAAAAGGAAAAATATGAAGAAAAAAAATTAAAAAGAATACTTACTTTTTCAGAGATTTATTTTAGAAAATAATAATATTATTATTTTCATAGTAATAATGATGCTATTCAAAATAATATTAATAACGCCTAGTAGGTAATAAAGGGATAGTAGTTATAGGTAAGGTGTTCTTAGTGCAGAGGGGAGATAGGTATATGGTTTTGGTTGGATGAACTTGAATATAGGTTAATTGGGTCACAGGGTGTTACAAAAACTGCGAAGGGTATCATATTACTCATGTTGCATGGAGTCACAGAAACTGGACCATTTTATATTCATTATGAATGTTTCTCAGGGCCGTATTATGAACCAGGATTAGTCAATCTAAGCCAGTGATTCTCAACGTGGGCAATATCGCCCCCTGGGGGGCGTTGGGGGGGCAAAGAGTTCATTTTGGGCAGTCGGGGGGCGATCAAATTATTTTGGGCAGTAAGGGGCAATGAAATTGGCTTGACAAGCTAATCATCCCAGCTTGCTCTACATATAGTAGGTATTTTTCTTTACCCAAACTTTTAGTATATTTTGGTACCCAAAAGTACATAGGTAATAAATATATTGTTCTTGGAAGATCAGTATATTCTTGACTTCAATTACTTTCTACTTACCAAAGTTGTTTTGATTTACTATGGATACTAATTTTAACCTACTTACTGATTGGGGGAGGGGGGGGGGGGCGATAAAAGGGATAATTTTCGCAGAGGGGGCAATAATTATGCTACATAAGGTTGAGAACCACTGATCTAAGCCAACCCTTAGATTTTATCAGCTGACCGCAAGGTATTTTCAAACAAGATTTTCCGCCAAGAAGGCTGAACACAGCTCCATTACGCCACAGAAGTAATTTGCATAAGCAGCTACAAAGCCCGGCTTCGATATGACCTCTACAGCTGTTGTCAAGGTGACAGTTAAGGGATAGTGTCCACTAAGATTAACTAATCCTGTTTCATCATTCGGCCCATAGCCAATGAAGCTCTCAGTTTTTGAACAAAATATGGTCCTATGCTGCAATGTCTAAGCACGTATCGAACAACACTTGAAAGTTTAAGCTCAATCAGAACTTTTTGTTTGGACTGAAATTACAACTTTTATCGCGTTACAAACTTTTATAGATACGGACAAATGCCGCTCGGGCTACAGTTAGACTCGCCAGCCGCCCGCCGTGGCGTGATGGTTCAGACTACTGCCCGTAGTCCAGAGATCCCGGGTTCGATCCCCGGTTGGAGCAGACTTTTTAAAAAAAAATCTGTTCCCTCCGAACACGTGAGGCTAGCGTTTTCGGCCCAACTCGGGCTTGGTGAGGTCAATGTGAGTAGCTGGTACGATTCCCAGCGAATGGAGGGTAAGTCCTGACAGAATCTATCTCAAGCAGGACTTTAAAACCGAATAGAATCAACTGGTCACAATAGATCTAATTAGATCGCACTGTTAATTGTAATTAAAACCAAATAGAATCAACTGGTCACAATAGATCTAATTAGATCGGACTGTTAATTGTAAGGGTTTCACTGAAAACCCTGCAAACAGGTGAGATAATAAAAAACACAATACTTCCGATTTCTAATATTAGAAATCTCTCGAAAGTAATAATAATAATAATAAAGGTAGACTCACTTTCGTTACTCTTCGTTTGCAATCAAAAAGTCCGTTGCACCCTATATACCTACTATAAATACACAAAGAAAAATTCTGGAGCAACAGGAACTCATCATTATATATTATACATTTAGATAATGGAATTTTGATAAATTATTTTATTTTGCTTTTATTTTGTACTTATACTTTTAATTTGTAATCTTGTTATATGTTTATATAGGGCTTGGCCCGTAAATATACACCTGTTCAACAGGTATTATTATTATTATAAAATAATATATAATAAAATAAATACATAGGGATTTTTAAAAAGGTACTACATACAATGTAGTGCATCATTGAAATGTGAGTCAGTATTAACCCTTCCAGGACAAGTTGGTAAAAAACTATGGATACATAGTACTGGTTTTTTAATTTGAGTTAAACTTCTCTTTCAACTAAATGGTCTTATCACGACGTGGGTTATACCCTCCATTCGCTAAAAACTCACAAACCTACTACTCACTTTAACCTCACCCAGCCCGGGTTGGGCCAGAATGCCAGAAGACTTCACCTCGCTGGACGTTGCTTATCTTCGGTGATCCTACGAGAACCAGTGCATTCAACGCGCCATTGACTCAAAAAACCAGCTACTCAAATTAACCTCACATAGCCTGAGTGGGACCGGGAATAGCCAGCATTACGAGGGTTTGAATTTGAATGTCACCCATCCAAGGCTTAGCCTCGCTGGACGTTATTATTATTATTATTTTACACTTTATTAGATATATAAATGGACATAATGTACATTGTAAATAGTTATTTAAACAATGAAAAAAATGGAAACAATATATACAATAAAATGAAAAAGAAAAGAAAAATACATAAAAACATATGTCCTAATAAGTAAAGGGCGGGGTTTAACTTCAGTGACTGAATGAGAACTGGTGTATTCAAATTCAAAGTGCCATCGACCCTGGCTAAACCGTGAGTAGTGAGATGGAACAAAAACTCTAGCTGACCTAAGTAGGCGGATACAACGAGGACCCTCGCTTACACCCTAGACCCCAGACCCTGGTACCTACATCTTGATATAGAGTCTGGCCCATACCCTACAGTCCCTACACCTTAGATCTTCAGACCCTAGTACCTGCAGCTTGATATAGACGATTTTAGAAACAATGCCAACTCTGTCAGGCCGTTGTGTTTGCGTACCAACACTAAAAAACTATCTAACCACTACCCCCCCCTCCCCCCTCCCCCACCATTTCAAATAAAACCGCTCAAAAAAAGTGTTCCTCGCCAAATTCAAATGTTCATTTTTTAAGAGAAAAATACGCATTCAATGGGTTAACGCAAACATAAGGATCCCATGCCAGGATTTCAAGGAGGAACAGGGGATGGAATCCCGAACTGAACAGATGTCCTCAGACAATCTGAACTCCGGAAGCTGCGTTATTGAGTTACACAGGAGCGCCCCCGCTAAGATGAAACTATAAGGAGAGCGCGCGATTAGTGGTTAAGCACTCGCTTGCCATGCGGAAGGTCCCGGGTTCGATCCCCCGTGCCGACAAAGATTTGTATTCTTAATTTGGTTACAATTGTTTGTAAGGGATACCTTTCGGTGCGCTCGTGTTGACCCAGCACATAATTGGGAAGTATTGTGTCACTTCTCGCCCATCAGAGGGGAGGCATACTACGGGATGGGCAGGATGCAACACAGACCACAAGCGTCGACAGTGGCTCCTGTTTCGTGGCTACGAAAAAAAACGGCTGTGAAACAATCATCTTTAAAAAATAAAAATAAATCGGTAGCGCGCTGAGTACACCGGTTCTCGTAGGATCACCGAAGTTATAAGGGTTGGGTGGAAGAGATTGCTATAGCCAAAAGCCCGCCCTTTAGTTAAGAAATATGTGTATACACTATACATATATAGTTATAATTTTTTCCCCTTTTTATTGTTTATATTGTTTCTATTTAAAAAAATATTATAATAATTATTTGTACTGTAATTATGTCTTTTTATATCTAATAAAGTATTTAATAATAATAATATGATAAGCAACGTCCAGCGAGGTGAAGACTCCGTGATGCTGGCATTCCGGCATGATGCTGGCGTTAATACCTCTGCTTCTTTTCTTCAATTAATTTCGTACTTAGAAACCTTCTACTCCTTTTGCTTTAATTCCAAGAATCCTTCTACTATTTCTTGACATTCTTTTCATATATTTCTTATCTGAAATTGATCCATTTATAAAATACCTCTACTTTTTTTCTTCAATCATTCTTATACTTAGAATAATATTGAATAAATATTCCTTTGTATTTCTTCCAAGAATCTTTCTACTATTTCTTCAAACTCTTTCCATATTTTCTTTATCTATATCTTTTCTCAAATTACTCAATTTATAAAACACTTCTTCTTCTTCTTCTTTTACTTAGAACATTGAATAAATATTTTTTTGTATTTGTTCCAAGAATCCCTCTACTATTTCTTCAAACTCTTTCCATATTATCTTTCTTTATATCTATACCTTCTCTCAATTTATTAAATTTATATGCATTTTCTCTAATTACTTCATTTCTAGAAAATCTCTTCTTACTTTCTTCAATTCATGTACTAAATTTTATTCTTAGTTGTACTTAGTTCGTACTTCATTTCAGTACTCAATTCATGTACTTGTCCATAAATCTTCTTCTGCATTTTTCCAAGAATCTTTCTATTATTTCTTCAAACTGTTTCTTTATCTATATATTTTCTGTAATTAATCCATTCACAAAATACCTCTTCTTCTTTTCTTCAAGCATTCTTGTACTTAGAAGATTGAATAAATCTTCTTTTGTGTTTCTTCCAATTTCTTCTGCTATTTCTTCGAACTCTTTCAATATCTTTCTTTATGTCTTTCTTAATCCATACCTTTTCTCAAATTATTCAATTTATAAAATACCAGATCTTCTTTATTCCTTTTATCAATCTTCTTCTACATAAACCATTTTTTATTTTTCTCTCTTTTTAGTTTTTTTTTTTCTCCTCTCAAATCTGATTTCGTTTCTCTTTCTCCATTAACCCCAATCTACCCTACTTCTATCCTGCAATCACTTTTATTCTACATCTTTACCTATACAAGGTGTCTATTTTTTTTTTTTTTTTTTTTTTTTTTTTTTTATCAAAACCGATTCTAGGGTATACTCTAAGACTAAAGTAATCTTAATCATTTTTCCAAAAATGTCGTCGAACGGGGATATGAATAAAATAATAACTCAGTTTTAAATGCAAAAATACGAGTACATAGGTACAAATGTTAAATTTTGGGTATTCACTTGAAAATTTACTCAAAAATCATAATAAATAAAGACATGATAAGCATTTTCACTTCTTTTCAATAGTGTCAGTTCTATTTTTCGGATAAAAACTTTTTATTCAAGCTATTTTTTTTTTTTTTTTTTTTTTTTTCTTCGTTTTCCGAAAAATTACCGAAGATTATTCCTTAGAATGAATCTTATTTCCAGGAGTCTCAGAATGTCTCCTGGAGTTGAGTATAAAATTTTCTCAAAATAAAATTCGGACACCCGGTAGAAACGAAAACTGCTGAAGATTTTGCTTCAAACTCTTTCCATATCTTTCAACTCGTCGCTCCATCTCGTTTTCGACTTTGATAGCAGGTCTTATCTCGACGTTGTTAAAGTTATGTTCCACTTGAAATGAAATAAGTTCACAACTATCGTTATCTCTCTTCTTGTCTCCTATTTTCCTCAATTTCGTTTCCTCTTGCTATTCCTCTCTCTCTCTCTCTCTCTCTCTCTAGTTCCCAAGTTTTCAGAAGTTTTCCCTGTCTGTCAGTATTTTTATTTCTTTTTCTTCTTCTAGCTCTCTGTCTGTCTCTCTTTCTCTCTCTTTCCCTATCTCTCTCTCTCTCTCTCCCTGTCTGTGTATATCTCTCTCTTCCTTTCTTTCTTTCTCTCTCTCTCTGATCTCTCTCTCTCTCCCTGTCTGTGTATATCTCTCTTCCTTTCTTTCTTTCTCTCTCTGCCTCTCTTTCCCTCTCTCTATGTCTCTCTCTTTCTCTCTCTCTCTCTCTCTCTCTCTCTTTCTTTCTTTCTTTTTCTCTCCCTTTTTTCTTCTCCGGATGTCTTCTTCCTCTCTCTGACATGGAAGGTTTTGATATCCTTCAGTATGTCTTTTTCTTGATATAACTCGTTCTCTATCTCTCTCTTTCTCTCCCTCTCTCTCTTCTTTTTCTCTCTCTCCCTCCCTCTCTCTCTTTCTCTCTCTTTTTTTTTTCTCTCTCTCTCTCTCTAAAGAGGAAGTTCTTGACATTTTCATCTTTATCTTTTATCTTATTTATATCTCTATCTGTATTTTTATCTTTCTCTCTACCTTTATAAGAAGTTCTTGATATCTTCTTCCGTCTCTCTTTGTCTGTGTTTCATCCAGCTTTTCTTTCCTCTCTTCTCCTAAAGAAGAAGTTCTTGACAACTTCATCTTTCTTTTTATCCTTATGTTCCTTCCTAATTCTCTCTTTCTCTCTCTCACTCTCTCGCTCTTTCTCTCTGTCTTTTTTTCTCTCATTCTCTCACTATCTCTATCTCTCTGTATCTCTCTCACTATCTCTTTCTCTCTTCTCTCTCCCTCTCGCTCTTTACCTGAAATAACAAGTTCTTGATATCTTTGTCGACTTTTCTCCCTCTCTTCATTTCTCCTTCCTCCATCGTTCTCCTCTTCTCCTGACGAAGTCAAGGAAGTTCTTGACAACTTTGTGCAGATATAAACTTGTACAAATGTCATGGAAAACGGGGATGATGTTGGCACGATGCATGGAAATCCAGACAAGATGAGGACATTGCAATAATGTGGGATGGAAATACGAATAGACAAAGGACATACATACATAATTAATTACTTAATTTATTCTTTATTGACGGGTCAAGCCCAACGTACATTGATTCTTCTTCTTCTTTTACTCTGTCTTATCCCGCTCAAGCAGGGTCGCCGTTGTTCGACCTCATGGTTGACGGTGGTTGGTTTTTGCACATTTTTACGTATGGATGCCCTTCCTAACGGCAGCGATTATTGGATGGAAGAGATTTGGGTTGGGTGGAAGAGATTGCCACAGGCAATAACCCTGCCCTTTAGGTTTTACCCTCCATTCGCTGGGAATCGTACCATCTACCCACATTAACCTCATCCAGTCTGGGTAGGGCCGGAAATGCCAGCCTCACGTGTTTGGATGGAACAGAATTTTCTTCGAAAAGTGTGCCCTAACCGGGAGTTGAACTCGGGAAATCTGGACTACGGGCAGTAGTCACACAACCATTACGCCACGGAGGCTAATCGGATTACATAAAACAATATTAAATTAATAGGTACAATACATTAATACTTATAGGGATGTGTCTACTTATAGGGATGAATGTATTAATATTAATACTTATAGGGATGAGTCGCAAAGCACAGTCAAACCTGGACTTAAGAGGACTCAAGCGACTAGATTTTTTTTTCTCTTATATCCAGGATTTTCTTATCAGATAATTTGAGTGTGTGATAACATAATAATAAGACTCTGGGGGTTAGATGGTAGAAAATGCTTTGAGCATTAACCTCGCCTGATGGTTACCTTTCACTAAAGAGTGTTATTATTATTATTAGTAATATAGGTATCTATGTTTGTTATGCATATGTGGGATGTAAAAAACAAGAGCTTAAAAGTATATGGGATCGTATACCTTCATGTTCAGGATACGTTCTTTATTACCAACCAAGATTTTCATTCTTTTGCATTCGCATTTTCTTTATTAGATTTCAGGAAACCACAGGTTTACTGCCACTATAAACCCATTTTCAATTCGGTTTTCAATTTAATTTACTTCCGAGAAGGTATGAGTAGAGATCCTTTCATTTTTATTTTATTTTATTACTTTTAGTTTCTAATATTAGAAATCGGAAGTATTGTGTTCGTTTTTGTAAACAAAAAAAAATTTTTTTTGCTCCGATTTCAATTTTTTTCATATATCTGGACGTTTCATAACCTCCTCAGCAATTTTTTGTAGGGGAAACTTTAACAGTGGTTAACCTCGTAGGTAAATTTATAATTATCTTAATTAGAGCAAAAAATATTAAAAACAAAGTCAGATTTTTGTGAAAAACAATATGAACAGGTAGTAGGTCAGATATAAATCATATTTGAAGAAATTCGGTTGAGATAGTTTCATTGATGATGGAAAGTCAAGATTTTTATACACCCCAAAGTGTAATGTACATTTTTTTTTTTTTTTTTAAATACAAAGATCTAGCTTCTTCCTAGAATGGAAATCTCAATATTTAATATTTCATATAACAAACATGTCATCATTCTTCTCACGACACATGGTGCCTACCAGGCTCGAGGCATTTCCACGCTGGACTGCCAATGACAGTCGTTGGCGTAAGAATGCCCCGGCCCTGGTATCACCACATGTGTGTTGTAACTTATCTGAAATTGCGTCTACCAAAGACTTGAACTGCCGAGAAAATGGTCCCAGTGTTTCGACAGCCATTGTACATTCTACATTGTACATTGTACATAGACAGTGTAATGTACATTGGTTCAAAGGCTGAAATTCCAAATACCTGAAAATATGGGTTTTTTTGTTAATATAAAACCCTTTCCAGGCTCTAATTGAAACTACGCCTGTGTTTAAAACAGCAAAAAACCAGCTCTCATTAACAATATCTCTGATTATTCATGTCATCAACTAACATCTCTATTTTAATTAGTACTAGCCGTTTGCCCATGCTTTGCAACGGGACTAAATTTCAAATTTACTAAGGCATGACCGTACTGCTGGACAGCAATGCCTTTTTGAACTTTCTATAATTTTTCTGGACAAAGCGATAATGGTTTTGGGGGGGTCAATTCTGAGACATTTTTCGATATCTCTTACCGTTTTGGCTAAACAACTCCCGACAAACAAACAAACATAGGTAGGTAAGTAGTCCTTTTTTTCTGTTTTATATATAGAGATAAACAGAAAAGTGAGAAGTTCAATTTCTAAAGCTAATGAAAATAAAATGAAAGTGTTGACTCACCTGGTTCTCAGAGTTGAGAAGCTTGAGCTGGTCGTTGATGAGAGAGTACTTGGCGGACTCCTCCTTCCTGAGGGCTCGCTCCTTCTTCAGCTCGGGACTCCAGAAGGTCTTGATGGAGTGCATGCTGGACCCGAGCTTCTGGTTGGTCAACTCCAACTCCTTCTTCAGGTTGGACAGCTCGCGGTGCAGGTCGTTGTTCTGGTGCGTCAGCTCCCCCAGGTAGCTCCCCTGCTGCCCGCCGGTGGACCGCCCGTACAGCTCATCCTCCAGGTACAGCCCGCGGTCCAGCGCCGAGTTTCTCGCCGACCGATCGATGGATCGTGACTCCCGGATCGGCATGAACTCCCTGTCGTGCCCGCCGGGGTCCGAGCGGTCCAGCCCCGACCTGTCCAGACTTGTGTAGCGCACGGACAGCGCGTTGCTGGCGTTCATCGGTCGCGAGGCACTCCGGGAGCGGTGATGCTGCGACCGCGTTCGCTCGTCCAGCATCCGACTCCGGTCGTCCATGAGACGCGTCCGATCGTCCATCAGTCGGTTGCGGTCGTCCAACAGCGGACTGTTCAAGTCGTCCTCCCGGTAGTAGCTTCTGTAGTCGTGGTCGACGCCGCCGCCGGGGACGCGGTGCGACCGGTTTTGACGCGCGAGGTCGGGTAGCTTCGCGACGGCGACCTGTCCACTGTCGGCAGCTCGACGAGGCGACGGGAGCTGCGAGGGGAGCGCGAGCCCCCGCCGCCCCCTCCCGCCGGCCCGCCGCTGTACAGCTCGCGTGACATCTCGCCTCCGCCGCCGCCGCGGCCCAGGCCTGGCGACTCGGGCGCGCTCGCGCGGGCGTAGCTCAACTCATCGGAGCGGGACGCGAAGGCGGGAGACAGTCTGCCGCCAGCGCCGCTCCGGTGTTGAGACGAGGGCTGGTAGCCCGGGATGGTTGAAGGGTGCGGTGACCTCACGGCAGAATCGGAAGCGTGTGGTGAGGGATGCCTGAGGTGTGGGTTTCTCTTCAAAGCGTCATGGAAAGTTTGAAACTTCCGATCGGGGACACGCTAATGAATGGTTTTTCCTTCTAAGCTACCGATTTTTTTGTACAGCACGTTTCCAGATGGGTCCAACCAATGTATTTAGTTATCTGTAGAGATTTACCCCGGTCGATGTGGATTCCAGTAATTGGCTGGTAATTGGTTACCAATGGGTTGGTTGAAGGTTGGACGGTTGGTTTCTGTTAGAACCTCTGCATGGTCCGTACGAGAAGTCTTTATATTTTGTATGGCCAAATAATTGGGGGGTGTATTTCTGATGATCTGGAAATAACCTCAAGGGATGGTGGTTATATCTCTGGAAGATTTTCTATGTAGTCACTCGAAAAAGATGTAACTGCACTGTTTGTTATGTCTACATTGTTCAATAACCATGTATTAAACACTTTAATTGTACACAATATTTAACCTGTTTCAGTTATTATTTATTTAATTTAAAAAAATATATTTATAATTATGTACCACAAGATAAGCTATCTTTATTTTGTGCAGTTTTTACTTATTTTTCCTTCTTATTCTTTTATTTTTGTGTTTTATATATCTACAACAATACAATGTTATTGTTTATATTTTTTTAAATGACAGCGCAAATTTATTAGGTATATGTGAATATATAAATTTATTAGTTTTTGAGAAACTCGTTACTCTTTTGTGATAACAATATTTTATTGAAATTGATATGAGGTAACTAGAAATTATTACCTAAAGGTTGGTAGGTAGGTAGGTACCTAAATTTTGTTACGATGAAAGTTAATGATAATAATATCTTCGGATATCTTACTTGGAAAAACTATTCAAATACTTTGCTCCTAAATTATATGAAAAGTTAGTCTTAACTCTTTGCGGCACGGTGGTCCCAAGGAGGACCACATAAATGGGACCCTTACTGCACGGGCCCTCCTGACTTGTTGTGCCCTGTGAAAGCTACGACAATGTCCGACTACAGCCGAAAACTTTTATCCAATAGGAAGAAGCTTGAGTGGTCCCTGGCTGAGTGAAGCGTGCTGAGACGATACTAAAGACAGTTCTCATATGGACCAACGTGCAGTAAGGTACATTTTCCAAGTGGTCTTTCTGGGGACCACCGTGCCGGAAAGGTTATTCAAAAAAATCCGAGCTGTGCCGCAAAGAGTTAACTTCCGAAAACATTTAATACCTATCCATATATATATATTTTTTTTTTTTAATGCAAAAGTATTTGCAGTTATAGATTATTACTATCAAGCAATAACTGGTATGATAATTTATTCACTCATTCATTCACACATGTATTCATTTAAAAAGATCGGGTTGTTGGGGCATATCGTTGAATTTTTTCATGCATGATATTATGGGAGATTAGAGAATATTCTTGTTTTTATTAGGGATGGAAAAAAATTGAGTTCTATCTATTCTAACCCTAGGGTTTTATTTAAATATTTAAAGGTTTTATTTGGAAAAATGAGAGTAGTGTAATGAGAAAAAAAATATGTCTGTTCCGGTAGGTCAGTGGTAAAGGCGGCACTGTGTGAATCCAGAGATTCCCAAGGTCGCGGGTTCGAAACCCAGCCGGGACAAGACCAGTTATCCTCCCCTTTTGGGATTTTTACCACACATAATAATAGGTCTTGAGCTTACTGCTGGAATAATGGGACTTAATAGTCTGTTCTAATCGGGCAGAATAAATCAGTGGCGTAGATAGACCTACAATATGGGGGGGGGGGGTTGAGGGGATTTCGGGGGGGGGGGGTTGAGGGGATTTCGGGGGGGGGGGGGGTTTGAGGGCGGTTCAGAAATCTCGCCTAACGTATATTCCATCTTTGCTGGGGTTTCTTGGAATTTCCGGGAGGGTTTTGTCCTCTACCACTGAGCTACCGGGACAGACAGACAGAGTAGGTACTAATAATACAGAGCTAGCCGAAAAGTTCTGACATCACAAGGATTCGAACCCCCGGGTCTCCTGGTTTCTCACCCCGCCCCCGGGTGTGTGAATGCATTTCTGGATAATGACTGGTACTCGAGCGTCGAGCCTCTACAAAGGTCATTATCAATGTGACGTCATCAACTAGCTGTGACCTGCTTGTGCATTGTTGTTGACACACGACTTCTATAAGTGGTCCTTTATTTTAACATCTATGTATGTCAAAGGTCAGAGGTGAACTACTGATGGAATATCAAGTTGGAAGGAAGAACTGTTTGCATATTACTTCCGAGAACATCGTATAGTTCTTATACAGCTGAACCTGGATATAAGAGATTAAAGAACTGGATATAAGAGAAACCTGGATATAAGAGAAGTCTGGATATAAGAGATTATAGAACTGAACATACGATATTATAGAACTAGATATAAGATAATATTATAGAACTGGATATAGAGGCTATAGAACTGGATATAAGTGAAACCTTGATATAAGAGAAGCCTGAATATAAGATATTATAGAATTGGATATAAGAGATTATATAACTGGATGTAAGAGAAACCTGGATAAAGAGATTATAGAACTGGATAAAAGATATTATAGGACTGGATATAAGAGCATATAGAACTGGATATAAGAGAAACTGGAATTGAAGGTTTAATACTTAAATGAAATTTATTGAAGATCGGTAATTAATTTATTCAATGACTATTAATAAGTGTTACATCTAAGTTTTTTTTTTTCAGCTTCGCCGGTTTCAGAGAACTTTACAGCGGGGGTGTCTACTTTATACGCAATACCGCTGAATGCTGATAATTTATTCAAATTGGAAGCGCGGAAATGATCGATGAGAAAGAATTAGAGTGTTTTTTTTTTTTTTGATACAAGGCGCCTTGATTGACAAGTGGGAAGGGAGGGGGGGGGGGTTTCAGATTAGACGAGAGGAGAAAGGGGAGGGAGGAGAGAGAAAAAAGGAAGAGACCGAGAGAGAAAGAGAGAGAGAGAGAGAGAGAGAGGGAGAGAGAGAGGGAGAGAGAGAGAGAGAGGGAGAGAGAGAGGGAGAGAGACAGAGAGAGAGGGAGAGAGAGAGGGAGAGAGAGGGAGAGAGAGAGAGAGAGAGAGAGAGAGACAGAGAGAAAAACGAGTGCATTAGGAAGAGAAAACGAGATAGAGAGAGAGAGAGAGACAGAGAGAGAGAGAGAGACAGAGAGAAAAACGAGTGCATTAGGAAGAGAAAACGAGAGAGAGGAGAGAGAGAGAGAGAGAGAGAGACAGAGAGAAAAACGAGTGCATTAGGAAGAGAAAACGAGAGAGAGAGAGAGAGAGAGAGAGAGAGAGAGAAAGACAGAAAACAAATAGTTTAGAGAGTAAAAATTAATAGCAAACTTGTTCTTTAGAGAATAAAAGAGTAGAATAGGAAGGAAAAGAGAGAAAAAACGATTTCTTCAAAGAAGAACAGAGAAAAATAGTAGTTTAGACAGAAATTGGATAGAAATTGAGTTCTTTAGAGAGAGAACATGAGTTGTTTGGAAGAGAAAAAGAGAGAGAAAAAAAATGAGCTTTTTGGAGAGAAAAAGAGAGGGATAAGTAGTTTAGGAAGGAAGAATTTTTTGAATTTTGAATAAAATAGTTCTTTTTATTTGTACAATAATACCTAATATTTCCTAATATTATCTCCTAAGCTTATGTAAACTTAGCGAGAAAGAGAAATAAAATTAGTTGTTTAGAACGAAAAAGATATGGATAAGTAGGTAGTTTCGAAAGGAAGAGAGAGAGAGAGAGAGAGAGAGAGAGGGAGAGAGGGATAAGTATAAGTAGTTTCGAAAGGAAGAGAGAGAGAGAGAGAGAGAGAAAATGAGTAGTTCATAGAAGAAAAGAGAGGGAAATGTTACCTCTTTCTCATTAAAATTCAGAATATGGGCCAAATTATAGATCATTTTTGTACAAAAGACAAAAGGAACTTGTTCCACAAACTCTATTTTAAAAATAATTAATAGACAAAATCGAGATAAGACTAAGCATTAGTTTCCCCCATCTATAACAATACGCAAAATCTTGACTTAGCTCCACAGAGGTATTTCAAAAACGTCTATTAAATCCGACCTATGTCATAGTAAAATTTAATTCAGGTACCTACTCTACCTACCTCTATTCTTTTTAGAATATCTCCACTTATCTAAATAAAAAAAATCCATTCGTAGACTTTAGTAGACCACAAAAAATAAAAATTACTCCCTCAAATCCCGACATGTGAAAGTAAGAAACAAAATAATAGTTCAAAAAAATCAATCCCGTACGTTATAAAAAAAGAAAAATATTTCTCTCCATAGAATTTTTTTACACCTGTTAAAAAAGCCTCGTTCCCATTGTACACACAAAACTCCAAGGCTATCGATTATGGGGCAAAAAATTCAACTCATTTTTAATTCATACGATTAAAAAAAAGAACTAGACACAAAACAATAAATAAAAAAATATTGTAAAACTCCACTATCAATGAAAAAAATTGTCTCACTCTTCGTTGGAGTCCCACAAGGGGGAAGGGTTTCTCCACAGAAAAAAATAGGAACTCCAAGGGGGGAAAAAATCCTTCGCGTGTGTGTACGATCCAGGAAAGAGGGATTTTTGTCTCAGTCCACACCCGAGATTAAAAAATCCGTACGCAAAATTTACGTGTAACTATGTTTTAAAAATGAAAATTAATAATTGAGAAACACACAATTTAGATAATTCAAATTATAGAAAGCACATTAAAGATATAATAAACACAAATTTTAAATTCGAGAATGAAAAAAAATCAACATCCTTTAGGACTAAACTTTTTTTTTCTTCGAAATACGATCGAACCACGTTTGCACCCTCGCGACCTTCTTTTCACCAGGCGTTCACGCTTTTCTAAAACTGGCGCACAATTTCGGATTTTCTGTTTCAGACAACAGTGCGAGCGCATTCACTTCGAGTAACTTCGGTTTTTTTTTTCGAGAGTGTCTCCGAGAAGCTACGAACGAAACACCCCACTCTCGCTCGCTTTCCTCTTATAAAACAGCCCCCCTACTTCCCTCTCCTTCGACTGTGCAACTGGCCCCTTCTGGCCCTTCTCTTTCTCTTTTTATTCCGAATAAAAACTTATCTGTCTCTCTCTCTCTCCTCGGCCTATTTCTCCCAACTCTTGGAAGAGTAGTAAGAGACCCCCCTCTTGCCACTCTTTCCTCCTAAAACAGACCCCTCTTTTAACTCCTAATAAAATCTTTTTTTTCTTTTAATTCCTAATCAAATCTCTCTTTTCTTTCTCTCTCTCTCTTTATTTTCCCCAAACTTTCCCTCTTTTCTCTTTAATAAATCTCCTCTCTTCCTTTTCTTTCACACTTCCCCTCTCTTTCTCTTTTAATATTTCTCCTCTCTTTCTCTTCTCTCACACATCCCCTCTCTTTCTCTTCTCTCATACATCCCCTCTCTTTCTCTTTTAATATTTCTCTTCTCTCACACATCCCCTCTCTTTCTCTTTTAATATTTCTCCTCTCTTTCTCTTCTCTCACACATCCCCTCTCTTTCTCTTTTAATATTTCTCCTCTCTTTCTCTTCTCTCACACATCCCCTCTCTTTCTCTTTTAATATTTCTCCTCTCTTTCTCTTCTCTCACACATCCCCTCTCTTTCTCTTTTAATATTTCTCCTCTCTTTCTCTTCTCTCACACTTCCCTTCTCTTTTAATATTTCTCCTCTCTTTCTCTTTTAATATTATTTATCCTCTCTCAAACTTTCCCTATTTTTTTTTTTTTTTTTTTCTCCGAGCAGCCTCTAAGTAGTAATTTTTCACTTCTTCGTTCTACAACGATTCGCAAGTTAAATTTTGTATTTCTGTAATTTTTATTTTAATTTAAGCCTACAATTTTATTATTTTTTATTTATTTATAAAAAGAAGTATGTCGCCTGAAGTGGTTGCTAAGGTCTCATTTTTTTCAAAGTATTTGAGATCTTAATATATAAATGTCAAAGTCACTGACTGACCACTGACTGACTGATCATCGCTCTACAGCCCAAACCGTAAGTCCTAGGAAGCTGAAATTTGGTAGGTAGCTTTGTCTTATAATCTAGATGTGCAATAAGACGGGATGCAATAAGACGAAATTCCCACTACAACACCTGCCATTGGCGAAAAAGGATTTTTTTGCTTTAACGGCCATGCCTCGACCCGCAAAGTGGGCGACAGCCCGCTAGTAGATAATAAGTACAATAAAATGGAAACTATCAATAAAATGAAAACTATCATACGAGTATGTCCGGTGGATCAAACTGATTTTTATGTCATTAAAATTAATATTTTCAAAATAATATATATCTCTCCAGATCTCTCCTTTTCCATTTTTCTACATATTATATTAATGTAGATAATATTGGAATTTTATTGCATGATATTAAAATACTCGTAAGCTAGATATAATGATCACAAATTAATAATATAATTACTGTATTTCATTGTTGCTACAAAAAAAATAATGGACAATAAGTAAATCACCAGGCGAGAATATTGCTGAAACCATTTTCTACCACCTAACCCTCAGAGTCTTATTATTATGTGGTGACACAAATTAATGAGGAAAAATTTCATACACTGAATGGGCTTTTGTACCAAATATTATTTTAAGATGGGATTTTGTACCAGATAACATTATTTTTAGTTGTAAATTGTAAACAATATCTTAGACGTTACAGTAAAAAAAATTGAATTGAATCTCCCGTTTTCTTAAATTTCCCACCCCTTAGAAATAAATTCCCACCTCTTTCCTCCTAGTAGTCCGAGGTCCCCCCTATTTTCCATCTCAAAACGACCCCACCCCCTTCTTTAATCTGGCAACAGCCCCTATCTGAGCGCACGGCAGTGCGCCAGGCCAAGTTCCAGCAAGCACGGCAGTGTATCTTTACACGAAGCGATTCACGCGGTTTTTCACACCCTCATATCTTCGGTTCAATTGATCATAGAGATATGAAATTTGGAACAGAGATTGTCCTAATATCATTAAAAAGACATTGAAAATTTAAAGACTCTATGCAAAAAACTTTCAGAGGAATGTAATTTTGAAATTTGCGATTTTGATACTGACTGACTGACTGACTGACTGACTGACAGATCATCAAAATTATGAGGCACTTCCCGACTACCTAGAAAGCTGAAATTTTGCATGATGGTAGGGTTTATTGTAAAAGTACAGGGAAAAATCTGAAAAACGGATTTTTTTCAATTATCATGGTGTAAAACGGTGTCGTTTTAGGGAGAACTTATATAATCGATTATGAATCTAAATTATGAAGCATTTCCCGACTATCTAGAAAGCTGAAATTTTGCATGATGGTAGGGTTTATTGTAAAAGTACAGGGAAAAATCTGAAAAGTTCTGCAAACTGTTAAACGGTGTCGTTTTAGGGAGGAAGTATACTATATTATGTATATAAATTATGAGGCACTTCCCTACTACCTAGAAAGCTGAAATTTTGTATGGTGCTAGGGTTCATTGTAAAAGTACAAGGAAAAATCTGAAAACCGGAACTTTCGCACTTATCATGCTGTTAAACGGTGTTATTTTAGGGAGGAAATATACTCGATTATGTATATAAATTATGAGGCACTTCCCTACTACCTACAAATCTGAAATTTTGTATGGTGCTAGGGTTCATTGTAAAAGTACAAGGAAAAATCTGAAAACCGGAACTTTCGCACTTATCATGCTGTTAAACGGTGTCGTTTTAGGGAGGAAGTATATTCGATTATGCATATAAATTATGAGGCACTTCCCTACTACCTACAAATCTGAAATTTTGTATGGTGCTAGGGTTCATTGTAAAAGTACAAGGAAAAATCTGAAAACCGGAACTTTCGCACTTATCATGCTGTTAAACGGTGTTATTTTAGGGAGGAAATATACTCGATTATGTATATACATTATGAGGTACTTCCCTACTACCTACAAAGCTGAAATTTTTCATAGTGCTAGGGTTTACTGTAAAAATACAGGAAAAAATCTGAAAACCGGCACTTTCGCACTATTTCTGCTGTTGAACGGTGTCGTTTTAGGGAGCATATTAAAGTGACGAATCCTGAAGTTTTTAATAATAAATAATGAAACGTGCTGTGAAACGAACCATTTACAAAAAGTAATGATATCCCACAAAAAACTACCGTTAAAAAAAGGGCCAAGTTCCAGAACTCCTATCCAAAAAGGTTTCGCCAATGAACGCAGTGATATCTAGTTTGCGGCCAAGTTATCTTGGTACTAAACTATTTCTTTTATTAAAACCCGTTTTCTGAGTTCCTCATTTTGTATGTTTTTAACTGAAAACTATCCTCTAACTTGGCCAGTTTTATGCCATCGGTTGTATGGAATATTACGACTATATGTATAGGTACAGAATAACAATATAACCATTTTTTTTTCTATTAACATAAATATAATCTCTTACAGTGAAATTTCATGAATCGTGCTTTAGTCCTTCCTTTAGCATTAATTCTGAACAAAGAGCGAAACTGGCCAAGTTAGAGGATAGTTTTCAGTTAAAAACATACAAAATGAGGAACTCAGAAAACGGGTTTTAATAAAAGAAATAGTTTAGTACCAAGATAACTTGGCCGCAAACTAGATATCACTGCGTTCATTGGCGAAACCTTTTTGGATAGGAGTTCTGGAACTTGGCCCTTTTTTTAACGGTAGTTTTTTGTGGGATATTATATTTCCCTTTCCAAACATCTTCGCACCAGCGTCTTTTTTCTCCAACAACCCCCTCTTCCTTTTTCTGAACTCAAAAAAAAAGAAAAATTGAGTTGGCCTATTTTTTCTTCTTCTTCTTTTCATTTTAGTTTGGGAAAAGTTCATTTAAGTTTCGCAAAAGTTTCAATCGAACTTTTCACTCCCTTGTGTACTGTGTTGGCAATGTGTAACAGGTTTTACATTTTTTTTTTTTGTGGGGAGGAAAAAGTAACCCCCTTTTTTTAGGCCATATACATTTAGCGGGTAGTGAGTGTGTGTGGAAGGGGGAGAGAGAGAATAAAAGAGAGAGGAGAGAGAGAGGGGAGAGAGAGAGGAGAGAAGAGAGAGAGAGAGAGAGAAAGAAAGAGATAGAGAGCGAGGGGGAAGAGAGAGACAAAGAGAGAGATAGGTATATGTAGGGAAGAAAATAGGAGAGGGAGAGAGAGAAGAAGAGAGAAAGAGAGAGAGGAAGAGAGGGGGAGAGAGAGGAGAGAGAAAGACAGAGGGAGAGGCAGAGAGAGGAATAAAAAGGGGAAAGAGAAAGAGTATGCCATATGTAGAGAGTACAATGTGGGGCATGTTTATGAATATTTTTGACAAGGGGGGTAGGAATGAGGTCACTAGATTTGAATGATTTGGCGTTAAAATCCCATTGATGGAAAGAGAATTTGTAATATAATCGTATACTACCCTACTATAATACTATTTATAACAATATTTGTATTTGTTATGTATGAAAAATATTTTAAAAAAATTGTTATTAAAAATTATATTAATTTGGCAATGTGCACTGGTAGTCAAGTGGTTAACGCGCTAGTCTGGTAATAATCCAAGTAGCGTAGGGATCCGTTGGTTCGAATTCCACCCAGTGCATAAATTTTTCCTCGTTAATTTGAGTTTGTGACCACATAATAATAAGACTCAGAGGGTTAGGTGGTAGAAAATGCTTTGAGCATGTACCTCGCCTGGTGGTTACTTTCCACTAAGTAGTGTTATTATTATGGGGCAAGGTCTCTGAATGTCACAGACCACTCTTTAAATAAATATTCATTTAAAAAAACATCTGTGTTGAAAACAATTTATTAGTATGTAGCTCTCCTTCACAAAACTTCATAAGCAAGCGTGGAATGCACCGGTTGTCGTACAATCACCCAAGTTAAGCAACGTCGAGCGAGGTGAAGACTTCGTGATGCTGACATTCCGCCCCAACCAAGACTGGGTGAGGTTAATGTGGGTAGCAGGTTTGTGAGTTTCCTGCGAATGGAGGGTAAAAGCCCCGTCGTAACATGACCATGCAGTGAAAAGCGACGTTAAACCTTAAAAAGAACTTCATAAATCACTTCGCTCAACCAAATACGATCTTCTCGTAAAATATTAACTAATTGCTATCCACAAAAATAGCCACTTATTTTTCCTCACGAGGTGAACTCCGGACATCCAAGGACAGATGAAACTATATTCTATTTTTCTTTTTTTTTTACTGCCGGACAGCTGATTCCTGCGTCACGTGTTTGTGTGTAAAGTGTAACTTCTAGCCCATCAGAGGGGAAGTAGACTACGGGATGGGCAGGCTACAACACAGACCACAAGCGTCTACAGTAGCTCCTGTTTCATGGCTACGAAATAATAATAAATAAAAAAAAACTGTGGAAAACACTAATTTTTGAAGCAGAAAAAAAAATCCTTCTTTTATAAAAGCCTTAATCAGGAACCTCTTTATAATAGACTTTTTGTACCTTGGGTTCAAATACGTATATCCACATCCGGATTCAACTGTAGTACCTCAATTCTAATTATTAAGCATGTTAGATCAAGTTTTATTTTACAATTAAGTACATAGAATATTTACATAGAAATTGAAAATAATAAAACAAAACTTGATCAAGGGCGGTGCTAATGCCGACGGCATTATGTTCCAAATGAAGTCACACACAACTCCCACAATTAATAAGCCTAGAGAAAGCAATGGAAACTTTTATAGCTAGGGATGAAACTACCCTGAACACACAGCTCCCGCAATTATTAAGCCTAGAGGAAGCAATGGGTCTGAATCAATGGAAACTTTATAGGTTAGGAACAAACTACCCTGAAGACACCAGACCTATGCCTATACACCTACTACGAAAAATACAAAGTGAACAAAATGCCCATCTCTCTCTCATGCCTTCCTCTTCCTTTCTTTCTCTCCTCTTTCTCGTTTTCCTTCCCATTATGATATCCTCGACCCCTCTCTTTCTTCTCTCTTTTCAAATCACTTTCCCTCTATATTTCCCATTATCCTCCCTCTCTCTCTCTCTCTCTCTTTTGCATTATCTTCTCTTGGTTTTCTATTATCCTTTCTCTCTCTCTCTCTTTTGCATTATCTTCTCTTGGTTTTCTATTATTCTTTCTCTCTCTTTCTCTATGATTCTCTTTCCCACTATCCTATTTTTCTCTCTCAGTCCTTTTCCCTCTATCTTTTCCATTATCATCTCTCCTGCTCTCTCTCTTTTCCCTCTATATTTTCTATTATCCTCTCACACATTCCCATTATCCTACCTCATTCTCTCTCTCTGTCTTTTACACTCTATCTTCTTCATTATGATCTCTCTTTTTCTCTCATTCTTTATTATCTATTATCCTCTCTATCTTTCCCATTATCCTATCTCTCTCTCTCTCTGTCTTTTTCCCTCTATCTTTTCCATTATCCTCTCTCTCTTCTTTTGTTCTCCCTCTTTCTATTTCTTTTCACTCTATGTTTTCTATTTTCCTCTTTTTAATTATCCTCTCTCCCTTTTGTCCTCTATCCTTTCCATTATCCTCTCTCTGCTTTATCTATCTCTCTCTATCTTTCGTACAATAATTTTCTCTCTCTCTCTCTCTCTTTCCCTTCCTCTCTATCTTTCACATCGTAATTTTCTCTCTCTGCCCTCCACCACCTCTTTTTCCAGCAGGCCCGTCTATTGACTCTTATTTTTTCCCTTACTCTCTCTCTCGCCCTCTCTCTATCTCCTTCCCTCTCTGTCTCTTTTCATCCAAGAATGTTACCACAAGTTTCAACGTTGCGTCTGCTCAAAAACTCTCCCTCCCCCGTGCTTTTTTCTCTCTCTCACCTTCCCTCTCACTATATATTCTCACTCTCCTTACCTCCCTCTTATTATCTCTCCCTCACTCATTCTCTCTCCCTCACTTATTATCTCTCCCTCCCCCGTAGTTCCTTCTCTCTCCCTCTCTGCCTCTTTCATTCTCTCTCTTCCTCATTATCTTTCCCTCTCATTCTCTCTACCTCCCTCATTCTCTCTCTCTCTTTCCACACTACAGCTACTTTCATTAACTACATTTTATCTCCCTCTCTCTCTCTTATTCTCCCTACCATCCCATCACTCTCTCTCTCTTATTCTACATACCCTCTCCTTTTCTCTTTCTCTCCTTCTAAACTCAGATCAATATTGGGTGGGAAATAGGGTGGTGGGTGGAAATGTAGGTTTCTGCCTACATGCCTCTGTCCATCTCTCTCTGTGTTTTCATTTCTCTTTCTCTCTATCACTTTATTTCTCTCTCTCTCTCTCTCTATCACTTTATTTCTCTCTCTCTCTCTCTTGTTTTTTCTCTCTATCATTATATTCCTCCCTCTCTCTCTTTCGTTTTTCTCTCTATCACTTTATTTATCTCTCTTTCTCTCTATCACTTTATTTCTCTCTCTCTCTCTCTTTCTCTCTATCATTTTATTCCTCCCTCTCTCTTTTCGTTTTCCTCTATATCACTTTAATCTCTTCTCTCGTTTTTTCTCTATCACTTTATTTATCTCTCTTTCTCTCTCTGTCACTTTATTTCTCTCTCTATTATTTTATTCCTCCCTCTCTCTTTTTCGTTTTCCTCTCTATCACTTTAATTCTCTGTCTCTCGTTTTTTTTCTATCACTTTTTTTATCTCTCTTTCTCGTTCTCTCATTTTCTCTCTATCACTCTGTCTCTTTCTCGTTTTACCTTCTCACTCTTTATCAATCTTTCTTGGGACTTGTGTTCGAATACCAGAGTCGGTTGAGGATATCAAACACATCGGCCAAGGTGAGA
This sequence comes from Bactericera cockerelli, assembly GCA_024516035.1. Taxonomy (NCBI): domain Eukaryota; kingdom Metazoa; phylum Arthropoda; class Insecta; order Hemiptera; family Triozidae; genus Bactericera; species Bactericera cockerelli. The sequence goes on from CM044966.1 coordinate 11,162,100, forward strand.
AGAACGCCCCAGAGAAAAAAGAGACAGCGCGGCAGAGTGTAAGATATTACAGGGTCCCAAAAAATCTGCGCTTTCCATTTTTTTTTTTTTTTTTAAGCTTTATTAGGAGGACAAAGTACAATGGTAACAGTGTAAAATTAAGAAGTGTAAAATTAACAAACAAATGACAAAATAAATAACTAAAAAAGAAAATAACAATAATGTCCTACCTAAGGGGCGGGGTTATTGCCTGTGGCAATCTCTTCCGTTTTTGTTGATGTCCCGGCAGTTCAGTGGTCAAGGCAACCGACGGCAACGCGTAGGTCTGATAATTCCACTGAGATCATATAACCTAGAGCGAACCTTACCTATCTCGAACTGAACAAATTTATGCATACAACTTTGAACAGCTGATGGTCCCTCTTTCAACGAATCCCGGCCTCTGATAGGTTCAATTTATTTGAATTTTTGGTTTACCTCATGCAGTGGTGGATATCTAAACATTCTTAATTTTCTTTCACGTCAGATACCAAATCTTATATTACTACCTACATAGTAAGAAGAAAATAAGGAAAGTAAAAGAGGAATCAAAGACAAAAATAACTAATAGGTAAGTATGAAAAAAGTAAAAATATTATTTTAGAAGAATTAGGTAGTTTAGGAACCCACTTCTTCGCGAGAGAAAAATTACTACAACTCCGGCACTGATTTTGAAATCAGCTGATGGTCCCTACTGGACGCAAATCTTGATACATCGGGTTCCCTCAATGATATATGATCTCAGTGGGTAATCCAGAGGTCACGGGGGTTCGAAACCCAGTGTTGGGTGGAAGAGATTGCCATAGGCAATAACCCCACCCTTTCGTTAGGATACATGTTTCTCTTTTTTTTTATATTGTTTCAATTTTTTTCAATGTTGAAATAATTATTTGTATTGTACATATGTCCATTTATCTCCATATATAAAACAGAAAAAAGGACTACCTACCTACCTACCTACCTATGTTTGTTTGTTTGTCCGGAGTTGTTTAGCCAAAACGGTAAGAGATAGCGAAAAATGTCTCAGAATTGACCCCCCCAAAACCATTATCGCTTTGTCCAGAAAAATTATAAAAAGTTCAAAAAGGCATTGCTGTCCAGCAGTACGGCCATGCCTTAGTAAATTTGAAATTTAGTCCCGTTGCAAAGCACGGGCAAACGGCTAGTATCTAATAAAGTGTATTAAAATTCATGGCACTATTAAATAAAATATTTTATGCGTTTTAAATAACATATTTTATGCGTTTGTGTTAAAATAACATTTCGTACTGTATCCTGAGAATTTATGTAAAAATTTCTACAACAATGCTTGTGAATATTTTTATAGTAAAATAACATCAATAATTTATTTAAAAATTAAGAATTTGGTGACGGTTCAGGATTGCATCTCAGATAATTCTAACAAAGATAGCTACACCTAGAATTTTTGAGTCTAATAAGGTGGGATTTCACTGTCGCATGCTTAATTTATTGCCTGTAGCACGTTTTGAGAGTTTGATGAAATAGGATCTACATATAAACTACAATACATTTTAACTTTAATTAATTAGTGCAAAAAATCGGGAAAGACTATCACAGAATTTCGTACATTTGAACTAATTTATACAATTTCCTATTTTTTTTCCAATTTGGAAGAAATATTTTATCTGTGATTTTCTAAATCATTTTTAGGTCTCACACAATTCTGAGCATTTGACCCAATTTATACAATTTTATCATCTAAATTCTGTACATTTGGGCCTATGTATACAAATTTCGAAGGGCCACATTATTAATTTCGAGAAGTCACCGTGGCAGAGTGAGTTAGTGCGCTAGGCATTGCACGCACATTGACCTGGGTTCGATCCCCAGTATAGAGAATTTATACTTTCAACTATTTATAGTTGAAAGTATAAATTCTCGTTGTACAACCTGGAGTACTTGTGGACCAAAGGAAGATCCTTGCGGTACTATTACCTGCTGATGAGAGCAAAGAAGCTCGAAACAGCTGTCCAGGTATATTCTGATATTCATGTACATTGTACATCTAGTACAACTTCTCACTTTTCTGTGTATAATGATTAAAATAGAAAGGTTAGTTGATGACATAAATAATCAGAACTAATACCTGCTGATGAGAGCAAAGAAGCTCGAAACAGATGTCTAGGTATGTTCTGATATTCATGCACATCTAATACAGCTCCTCCTTTTTCTGTTTAAACTGAGTATACTGACTTATCTCTAGAAATCCGCCCTATATCATTCCTACTCCTATACTACCCCTATACCAGTCTCTCCCGGTAGCTCAGTGGTAAAGGCGGCACTCTGTGAATACAGAGATTCCAGAAGTCGCGGGTTTGAAACCCAGCCGGGACATGACAAGTTATCCTCCCATTTGGGATTTTTACCACATAATAATATGTCTTGGGTTTACTGCTGGAATAATGGGACTTTAAAAGTCCTAATCGGGCAGTATAAATAAGGCGATATTATTATTATTATACTCATACTCCTCTCACACAGCTCTATACATTTTATTGCCATACTTGACACTCTCATAACTCCGCAGAGTCTTATCGCTGCAGAAGTCCGGTATGAGGGATCTCCTCAGTCCACAGTCACTCAGGTTCTGTTGCTCGAAAATACTCGAGGAAGCATTGCGGCGTGGAGAATTGAGAAGACTAGATGCTCCCTCTTTGGTCGTGTTCGAGGAGCTTTGTGCTTGATCACGGGTGTTCTCATCTGAAAGAATTGGTAAACAAAATTTATAATAATATCATCGCCTTGGAAGTATTCTTTAAAGCCCACGTCTAGCTCAGTGGTTAAGCACTCGCTTGCCCGGGTTCGAACGCCCGCGCCGACAAAAAATTGTATTCAAAACTTGGTTACAGTTGTTTGTAAGGCATACCTTCCGGTACGTTCGTGTTGACCCAGCACCTAAATAGGAAGTATTGCGTCACTTCTCGCCCATCAGAGAGGAGGCATACTACTGGATGGGCAGGCTACAACACAGACCACAAGCATCTACAGTAGCTCCTGTTTCTACAGTAGCATTTTCTAATAGCTAACCCTCAGACTCTTATTATTCTGTGATCACAAACTCAATTTAATGAGGAAAAATGCATGCACTGGCTGCAGATCATCAAGGGTTGGGTGAAAGAGATCGCCATAGGCAATAACCCCGCCCTTTAGTTAGGACATATGTATATATTTTATTTATTTTTTTCTTGTTTATATTATTAATACTGTCAATTTTATATTTATTTTTTACAATTGTTTGTCCGTATATATTATGTTGTGCTAATAAAGAGGTTCTAAAAAAAAAAAAAAAAAAAAAATTCCCTCCTCCAGCTGTAGCCAAGCTGGCTACGGCAACAACACCTTGAACACTTACTTTGAGAGTGAAGTCATCATATTTGTGTTAATCACTATCGTGATATCACAACTACTCAAACTCGCTTTACTAAATCTACGCTGAAACCGGGACTTGAACCACCGACCACCGGGTTACAAGTCCGCTGCCTTATCGATCACGCTACTAAGGTCGGTTACATAAACAGAAAAAAAATCAGGTTAATTATTATTGTCTTTGTGACTTGCTTCATATTTTAACAGTTTCAAAAAAAAAAAAAAAAATTCCCTCCTCCAGCTGTAGCCAAGCTGGCTACACTGCGACAGCACCTTGAGCACTTACTTCGTATCCTAGAGAAAGGCTTGGTGCTTTCCACACTGGCGAAGGTGAGCGAGAAACTGTCCTGGGACTTCTCGAGTAGTGAACACAGGACCTGCACGGTGTGAGGCAGGATGGGACCCCGCACCTCCATGGAGTAGTAGACGTCTCCTTCTAGACGGACGATGCTGTCCTTGACCTGGGAGATAAGAGAGGAATGGGATGAGAGAAGAGAAGGAGAAGAGAAGAGAAGAGAAGAGAAGAGAAGAGAAGAGAAAGAAGAGAAGAGAAGAGAAGAGAAGAGAAGAGAAGAGAAGAGAAGAGAAGAGAAGAGAAGAGAAGAGAAGAGAAGAGAGAGAAGAGAAGAGAAGAGAGAAGAGAAGAGAAGAGAAGAGAAGAGAAGAGAAGAAAAGAAGAGAAGAGAAGAGAAGAGAAGAGAAGAGAAGAGAAGAGAAGAAGAGAAGAGAAGAGAAGAGAAGAGAAGAGAAGAGAAGAGAAGAGAAGAGAAGAGAAGAGAGAAGAAGAGAAGAGAAGAGAAGAGAAGAGAAGAGAAGAGAAGAGAAGAGAAGAGAGAGAGAAGAGAGAAGAGAGAAAAGAGAAGAGAAGAGAAGAGTAAGAATAGAAGATGAAAGTAAAGAGATAGAGGAGAGTTAATGAGAAAGAAGAAAGATAAGGAAGAAAAAGAAATAAGAAGAAATTAGAGTAGAGAAATGAGAAGATGAAAAGAAGAAAAGAAAAAGAGAAAAGAAAGAGAAGAGAATGAAAAGAAAAAAAAGAAGAGAAGATGAAATGAGAAAGCTGAAGAAGAAGATGAAGAAAAGAGAGAAAGAAGAGAGAAAAGAAGAGAAGAGAATAAGAATGAAAGAAAAAGAGAAGAAAGGAAGAAAAAACTATGATAGGAAGTATAGCTAGATTTCTGAAAATTGAGAGAGTGTACGATCATAAGTAAGTTTCGGCGGAGATGGATTAGATGAGATGGAGAGAAGGGATAAAAGGTAAGATAGAGAAGATGAGATATAATAAAGGTCTAGGAGAATGAGTAAGAGGTGAAGAAGGGATAGAAAGTAGTTATTAATAGAAGTAGATAGAGAGATGGGACGATTAGAGAAGAGTTGTGAAGTGAGAGAATGAAAGAAGAGATGGAAGATAAGATAGAGAAGAGAAGAGAAGAGAAGAGAAGAGAAGAGAAGAGAAGAGAAGAAAGAGAAGAGATAGAGAAGAAAGAGAAGAGAAGAAGAAGAGAAAGAGAAGAGAAGAGAAGAGAAGAGAAGAGAGAGAAGAGAGAAGAGAAGAGAAGAGAAGAGAAGAGAAGAGAAGAGAAGAGAAGAGAAAGAGAGAAGAGAAGAGAGAAGAGAAGGAAGAGAAGAGAAGAGAAGAGAAGAGAAGAGAAGAGAAGAGAAGAGAAGAAGGAAGAGAAGAGAAGAGAAGAGAAGAGGAAGAGAAGAGAAGAGAAGAGAAGAGAAGAGAATTTGAATTTGAATTTGAATTTGAATTGGTTTACTTTATTTTACATAATTGGTACATACATAATACATCACCTAAGCTAACAAGTAACTTCTGCGGTGACGGTTCTCTTCCTCAGGTTAATCTAAATAGGTAAAAAATAAAATTAAATTATAATAAAAAGTAAAAATATTTAAAAATGGCTTAATTTGTGTAAATGGAAACTGATTGAATAAATTGAATAAAATGTATTGATAAATAAGAATTCAAAGATAAGTAGCTTCATATATATGTACATGAAAAATTATATAAATTGTATATGATGGATAAAAATATCTATTCTTCTAGAAGTACAGCTTTTATTTTTTCTTTTACAATATTAAAGTTTTCCTCGTCTATAAAATTTTGGCAATATTGGTTTAGTAGTTTTGGTATGATATAGGATAAAACTCGTTCACCGTATTTGGTAAATGCTTGACTCATAATAAATTCTTGTCTTCGGATTTATACGTAATTTCGATTTTTCTTCTGAATCGCGGGATATTGAAATTTTGTGTTATTAATACAAGTTTTGATAGTTGCTCGGGCGTTAAGAACCTTTGCTCGTTGCGATTATTATGAAAAAGGTATTTTATTATTTTCCTCTGCATACTATTTAACGGTTCTAAAATGTAAGCTGGTGCATAAGTATAAATTGTCACTCCATATCTCAGAATAGATTCAACGAGTGAGTAATATATTAATGATTTTATTTTACATGAGAGTGACCTGACATTAGCTTTGCGTAGCTGGTAATTGACGATCCTCATTTTCTTACACAGCGTGTTTACATGAGTTTTCATTTTGAAGCTGTTGTCAATATTAACCCCGAGATATTTACAACTATCCGTGTATTCAATATATGGGCACTGACAGTTATTGGTTATGTACATCTCTGTAAATAAACATGATCTATTATGACATTTTATTTTATAGTTATTTAATTCTGATATGCCTTTTGCTGTTCCCATCGCCATGGTCTCCGTTTTACTTTGATTAATGAATATATCATTATTGTAAAATATTTTTTGTAATTTTATAAAATCATGTTGTGCCGTCTTAACTGCAATCTCAAGACTTTTGTGGATCGATATGATGCATGAATCATCCGCGAACATTTTTAATTTACTCTGCAGATTTAAGTATTTTACATCATGAGTGTAAATGTTATACCATCCTGGGCTATTTATCCCACCGGTCACCAAGCCGTCTTCGATAGAAATTTCTTCACTCATTGTTTGTCCAATCTTTGTTATCTGAGTTCTACCATCCAGGTAATTAGTAAATAAACTATTTTTCATTCCTATGTCTTTAAATTTTCTCAATATATTAGCATGGTCCAAGGTTTCGAACGCCCGGGTCAGGTCCAGCCACAGGATTATAACATACATCCGGCGATCTAGGGCGGGGTTTATTAATTCTGCAAAGTCCTGCAATAAAGTTAAAGTGCTCTTTTTAGGCTGAAAACCGTATTGTAAATCGGGTATGATGCTATTTTCATTTAAGTATTTTTTAGTGTTCCATTCCATGTATTTTTCAAGGATCTTTTCCAGGAAACTCATAGAACCCACCGGGCGGTAGTTACCGTAATTAGCTACATCCCCCTTCTTGTACAGGGGGGTAATGCAAGAGATCTTCATCCGAGTGGGTATACTCTGAGTTGCATGTATTCTTTGAATTAAGTATGTAATTATCGGTAATAAAACATGGACATTTTGTTTTTCTCTTCTCTTCATAGAAGAGAAGAGAAGAAGAGAAGAGAAGAGAAGAGAAAGAGAAGAGAAGAGAAGAGAAGAGAGAGAGGAAGAGAAGAGAAGAGAAGAGAAGAGAAGAGAAGAGAAGAGAAGAGAAGAGAAAGAGAGAAGAGAAGAGAAGAGAAGAGAAGAGAAAGAGAAGAGAAGAAGAGAAGAGAAGAGAAGAGAAGAGAAGAGAAGAGAAGAGAAGAGAAGAGAAGAGAGAGAGAAGAGAAGAGAAGAGAAGAGAAGAGAAGAGAAGAGAAGAAGAGAAGAGAAGAGAAGAGAAGAGAAGAGAAGAGAAGAGAAGAGAAGAGAAGAGAAGAGAAGAGAAGAGAAGAGAGAGAAGAGAAGAGAAGAAGAGAAGAGAAAGAGAAGAGAAGAGAAGAGAGAAGAGAAGAGAAGAGAAGAGAAGAGAAGAGAAGAGAAGAGAAAGAAGAGAAGAGAAGAGAAGAGAAGAGAAGAGAAGAGAAGAGAAGAGAGAGAGAAGAGAAGAGAAGAGAAGAGAAGAGAAGAGGAGAAGAGAAGAGAAGAGAAGAGAAGAGAGAAGAGAAGAGAAGAGAAGAGAAGAAAAAGAGAAGAGAAGAGAAGAGAGTCAAGAGAAGAGAAGAGAAGACAGAATTAGATGAGAAAGAGAGAGAAGAGCGAGAGAGAAGAGTAGAAGAGAGAAGAGAGAGATAAGAAGAATAGATGAGAGAAAGAGAAGAGAGTAAGAGAAGAGAAAGTAAGAAGAATAGAGAGAAAGAGAAAGAGAAGAGGAGAAGAAGGAAGAAAGAGAAGAGAAGATGAGTAGAGAAGAGAAGAATAAGAGAGAGAAGGAGAGAAAGAAAGAGAGTAAAGAGAAGAGAGAGAGGAGATAAAGAGATAGAGGAGAAGAGAAGATGAAGAACAGAATAAGGGAGTGAGAAGAGAAGGAAGAGAGAGAAGAGGTGAGAAGATAGATTAAGATAGAAGATAGAAGGGACGCACTGAATAAAACACACAGGGGCGTATGAGAGTAGGAGGGACGCCTGTCAGAGTAGTATTACCTGTAGATACGTAGGGACGCGCTGTGAAAACACACAGGGGCGATGGAGGTAGGAGGGACGCCCGTCAGATAGTATTACCTGTAGATACTGAAGGGACGCGCTGTTAAAACACACAGGGGCGATGACAGTAGGAGGGACGCTTGTCAGATAGTATTACCTGTAGATACTGTAGGGACGCGCTGTGAAAACACACAGGGGCGATGAGAGTAGGAGGGACGCCCGTCAGATAGTATTATGTAGATATGAAGGGCGCGCTGTAAAAACACAGGCGATGACAGTAGGGGGCGCTTGTGATAGTATTACTGTAGACTGAGGGACGCGCTGTTAAAACAACGGGGCGATGACAGTAGGAGGGACGCTTGTCAGATAGTATTACCTGTAGATACTGTAGGGACGCGCTGTGAAAACACACAGGGCGATGAGAGTAGGAGGGACGCCGTCAGATAGCCCGTGGTGGCCACACAGCTCTTGCAGTTGACGAGAAAGTTGAACAGAGCCTGGGCCTCCGTGCCCTCCACATACACCAGGGACTCCGGGGTCCGGTCTATCTCTCTCTCCTCTCCCATCCGCAAGTCCGACTGAATACACGCGGGAAGAGAGATAAGTAACAGGTCAGAAATTCAGAATTCAACAGAATCCAGTTATTTTTATCATAAAAATAAAATTAAAATAGCTTTTATTAAAATATTAATTTACAATTTACAATACAAGTTATTTACATACATAGTTATTTCAGATTTTATTCAATTTTATATACATACAAAACATATTTTAATTAATAAAGTTTACTCGTCTAATTGAAGGCCTCTAAAGTTTACTCGTCTAATTGAAGGCCTCTTTTTTATCATACTTGTGTTAATTACTTTCGTGATATCACAACTGCTTCTCAAACTCGCTTTACTAAATCTACACTGAAACCAGGACTTGAACCACCGACCTCCAGGTTCAAAGTCCGCTGCCTTATCGATAAAGCTACTGAGGTCGGTTTCAGTGTTAAATAAGAAGGACCTTACATTTAGGAACATAACAGTGACAAAAACTGAAATTGTATATTGTTAAAAAATAGATATATAATAATAATTCCGTGTCCGTGAGTTAGGTATTGATACCTAACTCACGTGGTGAGAGGATTATGGAAAATGGACGCCCAGATTTAATGTCTAGCCTGACTTCTAAGGTTCTAACGTCCTGACTTGAGGTAGACAGGACGGGGGTTTTACCTTCCTGTCTACCTCATAAAAATAAATAAAAAGAGAACACAATGAAATATTAAAAAAAACATGATATATTATATCATGAATTCAACAAGGAACTCTTTTTTTAGAACAAAAAAGTGTCGGTGACGCGATGAATGCATCGGTTAAACAACGTTCAGCCAGGCGAAGACTTCGTGATGCTGGCATTCTGGCCCAACCCAGGCTGGGTGAGGTTAATGTGCGTAGCAGGTTTGTGAATTTCCCGCGAATGGAGGTTAACACTACCGTCGTGATATGACCATGCAGTTGTAAGCGACGTTAAAACCCAAATTAAATAATAATAATATCGCCTTATTTATACTGCCCGATTAAGACTATTAATGTCCCATTATTCCAGCAGTAAAAGCCCAAGACATATTATTCTGAGGCAAAAATCCCAAATGGGAAGATAACTTATCATGTCCCGGCTGGATTTCGAACCCACGACATCTGGAATGATTGAATTCACAGAATGCCGCCTTTACCACTGAGCTACCGGGACAGACATCAACCCTCACCTGTGTATTCTGGATGCGTCTGATATCATGCGAGGCCACGCCCATCTCCTTGAGCCACTCCTCCGTCTGCCCCTCCTCCATCTCCTCGCTCTCCTCCTCCTCCTCCTCATCACTGAACGTCTCCATCTGGGTCTGCTCCAGAGGTTCCAGCGTGGGATCGAAGAGGCCGGATCGCTTGCTCGGGACAGAAGAGGCAGAGCCCTCACACGTCTTCTTCAGGGGCATGGTGAACTCTATGTCTGCGGGATGGGAAACCGAAGAGGAAAAATTAGGACGTGATATAACCAAAGGGTTGGGTGGAAGAGACTGCATAGTCACCCTCTTGCTCGGGACGGAAGAGGCAGAGGCCTCACACGTCTTCTTCAGGGGCATGGTGAACTCTATGTCTGCGGGATGGGACACCGAAGAGGAAAAATTAGGACGTGATATAACCAAAGGGTTGGGTGGAAGAGACTGCATAGTCACCCTCTTGCTCGGGACAGAAGAGGCAGAGACCTCACACGTCTTCTTCAGGGGCATGGTGAACTCTCTTTTGAAGAGGTTATTTTCCTTTATTCAGAGGTAAATTAGACCTGGAAATCTTTTTCCTGGTCAAACCTGGAAACGCAGGTTTGACTGTTATAAATTAATAATAATAATGAAAAAATAATAAAAAAACTGTTATAAAAAAAATGTATGTAGGTTTTATTTGTGGTGAAGCGCAAGGCCTCTTCACAATTTTTTGTGGGTAGCGCAGCATTACTAAGAGCCTCCTGTACTTTTCGAATTATTCTATTACATTAATTTCTTTTTACTGCGGTAATGCCGCCACTGGTCGTTACTCATACAAGTAACTACACATTTTTCCTCACGAGGTATGCGTGGACCCCGACACCAAAGAACAGAGCAGAAAAAATCCTGCCCCGCTGGGGATCGAACCCAGGTCACCGTGCGTGCAATGCCTAGCGCGCTAACTCACTCTGCCACGGTGACTTATATAAATAAAAAAAAATGTTTGAATGGAAGAGCACAGAATTGAAAATTTGACCACATTAAAGAAAGCCAAAAAGAAATTACCTTCTGCTCGTAGCAGGTGTCGGAACCCACGGGTGGTGGGTGTGAGAATGGCATGAAGCTCTGTGATGCCAGATATTCCAGCAGCACGGAAGAGACACGTAAAACTATTGGACACGAGATAGAAGTAGGGACACTGCTTGGCGCGTAGCAACTGCGGGAGAAGAAACAGCTCAGTGGTTAAACACTCGCTTGCCATGCGGAAGGTCCCAGGTTCGATCCCCCGTGCCGACAAAAATTTGTATTCATTTGGTTACAATTGTTTGTAAGGGATACCTTCTGGTGCGCTCGTGTGGACCCAGCACCTAATTGGGAAGTATTGTGTCACTTCTCGCCGGATGATGAACAGGATACATCACAGACCACAAGCGTCTACAGTAGCTCCTTTTTATACAGCTTGATATAGACGATTTTCGGACTCCGTTGTGGCCGCTTACATAACATGGTTTACATGTTACATGTTACTACGGGATGGGCAGGATGCAACACAGACCACAAGCGTCTACAGAGCTCCTGTTTCATGGCTACGAAATAAAAACGGCTGTAAAACACTCATCTTAAAAAAAATTCGGCCCTAGGTCAGCAGTCTTCCTTGATGATTGAACTACTGAGGTCGGTCATGTTAAGAGAGAGAGAGAGAGAGAGAGACATTATTTATTTATTATTTAAAGAAACAAAAATGATGATACTTTTTTCAGAATAGTCATTAGAGGATGGATTAACTTCATTGATCAGATGAGAACTGTTGTATTTAACATGCCATCTCCGCTGACTATGGCAAAGATATTGTACACTTAAGCTTTGGTTTATACTTTTTTAAATTTGGATTTACTCACAATACACTCACTCAAACACTCACTCACAATACACTCACTCACTCACTCACAATACACTCACAATACACTCACTCACTCACGCACTCAATCACTAACTCACTCACTCACAATTCACTCACTCACTCACTCACAATACACTTACTCACGCACTCACTCACAATACACTCACTCAAACACTCACTCACTCACCGCACGCACTCACTCACTCAATCACTCACTCGCTCACTCACGCACTCACTCACTCAAACACTCACTCACTCACTCACGCACTCAATCACTCACTCACTCAAACACTCACTCACTCACTCACTCGCTCACTCACATGAAACAGCGACATGAAGCTCTTGATCCAATCCCTGTGCAGCGCAGCCCTCATGTCTTGTGTCAGAACGGATGACGTCACGGCTGAGGTAGGGTTCAGACTGGCGCCGCTGGGAGCGCTGCTAGTCGGTTTCAGGCGACTCCGGGGAAACAGCTGTAGCCAAGGTAGGTGCGGGTGCGTCCAATAGAGACACGTGGACAGGAACTGTGCACTGGGGGACGTGTCCAGTGTGGACGCACTTTGGGAACCGCTGTGGGGTTGTCCCGATTCGTCGTCGTTGTCAAGGCAACGCACGAAGCTGAAAATAGTTATGTGAGTCATTCCTGGGTCATCAGACCACGGACCAGGTATGAGGGCAGCGAGAAATAGCTCAGTGGTTAAGCACCCGCTTGTCAAGCGGAAGGTCCCAAGTTCAAACCCCCACACCGACCATTTTTTTGTATTCAAAATTTGTATACAATTGTTTTTTAGAGATACATTTCGGTGCGCTCGTGTTGACCCAGCACCTAAATGGGAAGTATTGTGTCACTTCTCGCCCATCAGAGGCGAGGCATACTACGGGATGGGCAGACTATAACATAGACCACAAGCGTCTACAGTGGCTCCTGTTTCATGGCTACAAAATAAAAAAGACTGTGAAACACTCATCTCTTTTTAACACGTTGGACGCCGCGTGACCCACATAAGGGTCACAGTGCCTTGAAGTCTGGTACCAAGTGACCCCTAAAAGGATCACAGGAGTATGTTGTAATTCTGTTCATGTGACCCTTATTGATGTCACGCCTCAGTGTATTTCTTATGGGGAATCGTTTGTCGTGGTACCAGCGAACAACTCGGTTGAAAAAAATTATTTTTTTCCGATATTTTGGCAATAGAGAGTTTGCCTGTGGTACACACCCATAAAATTGGGTCGGCGTCCAATGTGTTAAATATGCATGTATTCCAATAACAATGTAAAACAGAAATTAAGGAGAAGAAGGAGAATCTTACCCTGTTATTCCTGAAGCTTCTTCACAGGTTTTTAACTTTTGGTTCCATGGGAATGGCTTGCGTGACATAAACCTCATCTTGGACCTCAGCGTCCAATCAATGGGCACCCGGTGATATCCCTCAACTACGGGGTCTTTGGATACGGACTGTGGAGGAGAAAACAGTGATATATATGTGTGGTATTTTGATAGTGGAAGTTTTAGAAATACAGTGAAGTTCACTTATAACGACGCCCAAGGAACCAAACTTTCTCGTCGTTATATCCGGATGGTCGCTGTATCCGGACGCTACCTAAGCTGGTACAGGCATGCATAAATAATGAAAAACCTTTGATTTACGCGACACCGTAACCTACGAATTCAAAACAATACTAAAGGAATAAAGGATACTAATTTTCACATTTCTACAATGGTAGCACGTGTCTTCTGTCTTGTCTATTTCTATACAAGTCACAACATGAGAAAAAGAAAAAAAAAATCCATAAAAAGGCGCCGTCGTTATAACCGGAGGATTTTGTGAAGGATAATTCCAAATTTGCCTGAAAATCAGGAGGCTGTAACCGACTTTGTCGCTATTAGCAACGTCGCAATAACCGGAGGGTCTCAATGTACTGGTATAGGAAAATTCAAGGGACCTGGGAAGTTCCGTCGTTATAAGTGGAAGGTCGTTTTATCCGGCGTCGTTATAACTGAATTTCACTGTATATTAATTGTACCTACTTAGGTTAGATAACATTATTTTAAAGCAACCTTGAAAGAATACAAACTGACAATCTGGAAATACATTAAGTAAACAAAGGTCAAATAATAAATATAATAGAGCAGAACCAGGATTTGTGGAATATATGTGGAACTAAAACTAATTATTTTTTTTACACAAACTTATGGGGTTAAGCCCATTATTGTTACAAAAAAAAGCAAACAAATTTAAAATATTAAACCTGTTTATTTAGAAAATTATACAAATCCAGGTTTGACTGTAACTGAAACATACTAATCTACTAAGAGCTTGATCAAGGTAATCACTGTACAGATAACATTCAGTTTCAGAAGATGAAAATTAAGTAAAATTTTGTTTTTGAGAGATCTAGAATATAAATTTATATGCACTTCACAATACATAATTGTAGGTATTTAATTAATGTCATAAGTTTTCAGGAAAAAAAAAATTAAAGAAAGCTACATATACATTATACATGCACTGGTAGTCAAGTGGTTAAGGAGCTAGTCTGATAATCCAGGTAGCATAGGGATTCCAATTTGGTTTGAATCCCACCTAGTGCATGAATTTTTCCTCTAATTATATTTTCCAATACATAGAAAGCCAAAATGAAATCAAGACAATCAGTTCTGCAATTTCTTAAAAGCCTCTTCAAGAAAATTTTATTGCATTAAATTTTACAAATGTTACCAAAAATTTTTTATGATTCTTCAAAATTACCTGTACAGGCTTGGAAATTTTGGACAGTATATTTTCAAATGACGATATGTTCTCAATATTTTCCATATTTTTATTTTTTCCATTAAGACGTTGAAACAGGGCTCCTCCTTCGTCATTTGCTTCTTCATCTTCCACATCAGCTCGGGTTCTTTTGTTAGAAGTGGAGCCTAATATTGAGGTGCTGGCACTCTTTCTGTGAGGAAAACAACATTCAAATTTTGATTTAAAAAACATGAGGAATACCACACAAAAATATTTTTTTTGTTTTGTGGAAAATAGTAAATTTATTACTTCTGAGATATTTTTATTATTACAAATTGGTAGTATTATGTTTGTTTTTGTAAATGAAAATATTTTTTTTTTTCTCCATTCTTTTATTTAAGATAGTCATCTTTTTTTGATTAAATTTACTGTCCCAGTCCTGGTAGCTCAGTGGTAAAGGCGGCACTCTATGAATCTTGAGATTCCAGAGGTTGCGGGTTGCTGCTTGTGTCAAAGCAGCTTCTCATTTTCATCACAATGTGTGAGTGGACCCCTAACACATCCATGTAAAGAGCTGAAAAATTCCTGCTCCCCTGGGGATTAGAGCCAGGTCACAAAGCGTACAATGCCTAGTACACTATCTCACTTGGCCATGTTGACTATTTGCTAATTTGATACACCTAGTAGGTAAACAAAAATTGTTTTTTTTTATATATAACATTTATTTAAATAGAAGACTGAATGAAACACTCAAGTTCTTGTAACTAACACAAAGATGTTTACCTGAATGGATTTACGGTCTTTTCAGAACCTGGTCTGGCGGGAAGTTTTGATGTACTTTGATTTCCAATGGAACTACCAGTAAGCCGAGCATTAAGTGCTTTTTGCTTGATTCGCAGCCTGTGTAATTTCATAACATCCCCCGGTGTTTTCCATCCTGAAGGTGTCCCAGGTGTTTTCTCCGTAGACATAATATGGATTGTATTGTTCAAAAAACCGGTTGAGTTATAGTTGACCAAGATTTCTAATTATTCATTGCCTTTTGGCAAAGTACTGTCTCATTAAAAAAAAAAAATCATTTAATTTAGGTAACATAATGTAGAGACATAGAAGACATGTTATCAAAACATGTTTTTAGCTAGAGCTACTGGGTTTCAGTTTTCAGTTCAGGACAGATAAGGAAAACTTTAAATTGTTTTAGAAGAAAAAAAATGACTAAATTGGGCCGTTTCCATAATTTTCAGTTTAGATTTTTTGAAATTTTAAAATTCAAATATCCCGCGTTGAACAGTGGGACCTTCTAATTGTCAAGGAACTAAAATTCAAGGATCTTCCTTTTCCCAAACCTACTTCGGGTTCGCATATTTTGCTCCATTTTTAATCTACATAAGAATGAGAATGGGGATGAGGATGGGAATGAGGATGAGAATGGGAATGAGGATGAGAATAAGGATGAGGATGAGAATGAGAATGGGGATGGGAATGAGGATGAGAATGAGGATGAGAATGGGAATGAGGATGAGAATGGGGATAAGAATATGAATAAGAATAGGGATGAGAATGAGGATGAGAATGAGAATGGGGATGATGATGAGAATGGGAATGAGAATGGGAATGAGGATGAGAATGAGAATGGGTATGCCGGTATGGCCATGGGGACATACAGGTTGATGATAAGAGGAGATGGAAGCCCAACCATAAGATTTTGGACCAATAGCCCCAAGACGCACCATTCTTGTGGAATTGGGGTTTGGCATCATATTTCTCATGACCCGAACTGCATTCAGTCCAAAAAATTCAAGATAACGAAAAAAATAATCGGAGTAAACCCCTATAAGGCTTGGGTGGAAGAGATTGCCATAGGCAGTAACCTCTTTCTTTTTTATGTCGACATAATTATAGCAATAAGCAACCACTATTATCAGTTTATTTTAGGAGGACAATGCAGAGAAGTTAACAACAGGTTCCGCACCCCAAAACAGAAAACAGGCTATTGAATACAAGCTACATTAACTCGCAATTTTTCATAATGAAGGTGACACCCAGGACGTAATATAAATGTATATTTATCTATTTTTTCCCCTTTTTTCCTTTTTATTGTATCCTTTTTTTATTTTTTGATGGAACAATAACTGCGCTGGTAACATGTAAATCATTCTAACCATGTTATGTAAGCGGCCACAACGGAGTCCCGAAAATCGTCTTTATCAAGCTGTATAAAAAGTGCGAGTGCTAATGCTTGAGCTAATTGTGCGCTTTGTATTGTATATATATTATTTATCAAATAGTTTTAAAAATCCTTCTATCTCATACTGTTTTCTACTGTAAGGATATTTCCTTTAAGGTTTCTTAACTGGAGCCCTGACTGTTGGACCTACACTGGAAAATTAAACAAGGAATAATTACGCAAATGTAATTTATACGTGCAAAATAATAATATGTATTAATATGACAAACATTACATAATAATATTAATGACAGTGCCCTTTCCCCACCACATCGGAAAGGGTCCTTAAAAACCAGGTATCGAACAGAGAAATGTCAAACAGTAAAAGTCGAGACCCATAGAAAGTCCAAGTATGAGAGAAGTGTCCGACATAATTGTGGTATCCTCTACAATGCCCTTCCAGAAGATATAAGAAGTTTGGATGAGAGAAACTTTCTGATCATAGTTAAAGAGTATTTACCTAATTGAGAATGCCTTCTATTCCCAACAGGAATTTATTCAATCCTCTGCTTACTTGCCTAGTCTAGTCAGTTAGTTTTAGTTTGTTTTTTTTTTTTTAATTCTAAGTTGAAATTCTAGCCGTAAGTGTTTAGTCGTAAATGTTTAGTTTTTTTTTTTTATCAATACCTATGTAAAATCCAACAATTTGTTGTCAGTAAATTACAATTACCTAACAACATTATAATACTTATTTTCTGTAACTAGTTACAAGATAAAACATTTTATGAAAGAATATTTTCTTTATTATTAGAATATCTGATCGTGAATATAATTCATTTGGTGCAAACTAGGATCGGCCAAAGTCTCTTCTCTGTTCGTGATTATTTTTCATTTGGTGCAAACTAGTGTATGATTGTTGGAGAATAGTGTACGAGTATTGTTGAAGATTAGGGTTGGCCAAAGTCTCTTCTCTGTTTGTGATTATAATTCTTGTGGTGCAAACTAGAGGACGATTGTTGGGTAATAGGGTATGGTTGAAAATCAGGGTTATAGTAGTAAGGAGTATTTAGTGGAGGACTAGAACTTTGGAGAGGACTAGGCGGTTGTTGGTGAACAGGATATTGCTGAGGATGAAGATATTGCCCTGGAGTAGAAGACTGTTCAGAGTTAAGATGTTTATAATTCAAAGCATAAGCATTGGGATTTCCAGAAGTTGCAGGTCTAGGAAAGTTAGTGCCCATCTTAGCGCGTGATCCATAGCTCACACGAAGGTCAGCATTGGCGTCAGAAGGAATGAAAGGGTCAGGGTTGACTGGTGCCCTGCGCAGAGAAAACATACAGAAAAACTTTTTTAGTATCATATATTTATTTATTGATAACATCACAGATTATAAATATCAGCATTTGGTTCAGAAGGAATGTAAGGGTCAGGGTTGACAGGTTCCTTGCAAAGAGAAAACATAGATTAAAAGTATTGTAGTATCAGCATTGGGTTCAGAAGGAACAAAAGGGTCAGTGTTGATTGGTGCCCTGCAAAGGAGAAACATAGAAGCTGAAGAAAGATGTGTGACAGTCGTAACTGTGACAGAAAGACGGTCCATGACGCCCATGTATTTTTACTATTATTTTAATAAAAACTATTTTTGAATGAATATCTTTAATGATTTGGGTTTAACGTCGCTTTCAACTGCATGGTACTGAAAAATGCTTTCAACAATTCTTTCAATCTTGACCTGAGAGCTATGACCCATCTCATCTCTTTCTTTACCTGCTAATTTTCTATACTTTTTTTAACTTTATCTTATATTTCCTTATATAACTTTATCTTATATTCTTAACCTATTGATCAATACTCTTTACTTTTTCTGTACTCCTTCTCCCATTATCTTCACTGACTAACCTATCATATCTCACTTTTTGCTTCTCCCTTTCCCGGGCTCACTTGATGCTTGAGACTGGTCGCTTCTGCGCATTAATTTTAATTAGTTTTAGCCTTTTATTAGTAATTCAAGGAAAATGTGAAACATATACTTTGTATACATATTTATATTTATTCATAATAAATATTTGATTCATTGGTAATATCACGACAGGGGTGTAACCCTCAATTCGCAGGAAACTCACAAACCTGCAACCCACATTAACCTCACCCAGCCTGGGTTGGAGTTTTCACTTCGCTGGACGTTGCTTAATTTCGGTGATCCTACGAGAACCGGTGCACTCAACGCGCCATATTTCTCTTACCTTGAAATCTGATTTTTTTTTGTCCTCCCTCCATAGTATGGTTGATCGGCCCCCAGCCAACTTTTTCCTTTGGGTTTGCCTTTGGAGTCGCCTTCCTCATACCACGCCAGGCCTTTTTTTTTCGGTTGCTGGTGGTTCATCTATTCTAAAATCGTTTCTTTTTCCTTCTGATTGGCCACCTTGGTCATTTCGCTGCCGTTTGCCTGTTTGTGGTACCCAATCTGGTTGTTGTTCCATTTGTAAATTGTTTCCCGCACCAACATTCGTAATTTGTTTCCTCATCAACTTTAGCTCATTCCGCGGGCGTTTGCCTTTTTCGGCTGGTTGTAAGGTTGACGAGGATTGAGGAGGTTGTTTGGATGGTTGGTGTCGCTTGTATTGCTCGAATCCGAGTGTTAAATTCAGGTCGTCATCATTGTTTCTCTTCTGACCGTCAACTGTGGAATAAAAAGATCAGTCAGCATATTTGTGTTAAACACTTTCGTGATATAACTACTCAAACTCGCTTTACTGAATCTACCTTGAAACCGGAGCTTGAACCACAAGTCCGCCGCCTTATCGAGCAAGCTAGTGAGGTCGGTACAAAGATCAGTTAGAAACTTTTTAATTTTGTTTCTATAAAGAAATGAAATCAATAGAAATAATGGAAACACACAAAAATTTCGATAACAGGTTTTGAGAAGGCCTAAAAACAGAGAAAAACTAGCCAACCCTAACAAAAGAGACTGGCGTGCAGTTCCCAAGGATTTAATGGCTTGTAAAGAAAAACCCCAATTTCTCACAAACCAATATTTCCACTAAGTTTGGCAAGAGACCATCACTCCCCACAGCAGTAGCCAAGCTAGTTACAACAACAACAACATAGGCGGTTCTGGTTGAACGATACGAGCTATGAAGACATTTTAAAAACAAATTTTTCTTATAATGAAAATAATAGGGATTTCCTTGGATCTTGTTGTTGGTGTTTCTTTTGTCTTTTACTTTTTGGAACCCGTCCCCAATTTACCGGTATTTTGGGAGAAATCCACGTGGACCAACTTTTTGTTATTCATCCTAGATTGGGGTTGTGGCATAGCAAATCCAATAGTTTTGAGGTGCTGAATACGAATTTGATATTTTTGGATAACTGTTACCGTTGAGTGACTTTTGGCGGAATTTGACTTATTTTCGAGGCATAAGGACAGTTGCGTGGTGTCACAACAGTTTAGTTAACTCGGAAACCTATTTGAAAACTTTTCAAGTTGAGTTCTTGAAAAGCTTAGCTTAGGTCAGTGGTTAAGCACTCGCTTGCCATGCGGAAGATCCCGAGTTTGATCATCCGTGTCGACAAAAATTTGCATTCTTGATTTGGTTACATTTGTTTGTAAGGGATACCTTCCGGTGTGCTCGTGTTGACCCAGCACCTAATTGGGAAGTATTGTGTCTCTTTTCGCCCATCAGAAGGGAGGCATACTACGGGATGGGTAGGCTACAACACAGACCACAAGCTTCTACAGTAGCTCCTGTTAGATGAATACGATATAAAAACGGTTGTGAAACACTCATCTTTTTTTAAAAAAAAGTTCTTTAGTTAGAACGTTAGAAGCTATGTTTTATGTGTTTTTATTTTCGAGGTTTCTGTAAATTGACTATGTAATTGCACATAAAGTGAGTTTAGCCACAAAAAAACAATAATACACTGCCAATTATGGACACAATACTTCCTCGTGATTGGTTCACATTGTATACAGGGTGTCCCAACAAACTTGGACACCTCAAATTACTCGGCCCCTGAAAGAGTTTTTGAAAAATAAAAAAATCTAGGGTACATGTGCTAATTATGCGGTTTCAGTTATGAATTTTTTTTTATACAGGGTGGTCCAAAAGTCAGAAATTGAGGTGTCAACTTTCGATTTTTAAATGGATCGACCTGAATTTTATTTGATAATTTTACTTCTAAATGATTCTTGAGTACTTTTTTAAACAAAAATATTACATACAGGGTGGTTTTTTTTCGACCAATTTTTTTTCTAAATCTTGAATAACTCAAGTTCGGTTAATTTTTTCGATAACAAGATGAGAATGTGTTTGTGTAATGAATACACGCACTTTCAATTGGCATCAAAATTTTTTATACAGGGTGGTTCACAAGTGAAATAATGACTTGATTTTTTTTAAAACCGAGTTTTTTTAATTTTTTATTTAGTATTAATAATTCCCGTCTAATTTTACACATTTTTCGTTAGTCATATTGAAAAACAAAACTAAAGTGTTGTACAGGGTGTGACATAATTTTTTTGTAACACCCTGTATATGGGCAGTCAAAGAGACGCAAAATGAAATATAAAGACTAAATATGCAAGAAAAACTTTGATTTTTAATTAAACTAAAAAGTTATGGTGTTTTAACTAATATTGTCGCATGGATCACCCTGTAGATATTTTCTTAAACTATCATGTAGGTACTCTAAGTTGTATAAAATTCAACGAACACTTCGAATCATGTGGGAAAAACAAGTAAAAAACACGAATTTGAAGCCATTTTCAATTTGGTGTCCACACTGAATGATTTTAAAACTTGAAATAAAAAGTAGGTAGGTGTAGACACAAAATTAAGCATGGCTTTTTGAATTCATTTTTTTTCTTTCAGATTTGGACTCCTCGTTGAATTTTAGACAGTTTCGACTACCCATATGATGGTTTAAGAAAATATCTACAGGGTGGTCCATGCGACAATATTAGTTAAAACACCATAACTTTTTAGTTTAATTAAAAATCAAAGTTTTTCTTGCATATTTAGTCTTTATATTTAATTTTGCGTCTCTTTGACTGCCCATATACAGGGTGTTACAAAAAAATTATGTCTCACCCTGTACAACACTTTAGTTTTGTTTTTCGATATGACTAACGAAAAATGTGTAAAATTAGACGAGAATTATTAATACTAAATAAAAAATTAAAAAAACTCGGTTTTAAAAAAAATCAAGTCATTATTTCACTTGTGAACCACCCTGTATAAAAAATTTTGATGCCAATTGAAAGTGCGTGTTAACATTACACAAACACATTCTCTTCTTGTTATCGAAAAAATTAACCAAACTTGAGTTATTCAAGATTTAGAAAAAAAATTGGTCGAAAAAAAACCACCCTGTATGTAAAATTTTTGTTTAAAAAAGTACTCAAGAATCATTTAGAAGTAAAATTATCAAATAAAATTCAGGTCGATCCATTTAAAAATCGAAAGTTGACACCTCAATTTCTGACTTTTGGACCACCCTGTATAAAAAAAATTCACAACTAAAACCGCATAATTAGCACATGTACCCTAGATTATTTTATTTTTCAAAAACTCTTTCAGGGGCCGAGTAATTTGAGGTGTCCAAGTTTGGTGGGACACCCTGTATACACGTGGCAATTTTGAGATTCTATACTAAATCACTTGTATCACCAAAACAGCTAAACAGATTTTCTTTAAAAAAAATTATGTATTGTAGAAAACCTTTTTTTCTACATTCCTAGATCTTACAAAAAATTCGGCAAGTCATAGACCTTATTTTTGCACTTTTTTGTCCAAAATTTTGGTTTTTCTTCTATGTAGGTATATCAGAGCCATATCATATTTTATTTTTAAAAAATAACCACAAATTCACTATTTAAAACACAAATACACATAAATATACATACATAATTTCATCAAAATCGGGTGTACCGTTTACGAGATATAAGCGTGTAAGTAAAGAGTTAGTGGAGCAAGGACCCTTACCTGCTATTATGAAGACAGAGGCGATAAAAACTATGCACAGTTTTGCCATAGCTAAACCGGGATCTGAGTGTGTTGGAACAATGGCGAGCGATGGCAGAGAGTAGACTTTTATACAAGTGTAAAGTCTGTAAAGTATGCTATCTACGTGGAAGTTATTGGGCTTGGCGTGCCTAGACTACATTCAGACACGGGTGAAACTATCTAACTGGCCTTGTATAAACAATTAACACAACTTTCTGTTTTTTCAGGACGCTTGCTCTATTTCCATTCGATTATAACGTGTATTTCCATACGGACTATAAATTTGACATGAGCCAGCATCGGTGGCAGGTTAATTGTACTAGTGGCCCGTTCCAGAAACCCTCTTCACTCTCAAAATCCCCGAATCTCCGTTTCAACCGTTAATCAACGCACTCTGATTGGTTAATGCGTTCAAGTTAACCCATCAGAGTGCGTTGTGTGACAGTTGAAAGGGAGATCTAAAGACTATGACGGGCATTTTCTCTTTAAATAAATGTTCCATAAAAAAATGAGAGTGGAGCGTGTTTCTGGAACGGACTACAGTTCTCGCTCTAGCACAGGTTTAATATTTCAGCCATTTTTGTCTCCTATCTCAACTTTGTTTCAGTAAAATATTATAGGTACGAGTATACATAAATGTAGTTGTGCTTAATTACCAGCCTCCGTGGCGTAATGGTTGTGACTCCTGCCCGTAGTCCAGAGATCCTGAGTCCGAGTCCCGGTCGAAGGAAATTCTAACACAAAAAATATGTTCACTCCGAACACGTGGGGCTGGAATTTTCGGCCCTGCCTAGACTGGGTGAGGTTAATGTGGGTAGCTGGTACGATTCCTTGCGAATATAAGGTAAAACCCCCGTCCTAACTATCTCAAAAACCCCGTCCTAATTAGGACGTTCCATCAAATAGAACCACTGGAGTTAGGAAGGGCTTCCAGCCTTAAAACATGTGCCACAATCAACCAACCTCAACCATAAGGTTGAACTATGTCGACCCAAAGTAGTATTGAGAAAAGGCAAAGTGAAAGAATAGGAAATTGTAGGTATGATTTTTTTTTCACTGATAGTCAAGTAGTTAACACGCTAGTCTGGTAATCCTGTTATTGTAGGTATCCGTTGGTTCGAATCTAATTATTCAGTTCATGGATTTCTCCTCATTAATTTGAGTTTGTGACCACATAATAATAAGACTCTGAGAGTTAGGTGGTAGAAAATGCTTTGATCATTGACCTTTTTTCATGAATAATATGAGAAATTCATGAACTATCCAGTTCATGGATTTCTCCTCATTAATTTGAGTTTGTGACCACATAATAATAAGCCTCTGAAGAGTTCTATTATTACCGGAGGTTCTGTTTTAAATTGGTTCTGTTTTAACTTGGGTACTGGACAATTTGGCTTTCGTCTGTCTGCCTATTCCGCGATAAGTCTCGACCAGATTCTTCAAAATTGTTAAAATATAGGGCGGAATTAATAGACAACATCAATAACTTAAGTCGTCGGTAAGTGTCGGTTTTCCCTATCTTACACAGTACGGAATCCGTGACTTAGCGCCACAGAGGTATTACAAAAACGTCTATTAATTCCGCCCTTAGTATAGGTACATGTTCATTGGGGTCTTAGAACTTATTTTTTTTTCAAACTGGACCCATCGATTTGGCTATTGAATTTATGCAATTGATGTCCTAAAGCTTAATGTGACAATGATTATTCGATACGAGAATCTGTGTGAGGTTTACAGTTTACTGAACTACTAGTTATTATGTTTAAAATAATATACACTGTACATTCGTGTCCCTCTAATGATGTCTCATTTATCGGTCAATTACCTTTTTCAAACTTGTGGACTAATTGCATGACAAAAAAATATGTTCATGGAGCTGTACCTAGAACTAATTATTTTAAAATGAGCAGTGTTCCTGACAGAAAAGATAGGTTTTTCTGAAACTATTATTCAACTAAATACTTCTTTTTTTTTTAGGTGCTTTAACAACAGCTGGTCTTTTGCACCGTTTCCGTTTCAAACTAAATTTTTCTATAGCATTTTATTCGTTTCAGATATATAGTATCAGGGCGTCAATTTCAGTTGTGTCGTCACGTAACGATGGTATAGCGGACAAATTGATTCGGGCAGGAGCTAGGATAGAGCATTCAAGGAGGTGTGCAACCGTAAGGACAACACCACAAACCACATTGACAAAGAGGAGGGGGTTCTTTTTTGAACAGGTGGCTATGGGTAATGAACTTCTTTTTTTTTAATTTGGTTTTAACGTCGCTTTCAACTGCATGGTACTATCACGACTGGGGTGTTACTCTCCATTCACAGGAAATTCACAAACCTGCTACCAGAACTCTGATTGGTTAATTTGAACGCAATAACCAATCAGAGTGCGTTGTGTGACGGTTCAGGCGGAGATTCGGGGATTTGGAAAGTGTTTCTGGAATGGGGCGCCATTCAACGCGCCATCGACGCTGGTTGACTATTTCTTTATAGAGCTCAACAACAAGGAGAGACAGAATAGGAAAAAAATCTTTTAAAGACGGGCGCATAACGTATAGGCAGTGGGGTTTCCATTCACAAAAAATCCACCTCTGTAATGAAAAGACAAGGTATACGTCTGTAATGAAAAGACAAGGTATACGGCTAGACCCTAAAGCCTAAAGCCCAAGGTCCTCATATTGACCACAATATTGAAATCATCAGAGTCATTGCCGAAACTTTGGACTGCCGTCGAGATTTGTGGCTTTCTCGTGCGGTGAATCAAGATATTTTGGCATATAATCGATGTTTATTATTATTATTAAACATATTTGATCAAGTTTTATTTACAAATAACATAGAATATATACAAACATAGAAATTAAAATTAACCCGTGAGTACACGCACATAGGGAAAAATTCTCACACGCTCGCCAAAAACGCTAGAACTTGATCGATATTGGTCCTAACCTGTAGGGACCTGGAGTAGCTGTTGATAATATGTTTATCTAGATGTATCCACAGTCCCTTGAGCTATTTTCAATTTCTGTTGCCCGTGACGTGGCGAAAAGTTCAGATCGGTCTGAAATGTGAGAATTTTTTTCATCGCGCGTGTACAGACGTAACTTTTTTTTTGAGAGTTTTTTTTTCTGTTACTAACTATTTAGTTTAATTTAATTAATTATTTATAATAATTAGTTTTAATAATTAATTAATATAATAATAACAATTGTTTTAAATAAAAAAATATATTTTTTAAAAGAAAATTAGTGTGTTTACCTACTAAATTCGTGATTGTTCACATGTTCACTATTGTTATAATAATTATTACAATGATTTTTTACTAACAAAATATAAATTTTTAACTAACATTAATTAAATTTCTTTGTAATAATATTAGGTTGTTAGGTACCTTCCTACACTTTTTTTGCTAGATACTGAAATAATTAGTATTCTTTGTAATCTTTCTCCACCTACTATAATGGGTACCTACCTACCTACTTACCTCCTGGTATAATCTAAGTACATTTATTTTTTTATCGTTTCTGTTTTTATCTTTTAGAAGTACCTAAACAAATATAATTACATAACATTCTTGATTATAAGATATACTGTGAATTGCCCTACAAACTTATGTCAGTATGGCTTACGATGAACAAATTTTGGAAAAAAAAAAAAAAATTCAAATCAGGGGTTCGAACTGCAACCATTTGGAAAAAAAGTTGCTAAAATTACTTTAAATATCTTTTAAATACATAAGTCAACTTAATGTATCTTAAAAATATTATATAACTCTTCAAGCAGAACGAAATACAAAGCAATACCAGGTGTGAGAATTTTTTTCATCGCGCGTGTACAGACGTTCGGATTTTTAGTGCGTGTACTCACAGGTTAACAAAACAAAACTTGATCAAGGGCGGTGCTAATGCCAACGGCATTCTCTTCCGATGTTTCCTGCCCTGAGTCGAGTCTTAAGCTTGCCCAGTGTCAATTAGAGGTTTTAGTCGAGGGACCAAGTGGCACAGCCGTTTCCCCGTTGGGATCGAGGTCTGCCTATGCTAGGTAGGAGCTTGCGCTGCGGTCGAGTGTTTCCGGCAAAATGGATGTTTTGGATTCTGAAGAAGGTTCGTCGGGTGTTTCTGGCAAAATGGATGTTTCGGGCAAAAGATTGGGTGGAAGAGATTGCCACAGGCAATAACCCCGCCCTTTAGGAAGGACCTTAGTGTTATTTCTTTTTACTTATTTATTTTGTCATTTGTTTTTTTTTTCTTTTTAATTTTATACTATTAACATTGTACTCTGTCCTCCTAATAAAGCATACTATAATAATAAGGTTCTGCCGGAAACTGCTACTACAGCCGAAACGGTAACAGACAGACAATCGTAGAGCTCCGCGGGAACACTTGATTGCTGCGAAGGCATCCAACATTGCAGAGAGAAATCTCGACTCAAGCGGAGATACTAGCCACAAAAACAGGCTACTTTGTCGAATACTTCGACTCACGCTCAAAACATCCATTCCACCCACCTAAATATTTACATCATAATATCACAAAGCCAAGTGGTTTCCACCGACGACGGAAGCTGTTAATTCGTGAAGGAATTAGAGCATTGCACATTGCATATACCAACTCATACATAATTTTATTATTTGTTGTGAGGCATCATAAAATACGTTATTGTATACTCAGCGAATTTTGGATGGCTGAGTTAAAGCATCCTTTTAAAAGGCGCACATTTATAATTATTATTAGAGATCCTGAAAGCACACAAATCCCACAAGTTATTGTACTAGCATTTGATTAGCACCAAACCTCATGCGTAAAGCGGTGCGGCCTACTTTATCCTCCAGTGTCAATTTACATCCTTGAAAATCCGCTGCTTCTTTTTTAGGAGCTCCCTTAAAAATCCATCATGTCTGACAAATCGTGATTTGTTTTGTTATCAATATTTTGAGATTTTGGGACCTTTGGAATTTATTGGGCAGCTTTTGTTTAATTACATGTTTTTGTTAAATTTTAATTAACTTATTATTAAATGACCCATTTTAATATTGTTGCTAGAAGAAGATAATGGTCAAGATATGCCGCAGAAGATTATCGTGCACGGAAAGCTAGACGTGAACGTCTCCGGGGAAATGAAATTGAGAGTGTTATGGGTGTGTTAAAGTAAAATTTGTACACACTGATCCCACTTTTGGGTCTTTCTCAAAACTGTTGCTTACTGTTCAACTCTCTGAAGAATATTCTGTGGTAAGTGTGGAGATATCTCCTTATTGCTGGCTAAATTACTGGAGCATATTGTGCAGATCTGAGAGTTCTCAACTCTAGAAACCTACATGATAGCATTGATAGGGATTTGGTTTGCAAGGATTAAGGATCAAAGAAAAAAATGTATAAACTATACTCCATAAATTCTAAATCGAGTAAGAGTAGATTCTCACTTACTCAAAATCCTGATAGGTCAAAAATCACATTAACTTGAAAGAATTATTTGGGCTATGTTGAAATCTCAATAACCCAAAAACCCTGATAACTTGAAATGACACTTCTGTCCCTTGGGTTTCAAGCTGATTCTACTGTTGGGTTGGAAATAGGTGACTTTCAACTGATTACTTGAGGTATTTGCCTCAGAAATCCAACTTAATTCTAACTCCAACATACTCTGTCCATTATATTATTTAGTTAATTATAATAAAGTAAATATGTTCACTAAGTGACATCCTTTCAATGTTTGGCAATGACACAGTTCAAACATGGTCAGCTATGTTTTATTATAAATATAAAACCTAATATTTCTTTTCTTATTTCAGATCTCTTTTTATAATTTGAACAATATATACCAATTAGTTCAAAGCACACTCAAAAGCTCTCAGAACTCACTCAATGTCAATCGTAGAACCAACACAATTCCAAGCAAGTCACTCAAAAAACTGACAACAGCAAAACACACTTCTACTTAAACACTACAAAAGAACAAGTTGCAACCAGATCAAATAAACATATACCACAATGGGTAATTGTTTTAGCCGACAAAGGACAGTGGTGACAAAGAAAGACATAACAGTGCCCATCAATAACGATCCAAACCTGCCATCTACCTCAAATGTAACATTACAAAATATTCAACATGACAACAACATGCCTAATCCTACTCGGAATGGGCCAATACCACCCATACCTGATGCGGGGGAGAATCTTGCCTCAACTGCCACAAGCAATAAGGTGGGTATCTGAGCTCATGCCATCAAACCAGGCCAATTTCCAATAAGCATGATAGTTTTATCTTTACTCAAATCAATTTTACCTGGTTTTCCACCTTTTTGTATCTGTTTATTTTGATCATAAGGATATAAAATTTGGAAACTTACTACAACTTAGACCCTGAACATTTCAAATGCAAAAAATCTGAATAGCAAAACTTTTGAACTTTAACTGTTGTAAATTTGTGTTAATTCAGGGAACATAATTGCTCTCAATTTAAACAATATAATATTGATATCCTGATTATAAAGAAAAAAAAAAAAAAAAACTAATTATTACTAGGAATTCTTTTGAAAACAAAATATTGAAACTCTCTGTTTGCCGGTGGTTTGAGTCCTAGTACAGATTATTTTTTTTTTTTTAGTAAGGCAAGTTTGACTAAATTATAAATCATGGTTGTTAGCAAGCCAATTGTAAGATACTTTTTTTTCTCTTCTCCAGATATTTGTTGCTCTCTATGACTATGATGCCCGCACAGATGAAGATCTAAGCTTCCGGAAAGGTGAACACCTGGAGATACTCAATGACACACAAGGGGACTGGTGGCTGGCCAAAAGCAAGGCTACAAAGCAAGAAGGATACATACCGTCAAACTATGTCGCCAAACTGAAGTCAATTGAAGCGGAACCGTAAGTCATTTTTGCTACTTGGCTTCTTTGCATGGTTTTTTTTTATATATACATACCTATACAATTTTATGTGTTAAACCCATTTGTTCTGGTGTACATTTTATATTTCAGAAATTTCTAATAATTGGATATGTCAAATTAAAAGGGAACACCATGTATAGCTTTTAAAAGTACTTTTAAAAGTACATAAGTTTTAAAAGTTCACACCACTATCTTCTCTCAAAAACCGGCAGGAATTTTTGAAAATTCCATGTACTTTTAAAAGTATGCCAGGTCTTAATCAGTACTTTCTGGAATACATGCCGAGGACTCAAGCAGTATCTGTCTTATGTACTTTTAGAAGTACATCCAGGTCTAAATCAGTACTTTCGGGAAAACATGCCCAGGTCTCAGGAGGATAGCTGATTGAGTAGTTAAGGCTCTAGTCTGTTAATCTAGGTAGCATAGGGATTATATAGACTGGTTGTAGTTCCACAAGAGAAGCAACAATCATCACACCAATCTTGTATGGATTCTTGTGTGTAGGGATTCTTCCATCCGAAATCCCACCCAATGCATGTGTTTATCCTTGACTTGATATTTTTTTATATTTATAGTATGATTGTTTTACTTTACAAAATAATTCAATACAATATAGAGAAACAGAAAAAATGTATGACAACAAAGAAAATTAAATCAAAGTGACCAAGAGAGGAAAGGGCTAGGTTGAAACAGTGAGTTTTTCTTTTAAAACAAATTCTATAGCTACTTCAAATCCTTTGAAAAAATCATCAAAATTATACCATGATAGGATGTTAAAGGCAATCCCCTGATAATGTATAATGGTTTAGTTTGATGCACAATAGTTACAAGTTGTTGGGGGCTTGGTTCCCCATTTATACATCAGATCATTCCACTTATCAAAGTTGGTCTTAATCCTATTTAATCCAACCCAAGATTGTTGAGGTAGGTCAAAGCCTGGTGATGCTTTTTGAATGCATATTACTTTGACTTCAAAATGATGATGCCAAAAACAGCCTCAGTGGTCTAACGGTTGTGACTACTGCCCATAGTCCAGATATTAGAGTTTGATTTCTCGTTGGGGGTAGAAAATTCCAACATTTTCCAACAGAAAATTCTGTTCCCTTCAAACATGTAAGGCAATATTGAAATTAATTTTATAAACATTGAAATTTATTTTTATAAATTACAAAGGGCGGGATGCCACATGGTAGCCAGACAGTGGAGGAATGACTCAGCACTTCTGCCACTGTCTTTACAAGGAGGTTAATAATTGACAAGGACCCCCAGAACCAAGCCAATGGTGGTCTACTCTCTATTTATAGTCCCCCAGCCAGACTGCTGGTCTACTCCCTGTTTATAGTCCCCCAGCCAGATTGCTGGTCTACTCCCTGTTTAAAGTACCCCAGCCAGACTTTAAATGGTCACCAAGGACGACACCTGATTCCGTCCCGCGAGTTTTTTCTCTCAGGTAGTCGATACTCGATTCCGTCCCGAACCTCTCAGATCAATCACTGAATTCCGTCCCGTCACTTATCTTATGCACCTATGTACTATGTACATAAGTACCTACCTGATATTATGTATTAGGCTATGTACAAGTTCGGTGCGAAGCATGGCCTATATTGTATTTTACCTAACCCTACTATAAACCCAAGGCATGGCCTTCATTGTATTTTACCTAACCCTACTATAAACCCAAGGCATGGCCGTCATTGTATTTTACCTAACCCTACTATAAACTCAAGGCATGGCCTTCATTGTATTTTACCTAACCCTATTATAAACCCAAGGCATGGCCTTCATTGTATTTTACCTAACCCTACTATAAACCCAAGGCATGGCCGTCATTGTATTTTACCTAACCCTACTATAAACTCAAGGCATGGCCTTCATTGTATTTTACCTAACCCTACTATAAACCTAAGGCATGGCCGTCATTGTATTTTACCTAACCCTACTATAAACTCAAGGCATGGCCTTCATTGTATTTTACCTAACCATACTATGAACCCTAGGCATGGCCTTTATTTTTTTATTTTACGTGATAGAAAATAAACTGATGAAAAATGTTGAATTTATAATTTATGTATTTATTTATGTATATAGGACGGAACATATGGGACGGAATCGGGTATTGAACCCTTACGATGACCGGACGGAATCAGGTGTTAAAATATTGACGGGACGGAATAAGGTGAAAAAAGGTAAATGGGACGGAAAACGGTGCCTCCCGTCACCAATTAAATCCTACCCTACCTGGAACCTTTGTGATGCTGGCTGTTTCCGGCCCCACTCAGGCTGGGTGTGTTTAATTTGAGGAGCTGCTGTGTGAGTTCCCAGCAAATAGAAGGTGAGACCCCTGTCGTGATATTATCATGGAGATGACAGTGAAAGTTGAATGTGTTTTTATTTATTAATGAAAAGTTGAGTAGTAGTCACCGTGGCCGAGGGTTCGATTCTCAGCGGGGCAGGAATTTTCCTACCATGTACTTGGGTTTTCGGGGTCCACTCATACCTCGTGACGAAAAATGAGTAGTTACTTGTATGAGTAACGACCTGTGGCGGCATTACCAGAGTTAAAAGAAGTCAATGTAATAGAATATTTTTTAATGTGAAGGAGGCTCTTAGTAATGGTGTGCTATCCACAAGAAATGTGAAGAGGTCTTGTGCTTCACCACAAATAAAATCATACATAGCTTTTTTTATCATCATCATATCATAGGGTGGCGTCATCGTGAACGATGGTAGCCAGACAGAGGAGGAATGACTCAGCACTTCTACCACTGTCTTTACAAGGAGGCTAATAATTGACAAGGGCCCCCAGAACCAAGCCAATGCTGGTCTACTCCCTGTTTATAGTAGTCCCCCAGCCAGACTATGATAAAAAAGTGAAAACTTTTTTATCATAGCTTTTTTTATTTCGTAGCCATGAAACAGGAGCTACTGTAGATGCTTGTGGTATATGTTGTAGCTCACCCATCCCGTAGTATGCCTCCCGTTTCCATTTAGTTGCTGGGTCAACACGAGGGCACCTGAAGCTATAGGGATACCTTCCAGTATCGAACAAATGTAACCAAAAGAGTAAGCATCAGGAGGGTTTGAATTTGAATGGTCACCCATGCAAGTCTTAACCTTGCTGGACGTTGCTGAACTTCAGTCGAGAACTGGTGTATGCAACGTGCCATCGACTCTGGCCAGTGCCCAGTTTATGAAAACAACTCTGCATATCACCGCTCATAATATGAATATTAGTTGACTAGCTGGAATGTATTGGACACATGACGTGAGCAATTAATATACGGGGTGGTTCAAAAGTCCGGTTTCGAACCGGAGCTAGGTTTCAGATTGATTATATACAGTATGTTTCAGAAAAGGTGGCCACCCCCTCGTAACTTTTGAACGCGACGGAATTTTTCAATTCTGTAAAGTCCTAGGTATAGGAAGTGCCCTATGGCCCATCCTGTGGTCATATTTATTTTTGGCCCCGGTTGGCCCTTCCAGCTTTTAGGCCATATTTTTTTATTTTTCTCGCGAATTTTAAATGGAATGCTATATTTTTTATTCCTGTTGATTAAAGTCCAAGTTAGGCTGAGTATAATGAGCTTTTAAAATTTTCAAAAACCTTATCAGGGGCGGAGCTAGTAGAGTGCAAGTTTCAAAATTGTTACACCCTGTATTTCAGCGTTAGTTAGATTTTTTAGTACTTTCTTTATGTTCATAGGTTCAAAATATTGTTTTACACCATATGAAATCAAAAAAATATTCTTGTTTACTTCTAATCAGGGTCATAGTAAGGTTTTTGTAAAAGTACTTTTTTTCTCACGTCAATTTTTCCGTAAATTAATGGTGTTCTCGAAATTGACATTTTTAGAGGTGAAAGTCTGCAGTGACATATGTTTTTTATGCTTGAAATCGAAAGAAAACTTAACGGAGAAGCGATTAAAATCATAAAAAAAGCCATTTAACCTGCTAGTTTTTTCACGACAGTGTCCGGTAAAGAGGGTGAATTTCGTATTGGATTTTTTTTGTTGTTGAGGAAATACAACTGGCATAGAAAATAAATAATATCTAATAAGGGAATATTACTTCAATAAACATAACTAAATGCGAAATTAAATGAAAATTATTTTTTCTAAATCAGTGCCGGATTTTTTTTTTTTTTTTTTTTTTCTCTCTCTCTCTCTTTTTTCACTTTTCAAAGTTCAAGTTGTATCAAAAATAATTATCGGATAATGCTGCTTCTAAAGTCGGCCTAGGGGTCAACTCTTGAGACAATTTTAGTTGGTAAAATCTGTAGAAAACACATTGTCAATAATTCTGGAGTCAGTCTGATAACGCTTTGAATGCAACGATTCTTGTAGGATTACCGAAGTTAAGCAACGTCCAGCGAGGAGAAGACTTCGTGATGCTGGCATTCCGACCTAACCCAGGCTGGGTGAGATAAATGTGTTTAGGAGGTTGGTGAGTTTCTTGCGAATGGAATGTAACACCCCCGTTATGATGTGACCATGCAGTTGAAACGCGATATTAAACTCAAATTTAAAAAAAAAAAAAAAAAAAATCATACTGGTGTTGCTAGTAATGAATACCAGGTCTCTAAATAAAAATCTAATTATCTCGAAATTTAAGAGAAAAAAATACCAGGTCAAGTACCAAACTCTTGAGGGTGAAAATTAAACCAATTCAATTATTTTAAAGAGGCGAAGAGAGAGAGAGAGAGAGAGAGAGAAAGAGAGAGAAAGAGAGAGAGAAAAAAAAATATCCGGCACTGATTTAGAAGAAATAATCTTCATTTAATTTCGCATTTAGTTATGTTTATTGAAGTAATATTCCCTTATTAGATATTATTTATTTTCTATGCCAATTGTATTTCCTCAACAACAACAAAAAATCCAATACGAAATTCACCCACTTTACCGGACACTGTCGTGAAAAAACTAGCAGGTTAAATGGCTTTTTTTATGATTTTAATCGCTTTTCCGTTAAGTTTTCTTTCGATTTCAAGCATAAAAAACATATGTCACTGCAGACTTTCACCTCTAAAAATGCCAATTTCGAGAACACCATTAATTTACGGAAAAATTGACGTGAGAAAAAAAGTACTTTTACAAAAACCTTACTATGACCCTGATTAGAAGTAAACAATAATATTTTTTTGATTTCATATGGTGTAAAACAATATTTTGAACCTATGAACATAAAGAAAGTACTAAAAAATCTAACTAACGCTGAAATACAGGGTGTAACAATTTTGAAACTTGCACTCTACTAGCTCCGCCCCTGATAAGGTTTTTGAAAATTTTAAAAGCTCATTATACTCAACCTAACTTGGACTTTAATTAACAGGAATAAAAAATATAGCATTCCATTTAAAATTCGCGAGAAATATAAAAAAATATGGCCTAAAAGCCGGAAGGGCCGACCGGGGCCAAAAATAAATATGACCACAGGATGGGCCATAGGGCACTTCCTATACCTAGGACTTTACAGAATCGAAAAATTCCGTCGCGTTCAAAAGTTACGAGGGGGTGGCCACCTTTTCTGAAACATACTGTATATCTCCCTTGCCTTTATCCCATATTAGCTTATGTTGCTTTTGGGGTCGGCATTGTTCAACCTCATGGTTGAGGTTGGTAGGGTGGAGCACGTTTTTTTTATGGCTGGATGCCCTTCCTAATAACGCCAACGATTCTACTTGCTTTTAACGTCCTGGATTAGGACGGGGGTTTTACCCTCCATTCGCTGGGAATCGTACCAGCTACCCACATTAACCTCACCCAGCCTGGGTAGGGCCGGAAATGGCAGCCTCACGTGTTTGGATGGTACAGAATTTTCTTCGAAAAGTCTGCCCCAGCCGGGAGTTGAACTCGGGAACTTTGGACTACAGGCAGTAGTCACACGCCACGGAGGCTGCTTCACAACCATTACGCCACGGAGGCTGCTTTTCAGATTGATAGTAAAAAAATGATTTCAAACTCAGGTCCCTCGGCTCTCTGATCAAGCGCTCTACGCATCGCACCAGCACCCCTCGATGTTATGTTTTATTTTTATTTTAAGATGAGTGTTTTACAACCTTTTTTATTTCGTAGTGATGAAACAGGAGCTACTGTAGACGCTTGTGGTCTGTGTTGTAGCCTGCCCATCCAGTAGTATGCCTCCCTCTGATGGGCGAGAAGTGACACAATACTTCCCATTCAGGTGCTGGGTCAACACGAGCTCACCGGAAGGTATCCCCCCTTAACAAAGAACTGTAACCAAATTTTGAATACAAATTTTTGTCGGCGCGGGGGTTCGAACTCGAGACCTTCCGCATGGCAAGCGAGTGCTTAACCATTGAGCTATTCGTGCGCTCAGTTTATTTCTTCCGAGTTTACTATATTTTACTTCCGAGAAATTTCTAATATTAGAAATCGGGAGTATTGTGTTTATTTTATTTTGGGTATTGCTTCTGTCGACACTTTAATCATAGTCTGGCTGGGGGACGTTAAACAGAGAGAAGACCAGTGTCCCGCTAGAGCTATGAACAGAGAACAGACTAGCCAACCCTTACAAGCCAGGCAAGCTTGCAGTTTCTCAAGGGTTTAATGGCTTATAAAGAAAAGTCCAAGTCCTCATGATGGTTGATCGCACATGAAAATATGTGGTTCAGGACGAGCTAACTTTGAAATAAAGTTAGCTGGAGACCATCACTCACCCCTCCAGCTGTAGCCAAGCTGGCACCAACAACAACACTTCAGAACCGAAATTCCGACCAAAGCAATGCCGGACAGAAATATTGGCGTAAGCTATAAAAGATGTGGTTTTCTTGGTCATGTTATTGTAAGTGTGCATTGCACAAACTAGTGGGGATTTCAGTAAATGGTTTATGTTTGTGCAATTAGCAATATGGAATAGATGCTTGTGAGAATGTCTTAGTCTATGGTTAGGGAGGGACCCTAATGTCGTTTTTTTTTTCAATAAGATATGAGCTGCTTGATGTGTTTGTTTATATATTAAAAAATAAATTTGCTCCGATTTTAATTTTTAATATATATATCTGGGCGTTTCATAACCTCCTAGCAACTTAAAAAAAATTGAGTTAGTTTTGTAATTTGTGTTAAATGTATATTTGTTTATATGCATATCACAATTTGTGTAAATCGCTTTCGTGATATCACAACTACTCAAACTCGCTTTACTAATTTTTTTCCAAACTTGGAAGTTGAACTACCGACCTCCAAGTTACAAGTCCGCCGCCTTTTTGATCAAGCTACTGAGGTCGGTAACCATGGAGATAATAAACCGACCGACTGAATATCACAATAAAAGAAATTGATTTGCTTTGAATTGTGGTTAGGCACAATTTTTGTATTCTAAATTTGATTACAGTTGTTTGTAAGGGGTATAAGCTCAACCACAAGGACAAGGTTGACCAATGGCAACCCCCAGTAGGTTTGAAAAAAAAAGAGAATAATAATAATAATAATTGCATTTGAACCTGGGATAGAAGGAAATCTGAAGAACACTCATCTTAAAAACACATCATGGGTTTGATGGCAGAGATTGCCTCAGGCAATAATCACGCCCTTTGTCAATATTATTCTTGTCAATAAAGAGTTATTATTTTATATCCTAAAGGTGCACTGGTAGTCAAGTGGTTAACGCGCTGGTCTGGTAATCCAGGTAGCGTAGGGATTTTTCCTCGTTAATTTGGGTTTGTGACCACATAATAATAAGACTCTTGAGGGTTAGGTGGTAGAAAATGCTTTGAGCATTAACCTCGCCTGGTGGTTACCTTCCACTAAAGAGTGTTATTATTATTATTTTAAAAAATAACACCCACACAGTATGCAAGAATTGCTCGTATTAAATAATCATATAATCCTCGGCTCACACAGTAAGCTCCAGGAGATTATAATAGGCCACTAGACGCGGTGTAATTACTAGCAGGACTAGGAGACTTCGTAGAAATTCATACAGCTCCATTTGGTAACCAGGTAGTATACCGGGTGACCTCACTAATGATGACCACTTGGAAAGTATGTATAATTGTATATAGTAGACGAGATCCCGAAGTAATGAGAAATCGGTTCCGGGGCAAAAATCAGAACTAGAGAATTTCTGGGGGGTTTTTTAGAGGGTAGAAAACCCTTTCACAGGCTCCTAAATTGCCAAACTACGCCTGTGTTTGAACAAACAAATTTTTACCTCCATAAAAAAAAGAAAAAATAAAAAATAGTAGACGAGATGTAGCAATAATGGAAGAGATTGCCATGGGCAATAACCCCGCCCTTTAGTTAGGAACTATATGTT
This sequence comes from Bactericera cockerelli, assembly GCA_024516035.1. NCBI lineage: Eukaryota > Metazoa > Arthropoda > Insecta > Hemiptera > Triozidae > Bactericera > Bactericera cockerelli. Next base: position 11,199,722 of record CM044966.1, read on the forward strand.
TTTATATATTTTTCTATTTTTTTTTCTCATGTTTATTGTATTGTTTCCATTTTTTTCATTGTTAAAACAATTATTTGTTTTGTACATTTGTCCATTTATATCTAATAAAGTGTAAAATAATAATAATAATTTTTAATTTAAACCTCCCCTTTAAACGCCGAGTAAGGATACCAAAGAGGTGAAATGTGCTGTGGCTCTAGGTTTACAAATCTATCTTGAGAATGATTTTTCTCCTTTTTCTAATAACCCAGACAAGGGTGTGAATTAAGCTAAAAAAACAGTAAACTAAAAAATTAATGAGGAAAAATTCGTGAAACCAACGGATCTCTACGCTACCTGGATTACCGGACTAGCGCGTTAACTAACCACTTAACTACCGGCGACTCTCCTTCTTTTTCTTGACGTTGCCTACCGTTTCACGGCTACAAAAAAGTGGCTGTGAAACACTTTAAAAAATACCTCGCATAGACCATCCTGTTATTGGCTTAACCGATGGGTCACTTCGTCCAAGCCACCAATTAAAGGCTTACTAGACTATTAGAGCATAAATACACGATGCGTTATAATTGAGAGAGAGAGAGAGAGAGAGGTATGGGATAACTAGATCAGTGAGGCGCTTTGAGCCAAAAGCTCGGGTGCCAAATCAATGGAGAGAGTGTGGGTCTATTAAAAGCAACAGTATTAGGAGCGTCTAAATTTAGAATCCACTAGCTATTTATCCGTGCTTCGCTGCGGGCAGTCTTCCGTGAGGATTCACAACTGAAATGAATGGGGTTTGGGGTAGTTAGTAAATTTTCTCATCTTGGTCGTGGAGACTCAAAATTTGCTCTCATAAGTTTCCCTCTCAAAGTCTTGTATTGCGCACTAGTTCGTGGTGTATTGGAATTTTCATCGACTGTTTGGAATCATTGTTATGCATTGCACTCAGGGTCTTCTTGGAGTAGGCACTTTCCTTATCCCTGTTTATTGTAGAATAAGGAAAGTCAAAAGAAATGTTCGGTAGGTAGTTCTTATTCTTATTCTGTTTTTAGTATAAGAATCTCTCTCGCCCTCTCCTCTGCTTCACTTTCTTCTCTTCTCTCCTTCTCTTCTCTTCTCTCTCTTTTTATCTCTCTCTCCTCCCTTCACTGTCTTTCTCTTTTCTCTCCTCTTTCTCTCTCTTTCTCTCTCCTCTTCTCTTCTCTCTTCTCTTCTTCTTCTCTCTCTCTCTTCTCTCACTTCTTTTCTTCTTTTCTCTTTCTTTCCCTCCTATCGATTCTCGTGTTACACGAGAACCGATTATCGGGAATTTTTATCGCAGTTCGCGAGAGATAATTGACCCCCAGGTAAAACCCAGTCTCTTTCTCTCTCTCTCTCTCTCTCTCTCTCTCTCTCTCTCTCTCTCTCTCTCTCTCTCTCTCTCTCTCGCGGTTTGTCGATCTCGATTCTCGTTTATCGCGAGAAATTCTTCAAGCCACCACATCTATAGCCAGTTGATTTCTGTATCTCGCTTACACGGGGCTGACCGAGACACGAAAAATTCGCGATTCTCTTTCAAAAGAAAGGAGAAAAAAAGTTCAAACAGTAAAATAATTCAAGTGAAAAAAAAGTGCTCTCATTAAATATCAAAACTATTTGTCGATTTTCTATTTATTTTTCCAATTCACGAAGAAAGTTATTTTTTCAACTAATATTATATTAATTTATTTATTTGTAAATTTTTCTGTAAAAAAAACTTAAGGTATTTACATTAATTTTAATTTAATTTCATTAAGTCTTGTGTACAAAAAAGAGTGATCCGTGTTTGTGATATTTGTGCTTATTTTTTTATATGAAGGTAATAGGGTTTTGTTACTTTTCGTAATATTAGGTAACTCAATTTTTTTGTTTCACTGTTTTGATAACGCTTTGGTATTACATAAAGCCAGTCATGCTCTTGTCTGGTTAAAATGAAACCTATAATCCAATGACATTTGCCTTAACATTGAGGTGTTTTTTATTCGAGATACCAATTTTATTATTTTGAGCCATTTGAACGATGCATTCAAATAAAGCCAGTCATATTCTGGTTTGTTTAAAATGAAATCTATATTCCAATGGCATTTGCCTTAACATTGAGGTGCTTATATTCGAGATACCAATTTTATTATTTTGAGCCATTATTTTGTATTTCAGCTGTCTTTCAATAATTTACCTATTCAAATGATGTTTGACTTAACTTTGAACTGTTTAAATGAATAAGATACCAATTTAATTATTTTGAGCCATTTCTTCTTCTTCTTTTACTCTGTCTTATCCCGCTTGAGTATGGTTGACGTTGTTCAACCTCATGGTTGAGTCATTTAAGCGATGCATTCTATTCAGAGCTTTATACACAACTTTGTGGTGTTAAACGATTGGAATACTTACCAATTTTATTATTTTGAGCCTTATGCATTATTTTGTATTTGAGCTTTTTAATAATTTAACATTTATGTGAAGAACTTATACGGTGCCCATTTTGCGATTCAGCGTGTAAACAATTTTTTTTTTAATAACATTTTTTTTTTTTTAAATACAATATTGACAGAACAATACAATGAAATTATAAGGAAAAAAATAGATCAAATTAAGAAATAAGAAGAAAAGAGAGAATAAAGCTGAAAATAAAACCTGTGGCAATCTCTTCCACCCAACCCTTTCCCAAATCCCCAGTCGTTTGATAATAGGTTGGTAAGAGTGCAAAAAAGGCAGTCAACTCTAGTATGTTTAAGCTAAGGCTTAGAAAAACTGAGCGAGTTTTTATCAAGCGCTATGTTCATGAAACAAAATACATGTATATACTATGTATAAAATTATTATTAAACTCTTTATGTCCGTCCCGGTAGCTCAGTGGTAAAGGCGGCACTCTGTGAATCCAAAAATTCCAGAGGTCGTGGGTTCAAAACCCAGCCAGCCGGGACATGACAAGTTGTCCTCCCATTTAGGATTTTTACGACATAATAATACGTCTTGGGCTTACTGCTGGTTAATGGGACTTTAAGAGTCTTAATCGGGTAGTATAAATAAGGCGATAATATTATTATTAATAAGGAATGTATACAAACAAAGAATCATAAAAATTGAAACACAAAATTGAACATACAAAAAAAAAAAAAAAAAAAAAAAAAAAAAATAAACATCGTACAGATTACCTAACTAGAAGGCGGAGTCATTGCCTATGGCAATCTCTTCCACCCAACTCTCATGTCAAAGTTTAACACCGTCTTGTTCAATGACATCATAAATATACATATAAATCCATTCTTAAGTCTGACCTGAGTCATAGACTTGTATGAAGGGTCATTTGCATTTGACTTTGCTGTTGTGGCCAGCTTGGCTACTGCTGGAATGGAGTGATAATCCCCGATCTTAATCAGTATAAACAGAAAAGTGGGAAGTTGTACTAGATGTTCATGTATATCAGAACATACCTGGACAGCTGTTTCGAGCTTATTTGCTCTCATCAGCAAGTAATAGTTTTGAATATCCATGTCATCAACTATAACCTCTCTATTTTAATCAGTATAAACAGAAAAGTAAGAAGATGTACTAGATGTGCATGAATATCAGAACATGTTGACTCATCCTGTAGCTTGATCGCAGCCTTTTTTTTATTGATGGTTTCACAGACTTTTTTTATTTCGTAGTCATGAAACAGGAGCTACTGTTGACGCTTGTGGTCTGTGTTGTAGCTTGTCCATCCCGCAGTATGCCTCCCCTCTGATGGGTGAGAAGTGTCAGTACTTCCCATTTAGATGCTGGGTCAACACGAGCGCATCCTAAAAAACGGTAACCAATTTTTTTGTCGAACCCGGGATCTTCCGCATGCTAAGCGAGTGTTTAACCACTAAGTCAACCACACATATTATAAAAATGATGAACTCAACTAAACTTATATCAACTAATGAGTGGTATGACTTAATAAAAAATGAATCAATTATATGAATATTAAATATGGTAAACGATGTGTGATTCTTAGATTTTTTTTACAAGATTATGAGATTAAAAAGTTTGATTCTAGGAATAGTTTACAAGTTTGTTATGTTTTGTGTAGCGTGAGTCTCTGTGGAATCATTTTTTCCTTTTTTAGTCACCTGTCACTTTCACATTGTTCTGAGTGCGTGAACTTTCCTTATTGCATGAATAAAGAAAGTACTAAATGCATCAATGAAAATTGTAAAAGTAGTAATTAATTAGTAATTTCCCACAAGATTTTTTTATCTTTTGAAGGTGGGTATACTGGGTATACCCTCATTGTTTGTTGAAGATGTTACACCCGTATTTATGAACAGCGAATTTTATCTGAGCACTAGCGGGTTACACCCGCCGCTTCGCCAGCCCATGAAACACACACAACGCACACACACACCCACCCACACACACCACACATCCACACACACGCACACATCCACACACCACACCCACACACCCACCACCACACACCACACCACACACACACACCACACACACCACACACACACACACACACACACACACACACACACACACACACACACACACAACACACACACCACATACACACACACACACACACACACACACACACACACACACACACACACACACACACACACACACACACACACACACACACACACACACACACACACACACATACACACCACACACCATACACACACACCACATACACACACACCACACACACACACACACACACACCAAATGTCATTTAGGTTTGGAAAAAAACCTGAATATTTTTTGTCGCCCATTTATTTTCTGGTCTTCCCCGGCGTAGCTCAAGAATGGCTCATCAGAATTTCGCGATCAATATGTCAAATGAAAGCCTAAACCCTTGCCTAAAACTTTCTCGCTCTGAGTTGATAGGTTGTCACTTCAAATTTCGAGAAAAAATGTCATCTAGGTCAAAAAAACGTGAATATTTTACATGTTACCCATCCATTTTTTTACCTTACCCGGCGTAGCTCAAGAACGGCTCATCAGAAATTCGCGATCGATATGTCAATGGAAAGCTCAAACCCTTGCCTAAAACTTTCTCGCTTTGAGTTGATAGGTCGTCGCGACAAATTTCGAGAAAAAATGTCATTTATGTCAAAAATCGTGAATTTTTTTTGCGTCACCCATCTATTTTTATCCTTACTCATTGTAGCTTAACCTCAGGGAGATATAATCTAGCCTAGAAGAATTTCCTGATCCAAGCGGACCTATGTTCAAAATTTCAGGTTTCTCGGTCAAACGGTGTGGATTTGTATAAAGAACATACATACACACATACATACATACACACACACATACAGACAGCTTTCTTTTATAGATATAGATGTCTCAAGCAAGGTATTGGCCAATAATATTAAAGGAAATCATGCTTCAGACCATGCTCAAGAGGCGTTTTCTGTTCATAAATACGGCTGTTAATGTAAAAAATAAATAAATGGAAACTTAAAAAAAAAAAAAAAAAAATGGAACCGACCTCAGTAGCTTGAACGATAAGGCGGCGGACTTGTAACCTGGAGGTCGGTGGTTCAAGTTTCAGCGTTGATTTAGTAAAGCGATTTTGAGTAGTTGTGATTAGAAAGTGTTTGAGACAAGTGTGATAACACTGATAACTTAATATAAGCTATCATATTTGTGTTGATCACACACAATCTTGATATCATAACAAGACCAACTTGCTTTGCTAAAATATTTGCTCAACTTGGGACTCGAACCACCGACCTCCAGGTTACAAGTCCGCCGCCCCTATCGATAAAGCTGCTGAGAGTGCTGAGGTCGGTAAAAAAGTTAGTGATGAATATTGAAGGGAATAAAAAAAAGTCGGCTAGTTCGGCTGCCATTTCTATCATGTATGTTTTTTGGCGTCACTGGCTTGGTGGTCCCACTTGTGTGTCTCATCTCTGACGTCAACTTTATCTTTGATGACCTATGACCGGACTGAGGACTTCTGGTTGAACGCGTCGATGTCCTTTTTAAGGGTGACCCGGAGGTCAATAGGTCACAGTCCAAACCCGGCGTGACCTAGAATGGTTCCAGCACTGACGGTCTGCCCTAGAACAATCGAGTGATTGCTCCAAACAAGCAAACAACCTGCAATCATAGAGAAATAGGTAATGGACAAGTCGTCGCCTGTCCCGTAAGATCGGCCATCTTGGTTAGTTTTAACACAGAGGAAATCACATCAATAAGAAATTTATTTTCTTACATGCTTTTGAAGGTAATGAGGTGAGGTAGCCCTATTGGATAGTCAAAGTCTGGCTGGGGGACTGAGTAGACCAGCATTGGCTTGGTTCTGGGGCCCTTGTCAATTATTAGCCTCCTTGTAAAGACAGTGGTAGAACTGCTGAGTCATTTCCCCACTGTCTGGCTACCATCGCTCTCTGTGTATCTAATTTGAAGCATTTCCTTAATGGGTTCCGCCATTTTATTTTGAGGCAGAGTGAAGTATTTCATATACAGAAGGGGTGCTTCAGTTCTCGACCAGAGTTCGTTATCTACTTTCTAAATCTATGGCTGGACAAGTTAAGTGAGAGGTTTGGGACTTTTAAGTTTCATTGTTGCAGCATAAACAGGTTTGAGGGACACTGCATGCATACAGACTAAAGACCTATATCCAGGCTCTCCCTACATCTTTGTTGAAATTGTTCCAAAGTGAGATCGAGATCCCAATTTGTACTGTTACAGTAATTATTAAATATTATTAGAGAGGAGATGAGTGGTGATTCCAGGTACACAGGAGAATATTTTCTTGGTATATGAAAATATCGTTTCTACAGTAATCTCACCAAGCCTGGGTAAGGCCGGAAATGCCAGCCTCACGTGTTTGGAGGGAACAGAATTTTCTTCGAAAAGTCTGCCCCAACCGGCGATCGAACTCAGGATTTCTGGACTACGGGCAGTAGTCACAACTGTTCGGAGGCTGGCGTTTGTATAAATAAGGCTGTATAATTATTATTATTCGTGTGCATTATTTGCTTCAAAGCTAGCACCGTATGGTAACAGGTAATTTAACACTGGTGTGAATCACCTGGCGTATGATATATGAGCCTAGGACCTATTGATACCACCTCCTACTCCGGTGATAAGGTTTAAAATTTCAGATATCAATTGTTTTACTATAATTATTTCTTTTATGGTTGTAGATTCCGCGAAACGGTTGCTGAGTCATAGGTGATAAAGTATTCGCTAAATGCACCTTCATTTCTGATGCAGTCAAATGTCTGGAGCGGTGGACTTCGAACCGACCTCAGTAGCTTGATCGATAAGGCGGTGGACTTGTAACGTGGAGGTCGGTGGTTCAAGTCCCGGTTTCAGCGTAGATTTAGTAAAACGAGTTTTTTGTAGTTATGATAACTTTTTAGGTAGACTTTGAACCTCTAGGAATAGTAGTCCGAGACCAGTCGTATTTATGAACAGAAAACGCCGTTTGAGTCATGTGTATATGTACATGTATGATTCTATTTATGGTGAAGTACAAGGCCTCTTTACAATTTTTTGTGCGTAGCGCAGCATTACTAAGATCCTCCTTCATTTTTCTAATTCTATTACACCAATTTCTTTTTACTCTGGTAATGCCGTCACTGGTCGTTACTCATACAAGTTACTACTCATTTTTCCTCACGAGGAAACACATACATCCAAGTACAGAGCATAAAAATTCCTGCCCTGCGGGGGATCTCGAACCCAGGTTACCATGCGTGCAATGCCAGCGCGCTATCTCACTCGGCAACGGTGACTACCCGCCTGAGTCATGTCGTAAGCATGATTTCCTTCAATATTAATAACCAACGCCAACGCCAATGTTTCATTGCTCAGAGAAAATTCTCTGTTCAATCTGTTCAGTTGAGCTTCTTTTAAAATAAATTTATGAGAGAAAAAAATCTGTTTAGGCCCGGTTTCGAACCTCACACCTGTGGATTACCAGGCAGACGCCTTGACCACTGAGCTACCGGGATATTGTGAGACGCTCGTGAGATTAATGTAAAAGTATTCAACTTGACGTGAACGATGAACGTATTGCCAATATTGCCATTGTTGGCATTAATCTTATTCTAGAACAAGTCTTCTTTTCTTCTTCTTCTTCTTCCTCTTCTTCTTCTTCTTCGCTATAATTGCAAAAAAGATTCGCATAGATCGGGTAGTAGGTCAGGTTTTCTGCACACAACAATCATTTTGCCGACCGAAAAGGAGTTCTTGCGGAAACCAGAAATTCAATGCTCTTCTGTTTTTCTGTTTTTGGTCCAACGATATGGTTGTAATTTCTGTTGTCATGGAAACGTCTCAGTTGTAAATTCTGTTGTCATGGAAACGTCACAGTTGGAATTTCTGTTGTCAGGGAAACGTCACAGCTGAAATATCTGTTGTCATGGAAACGTCACAGTTGGAATTTCTGTTGTCATGGAAACGTCACAGTTGTAAATTCTGTTGTCATGGAATTTATACAAGAGATCCAAATTGTATCTTGGGACATTGAATAGTGTGGAAGGATGAACTATTCGTTATTATAGAATACGGAAGTAAAAAATAAGAAAAAATTGATAAATTTATATATACACACTCATGTATGTCCTACCTAAAAGGTGAGGTTTTGTCTATGACAATTTCTTCCACCCAACTTTTGAGCCGGCCTGTAGCCACTTCTATATGTCCTCTCCATTGAATTGGTTTTAGCTCGGATGATGAAATGATAGAAGAATCGCGGTGACCTTTTGACCCGGCGCAGTTCTGACCGGACTAGTCCTGGCAGTGCGGGGGACGAGGGTTCAATCCTCTGTCGTGACCTTTGCGCCGTAACCTTTGCGCAGACTATAGAATTATAATATGTAATATTTTTTTTTTAATGCTACTGTCTACACCTCACATAGAAGTTAGGACTATGTGAGGCAATAACTGAAAGATATATATGCGTTGGTTGTTATTTGAGGGAGAAACGTATAATCAGAATAAATCTGGCTTCTCACACATAATATCTAATACTAATACTCTTTAGTGGAAGGTAACCACCAGACGAGGTTAATGCTCAAAGCATTTTCTACCACCTAACCTTCAGAGTCTTATTATTTTGTGGTCACAAACTCAAATTAATGAGGAAAAATTCGTGCAGTGGGTGGGATTCGAACCAACGGATCCCTACGCTACCTAGATTACCAGAGCAGACTAGACATATTGTATTCATAGCTAAAAACATATATTGCTATATTGTTAAAAGTATTCATAGCTAAAAACAAAAGTTTTTAGTTATCTTATCATATTTGTGTTAATCACTTTCGTGATATCACAACTACTTAAACTCGCTTTACTAAATCTACCCGGGACTTGAACTACCGACCTCCAGGTTACAAGTCCGCCGCCTTATCGATCAAGCTACTGAGGTTTGTTCCGAGTTTAGTACTCTTTACTTTACAAGCAAAAATAAAAAGCCTGGTTAACAAAAAACAGTTGTAAAAATCCCATAATTGCAAAAATATTTGTTATATTCAAAATATTTGTTTTATTTGCTTTTTCGAATTTTTTTATTTCTCTTCACTTTGGTCAAATAAAAAAATACGCTTAACATTAACCTCTAAAACTTTGCATAGCAACCATTCAAGCGAAAGCGGTCCATAGCAACCAGGTCACGTGATCAAACCACAACGAAATTGCAAGTCTACACACCACAGAGACACGAGATCTTACTTGTATCTTTCAACTTTTTTTTTAGAAATTTCAAGTAGCGAAGAAATATTACAGAAAAAAAACCATGACCTAAGTTCTGTTGAACAGACGTTCAATGATTTCCTACTCTCTGACGTATGATTTCTTATAGTAAAAATTAAAAAAAAAATACCCGCCCTTTAGCTAGGGCATACGTTTTTATATAGTTTTCTATTCTTTTTAATTTTTATTGTGTATATTGTCTCCATTTTTTTCATTGTTAAAATAATTATTTGAATTGTACATAATATGTCCCTTTATATCTAAATCTTGTGTTGAATAATAATATTCTTCTATTACTCTATCTTATTCCGCTTAAGCAGGGTCGACGTTTTTCAAACTCACGGTTGAGGTTGGTTGGTTTTGGCACCTAACGCCAACGATTCTACTTGATTGATCGTCCTGGATTAGGACGGGGGTTTTACCCTCCATTCGCTGGGAATCGTACCAGCTACCCAGATTAACCTCACCCAGCCTGGGTGAGGTTAATAATAATAATAATTGATAAAAAAAAGTACCTGTTGAATTTCTATTCATTTTGTTTCTGTAATAAGAGCAGCTAAAAATATTGCATTTTTTATGTTCCTTTTTAACTTTCAAGAGACAGTTAACAACTCGAGTTTTTTGTGAACCATGTTGTTCGTATTAAGGTTGGCAGAATCTTGATTTGCAAGTTTCAAGGTTGAATTGAAACGCGGATACTGAGGCGTATGTGTGTTGGGCTTCTGTTTTTTGCTCTCCAAATCTCAGGCTGTTGACAATATGAAGCAAGTCACAAAGACAATAATAACTAACCTGATTTTTTTTTTCTGTTTATGTAACCGACCTCAGTAGCTTGATCGATAAGGCGGCGGACTTGTAACCTGGAGGTCGGTGGTTCAAGTCCCGGCTTCAGCGCAGATTTAGTAAAGCGAGTTTGAGTAGTTGTGATTTCACGAAAGTGATTAACTAACTTACTAAAACTTGAGCAATTCTTTCTTCTGGCTCGGGGATGTTAAACAGGGAGAGGACCAGTGTCTCGCTAGAGGACCATAAACAAATTCTAATTCGAGGTTTTTTTTTCTTCTAAATTCAATTATTTAACATTGTTCCACCCTGCAGCGGCCTGCTACTTGTTCAAACAAATCGAGGCCAGTGTTTTGTCACTCGTGAGGTTTGTCGAAGATTGTTTTTTTTCACTCGTGAGTGATAACAGTTATCAGCGGAGGTGTTCGCCACTTGAAACCAATCTAAGCTCTCTCGTCTTCGACAGCTGAATTTATCATGTCGAAAATATCACGGGCTGCACGTATGTGTTTTCCAACTGCGTAGTATATTTCATAATTTTATGAGACTGACAACCTCAGTAGCTCGATGGGTAAGATGTAAGGTGACGGACTTGTCACCTGGAGGTCGCTGGCTCGAGTCGCAATAGAATTTTTTATCATTATTATTATTAAACGCCTTATTAGATATAAAATAAAATTTTATGGCTGTATGGAATGGCCAACCAATGCCAAAAAAAAAAAAAAATAGATATAAAAAGACATATGTAGGTCTGTCCCGGTAGCTCAGTGGTAAAGGCGGCACTCTGTGAATCCACAAAGATTCCAGAGTTTGTGGGTTCGAAACCCAGCCGAGACATGACAAGTTATTCTCCCATGTGGGATTTTTACCACATAATAATATGTCTTGGTCTTACTGCTGGAATAATGGGACTTTAATAGTCCTAATCGGGTAGTATAAATAAGGCGATATTATTATTATGTACAGTACAAATAATTATTATAAAAATTAAAACAAATAAACTATTAAAAGGAAGTAAAGATGCACACATATTTAAGTCCTTACTAAAGGGCGGGGTCATTGCCTATGGCAATCTCTTCCACCCAAGGATAACATCCCCGTTGTAATTGACCATGCAGTTGAAAGCGACGTAATCATCATCGTCATAGGGTGGCGTCATCGTGAACGATGGTAGCCAGACATTGAAGGAATGACTCAGCACTTCTACCACTGTCTTTACAAGGAGGTTAATAATTGACAAAGGCCCCCAGAACCAAGCCAATGCTGGTCTACTCCCTGTTTATAGTAGTCCCCCAGCCAGACTGCTGCTCTGCTCCCTGTTTATAGTCCCCCAGCCAGACTGCTGGTCTACTCCTTGTTTATAGTCTCCCAGCCAGACTACTTGTCTACTCCCTGTTTATAGACACCCAGCCAGAAAGCGACGTTAAAACTGTAGAAAAATGAAAAAATACAGCAAGGTCTGTGTTTCCTGTTTACGCTAAAATTAAGGCCCATTATTTTGTGAAACTAATCCATTAACAGAAAACGGTGTGATCAGTAACGAGAAAGAGAAATTTCCCAAGGTTTCGCTGTTAAGTGGAATTTTTTTTTCAATATTGCGAAAATAATAACAACACACATGACAATGAAGAGATGATTGGCAAATTGGTATTTGCTCTTAGAGCTGATAAGATAGCGTCCACAGTTTCTCATTAAAATGATTTACCTATACCTGGAAGATGTGTACTGAAAAACTAAAGAATAGAAAATGGAACAATTATCAGCATACTGAGAGAGTAATTAGATCAGTGGTTAGTCACTGACCATGCGACCTATACCTGGAAGATGTGTACTGAAAAACTAAACAATAGAAAATGGAACAATATCAGTATACTGAGCGCGCGATTAGATCAATGGTTAGGCAGTGAGGCACTGACCATGCGACTTTTAGGTCCCGGGTTTGATCCCCCGTACTTACCTACTCTTACTTACTTCCATGGCAACTCCAACCCAAGTCGGTATTTGGCCTCGCCGATATATTGCCTCCATTTGTTTCTGTCCATCGCTTCATCAAATTGTCATATTGCATATTCTAATATCTTGTATACATAACTTGGTCACACAATCTCATTTTTGGTCTTCCTTGATCCCCCGTACCGACAAAATATTTGTATTCAAAATTTTGTTACAGTCTTTTTGTAAGAGATGCCTTCCGGTGCGCTCGTGTTGACCCAGCACCTAAATGGGAAGTACTGTGTCACCACTCGCCCATCAGAGGGTAGGCATACTACGGGATGGGCAGGCTACAACACAGACCACAAGCGTCTGGTGACTGGGACTTTCTTGAAATTTATTCGAAGTAAAAAAAAATAAATAATAAACTCAGGCGATTTAACGAGAGTTCAACAAATCTGCTTGAGTACTAGCGATAAAAAAATACCGACTGTTCTCGAGCTGTAGCCACTTATCCGTTATCACTGATACAAGGATTTGTTTACCCATTGCTATCTCGTCCACTTCAATTATCTGGTGGTCTATTGTTTTCGAGAAGTGTCGACTAACTAGCACGCTCTTCAAATTATTGACCTCCTAATGACAGCAGAGATAGCCACCTAATGTAGTGACGTGTAATTTGTACTATCTGGGTGCTTCTCAACAAGGTAGTGTGGTTAACACGCTAGTCTGGTAATACAGGTAGACCAGGGATCCGTTGTTTCGAATCCCACCCAGTGCATGCATTTTTCCTCATTCATTTGAGTTTGAGTTTGTGACCACATAATTATAGGACTCTGAGGGTTAGGTGATAGAAAATGCTCTGAGTATTAACCTTGCCTGGGGTGGTTACCTTCCACTAAAGAGTATTATTAGCTAATAATAATGCTCTTTATATGTAAAAAGGCCGTGATTATTGCCTATGGCAATCTCTGCCATCCAACCCTTAGCTTAGCTCATAAAACACAGAGTATGCCCGAGAAAAATTCTGCACTTATTTATATTAAAATAGTTTTTTTTGCCTACATCAGCGCTTTCCACTGCTCCAACTCAAATGATAACTTCCAATATACTAAAAAAAAAAAAAAAAATATATATGATGTACACTGCCCCTCAAATCGATTGTAAGTATAAAATTACTATAGAAATGGCTTCAAAATAATAGAATGTAACTCAATATGAGGTAGCAAATTATTTTTATCTATTTATTTTTTGTTGTATTATAAATGATCTAAAAAATTGTCAATACAATTACCTTAAAATAATCAGTATAATATCAGTTTGAATATAAATTTAATATATGTATAATATCACCTTATTTTTTTATATAAATATAATATTCAGAGAGGAAATGACTCAAAACTCCTGAGTACTTTGCCCTCTGGATTACAAATATATTATCTGTAATAATAATAATAATATCTATATATAATTGCATTTTTTTTTACAGTATTTAATTAAATGTAAATTACCCGAGAATCTAATCTTAGAACTAACATTTGTGTGATATATTTGAATGACTGGAACTGGAATGGATATGGAAACTATCAAGCAGGACGTTCTACAAGATAAATTAAACCTTTGGCAGCTGAAAGTGATAGCAAATCTTCCGGTAGACAATATTAATGTAGGTTTTGTTGATATAAATACACCAGTGATCAACAACGAAGATTTCGTCAGTACAAATGTGTCAATAAATAGTATCAACAAAGAAGATACTGTCAACATTGACAAAGTTCGCAAAGGAGCGAGCCGCATGCTTCAAATTGCCATTCCCAGTGACCCTCCAGGCAACGTGTTCCACATAACAGTTCCAACATGTGGTGAACATCTAGCAAGACTATGTGATACTAATAACGCCTGTGACACCACTTCTGCAAACCAGTTCGCTGTCCAAATCGTCAACACACAAGGCAACGGGCGTCGTAATGAAGTCGTCAGCGATTTGAAAGTCTTGGAGACCCTCCATAGTAAAGAGAATATAAGTGATGTGCTAGTCAGTTTAGTCAAATCGTATCTGTTAGGTGATGCTAGTCAGGTTCTGCGGTACAATTTGGGTGTACAAAGTAAACACGTGAGTGCGTGCGATAGTCTAATGAAAGCCTTACCAAAAATTAAAGATAGTCAAAGTGATTGTGATAGAGATGAAAATCAAAACGATACTTCCTATCGCGATAGAAATTGTGATGATGATGGAGAAATGAAATACATTAAACGGACAGAAGAGATTGGAAAATTTGGCTGTGATGTTGAAGATGACGCTGAACAACAAACAAACGTTTGTGAGCAAACGGTTGATGCTCAAGATATGAGAAACGGTGAGTTCTGCTCGGGTGTGCGGCAAGAGGTTAAAGGAAATGAAATTAAAGCATTTAAAATGATCGAAAAAGTGGCAAATTCACCACTGTCGAGCGATGTGACTTGTGCAGAATCCACAACAGATAACGTAGATGAACCACCAGATAGAAATGACATTCCCGGTGATGAAGCAGGTGAAGTTATTGAGCATTCTGATGAAAAAAGAAAACAAACAAAC
>CM044966.1:11214801-11477791 GCA_024516035.1 Bactericera cockerelli
GGATACATACCGTCAAACTATGTCGCCAAACTGAAGTCAATTGAAGCGGAACCGTAAGTCATTTTTGCTACTTGGCTTCTTTGCATGGTTTTTTTTTTATATATACATACCTATACAATTTTATGTGTTAAACCCATTTGTTCTGGTGTACATTTTATATTTCAGAAATTTCTAATAATTGGATATGTCAAATTAAAAGGGAACACCATGTATAGCTTTTAAAAGTACTTTTAAAAGTACATAAGTTTTAAAAGTTCACACCACTATCTTCTCTCAAAAACCGGCAGGAATTTTTGAAAATTCCATGTACTTTTAAAAGTATGCCAGGTCTTAATCAGTACTTTCTGGAATACATGCCGAGGACTCAAGCAGTATCTGTCTTATGTACTTTTAGAAGTACATCCAGGTCTAAATCAGTACTTTCGGGAAAACATGCCCAGGTCTCAGGAGGATAGCTGATTGAGTAGTTAAGGCTCTAGTCTGTTAATCTAGGTAGCATAGGGATTATATAGACTGGTTGTAGTTCCACAAGAGAAGCAACAATCATCACACCAATCTTGTATGGATTCTTGTGTGTAGGGATTCTTCCATCCGAAATCCCACCCAATGCATGTGTTTATCCTTGACTTGATATTTTTTTATATTTATAGTATGATTGTTTTACTTTACAAAATAATTCAATACAATATAGAGAAACAGAAAAAATGTATGACAACAAAGAAAATTAAATCAAAGTGACCAAGAGAGGAAAGGGCTAGGTTGAAACAGTGAGTTTTTCTTTTAAAACAAATTCTATAGCTACTTCAAATCCTTTGAAAAAATCATCAAAATTATACCATGATAGGATGTTAAAGGCAATCCCCTGATAATGTATAATGGTTTAGTTTGATGCACAATAGTTACAAGTTGTTGGGGGCTTGGTTCCCCATTTATACATCAGATCATTCCACTTATCAAAGTTGGTCTTAATCCTATTTAATCCAACCCAAGATTGTTGAGGTAGGTCAAAGCCTGGTGATGCTTTTTGAATGCATATTACTTTGACTTCAAAATGATGATGCCAAAAACAGCCTCAGTGGTCTAACGGTTGTGACTACTGCCCATAGTCCAGATATTAGAGTTTGATTTCTCGTTGGGGGTAGAAAATTCCAACATTTTCCAACAGAAAATTCTGTTCCCTTCAAACATGTAAGGCAATATTGAAATTAATTTTATAAACATTGAAATTTATTTTTATAAATTACAAAGGGCGGGATGCCACATGGTAGCCAGACAGTGGAGGAATGACTCAGCACTTCTGCCACTGTCTTTACAAGGAGGTTAATAATTGACAAGGACCCCCAGAACCAAGCCAATGGTGGTCTACTCTCTATTTATAGTCCCCCAGCCAGACTGCTGGTCTACTCCCTGTTTATAGTCCCCCAGCCAGATTGCTGGTCTACTCCCTGTTTAAAGTACCCCAGCCAGACTTTAAATGGTCACCAAGGACGACACCTGATTCCGTCCCGCGAGTTTTTTCTCTCAGGTAGTCGATACTCGATTCCGTCCCGAACCTCTCAGATCAATCACTGAATTCCGTCCCGTCACTTATCTTATGCACCTATGTACTATGTACATAAGTACCTACCTGATATTATGTATTAGGCTATGTACAAGTTCGGTGCGAAGCATGGCCTATATTGTATTTTACCTAACCCTACTATAAACCCAAGGCATGGCCTTCATTGTATTTTACCTAACCCTACTATAAACCCAAGGCATGGCCGTCATTGTATTTTACCTAACCCTACTATAAACTCAAGGCATGGCCTTCATTGTATTTTACCTAACCCTATTATAAACCCAAGGCATGGCCTTCATTGTATTTTACCTAACCCTACTATAAACCCAAGGCATGGCCGTCATTGTATTTTACCTAACCCTACTATAAACTCAAGGCATGGCCTTCATTGTATTTTACCTAACCCTACTATAAACCTAAGGCATGGCCGTCATTGTATTTTACCTAACCCTACTATAAACTCAAGGCATGGCCTTCATTGTATTTTACCTAACCATACTATGAACCCTAGGCATGGCCTTTATTTTTTTATTTTACGTGATAGAAAATAAACTGATGAAAAATGTTGAATTTATAATTTATGTATTTATTTATGTATATAGGACGGAACATATGGGACGGAATCGGGTATTGAACCCTTACGATGACCGGACGGAATCAGGTGTTAAAATATTGACGGGACGGAATCGACGGGACGGAATAAGGTGAAAAAAGGTAAATGGGACGGAAAACGGTGCCTCCCGTCACCAATTAAATCCTACCCTACCTGGAACCTTTGTGATGCTGGCTGTTTCCGGCCCCACTCAGGCTGGGTGTGTTTAATTTGAGGAGCTGCTGTGTGAGTTCCCAGCAAATAGAAGGTGAGACCCCTGTCGTGATATTATCATGGAGATGACAGTGAAAGTTGAATGGTGTTTTATTTATTAATGAAAAGTTGAGTAGTAGTCACCGTGGCCGAGGGTTCGATTCTCAGCGGGGCAGGAATTTTCCTACCATGTACTTGGGTTTTCGGGGTCCACTCATACCTCGTGACGAAAAATGAGTAGTTACTTGTATGAGTAACGACCTGTGGCGGCATTACCAGAGTTAAAAGAAGTCAATGTAATAGAATATTTTTTAATGTGAAGGAGGCTCTTAGTAATGGTGTGCTATCCACAAGAAATGTGAAGAGGTCTTGTGCTTCACCACAAATAAAATCATACATAGCTTTTTTTATCATCATCATATCATAGGGTGGCGTCATCGTGAACGATGGTAGCCAGACAGAGGAGGAATGACTCAGCACTTCTACCACTGTCTTTACAAGGAGGCTAATAATTGACAAGGGCCCCCAGAACCAAGCCAATGCTGGTCTACTCCCTGTTTATAGTAGTCCCCCAGCCAGACTATGATAAAAAAGTGAAAACTTTTTTATCATAGCTTTTTTTATTTCGTAGCCATGAAACAGGAGCTACTGTAGATGCTTGTGGTATATGTTGTAGCTCACCCATCCCGTAGTATGCCTCCCGTTTCCATTTAGTTGCTGGGTCAACACGAGGGCACCTGAAGCTATAGGGATACCTTCCAGTATCGAACAAATGTAACCAAAAGAGTAAGCATCAGGAGGGTTTGAATTTGAATGGTCACCCATGCAAGTCTTAACCTTGCTGGACGTTGCTGAACTTCAGTCGAGAACTGGTGTATGCAACGTGCCATCGACTCTGGCCAGTGCCCAGTTTATGAAAACAACTCTGCATATCACCGCTCATAATATGAATATTAGTTGACTAGCTGGAATGTATTGGACACATGACGTGAGCAATTAATATACGGGGTGGTTCAAAAGTCCGGTTTCGAACCGGAGCTAGGTTTCAGATTGATTATATATATCTCCCTTGCCTTTATCCCATATTAGCTTATGTTGCTTTTGGGGTCGGCATTGTTCAACCTCATGGTTGAGGTTGGTAGGGTGGAGCACGTTTTTTTATGGCTGGATGCCCTTCCTAACGCCAACGATTCTACTTGCTTTTAACGTCCTGGATTAGGACGGGGGTTTTACCCTCCATTCGCTGGGAATCGTACCAGCTACCCACATTAACCTCACCCAGCCTGGGTAGGGCCGGAAATGGCAGCCTCACGTGTTTGGATGGTACAGAATTTTCTTCGAAAAGTCTGCCCCAGCCGGGAGTTGAACTCGGGAACTTTGGACTACAGGCAGTAGTCACACGCCACGGAGGCTGCTTCACAACCATTACGCCACGGAGGCTGCTTTTCAGATTGATAGTAAAAAAATGATTTCAAACTCAGGTCCCTCGGCTCTCTGATCAAGCGCTCTACGCATCGCACCAGCACCCCTCGATGTTATGTTTTATTTTTATTTTAAGATGAGTGTTTTACAACCTTTTTTATTTCGTAGTGATGAAACAGGAGCTACTGTAGACGCTTGTGGTCTGTGTTGTAGCCTGCCCATCCAGTAGTATGCCTCCCTCTGATGGGCGAGAAGTGACACAATACTTCCCATTCAGGTGCTGGGTCAACACGAGCTCACCGGAAGGTATCCCCCTTAACAAAGAACTGTAACCAAATTTTGAATACAAATTTTTGTCGGCGCGGGGGTTCGAACTCGAGACCTTCCGCATGGCAAGCGAGTGCTTAACCATTGAGCTATTCGTGCGCTCAGTTTATTTCTTCCGAGTTTACTATATTTTACTTCCGAGAAATTTCTAATATTAGAAATCGGGAGTATTGTGTTTATTTTATTTTGGGTATTGCTTCTGTCGACACTTTAATCATAGTCTGGCTGGGGGACGTTAAACAGAGAGAAGACCAGTGTCCCGCTAGAGCTATGAACAGAGAACAGACTAGCCAACCCTTACAAGCCAGGCAAGCTTGCAGTTTTCTCAAGGGTTTAATGGCTTATAAAGAAAAGTCCAAGTCCTCATGATGGTTGATCGCACATGAAAATATGTGGTTCAGGACGAGCTAACTTTGAAATAAAGTTAGCTGGAGACCATCACTCACCCCTCCAGCTGTAGCCAAGCTGGCACCAACAACAACACTTCAGAACCGAAATTCCGACCAAAGCAATGCCGGACAGAAATATTGGCGTAAGCTATAAAAGATGTGGTTTTCTTGGTCATGTTATTGTAAGTGTGCATTGCACAAACTAGTGGGGATTTCAGTAAATGGTTTATGTTTGTGCAATTAGCAATATGGAATAGATGCTTGTGAGAATGTCTTAGTCTATGGTTAGGGAGGGACCCTAATGTCGTTTTTTTTTCAATAAGATATGAGCTGCTTGATGTGTTTGTTTATATATTAAAAAATAAATTTGCTCCGATTTTAATTTTTAATATATATATCTGGGCGTTTCATAACCTCCTAGCAACTTAAAAAAAATTGAGTTAGTTTTGTAATTTGTGTTAAATGTATATTTGTTTATATGCATATCACAATTTGTGTAAATCGCTTTCGTGATATCACAACTACTCAAACTCGCTTTACTAATTTTTTTCCAAACTTGGAAGTTGAACTACCGACCTCCAAGTTACAAGTCCGCCGCCTTTTTGATCAAGCTACTGAGGTCGGTAACCATGGAGATAATAAACCGACCGACTGAATATCACAATAAAAGAAATTGATTTGCTTTGAATTGTGGTTAGGCACAATTTTTGTATTCTAAATTTGATTACAGTTGTTTGTAAGGGGTATAAGCTCAACCACAAGGACAAGGTTGACCAATGGCAACCCCCAGTAGGTTTGAAAAAAAAAGAGAATAATAATAATAATAATTGCATTTGAACCTGGGATAGAAGGAAATCTGAAGAACACTCATCTTAAAAACACATCATGGGTTTGATGGCAGAGATTGCCTCAGGCAATAATCACGCCCTTTGTCAATATTATTCTTGTCAATAAAGAGTTATTATTTTATATCCTAAAGGTGCACTGGTAGTCAAGTGGTTAACGCGCTGGTCTGGTAATCCAGGTAGCGTAGGGATTTTTCCTCGTTAATTTGGGTTTGTGACCACATAATAATAAGACTCTTGAGGGTTAGGTGGTAGAAAATGCTTTGAGCATTAACCTCGCCTGGTGGTTACCTTCCACTAAAGAGTGTTATTATTATTATTTTAAAAAATAACACCCACACAGTATGCAAGAATTGCTCGTATTAAATAATCATATAATCCTCGGCTCACACAGTAAGCTCCAGGAGATTATAATAGGCCACTAGACGCGGTGTAATTACTAGCAGGACTAGGAGACTTCGTAGAAATTCATACAGCTCCATTTGGTAACCAGGTAGTATACCGGGTGACCTCACTAATGATGACCACTTGGAAAGTATGTATAATTGTATATAGTAGACGAGATCCCGAAGTAATGAGAAATCGGTTCCGGGGCAAAAATCAGAACTAGAGAATTTCTGGGGGTTTTTTAGAGGGTAGAAAACCCTTTCACAGGCTCCTAAATTGCCAAACTACGCCTGTGTTTGAACAAGCAAATTTTTACCTCCATAAAAAAAAGAAAAAATAAAAAATAGTAGACGAGATGTAGCAATAATGGAAGAGATTGCCATGGGCAATAACCCCGCCCTTTAGTTAGGAACTATATGTTTTTATATATTTTTCTATTTTTTTTTCTCATGTTTATTGTATTGTTTCCATTTTTTTCATTGTTAAAACAATTATTTGTTTTGTACATTTGTCCATTTATATCTAATAAAGTGTAAAATAATAATAATAATTTTTAATTTAAACCTCCCCTTTAACGCCGAGTAAGGATACCAAAGAGGTGAAATGTGCTGTGGCTCTAGGTTTACAAATCTATTTATTTATTTATTTATTTTATTTATTTATTTACACACTTGAACGGGCGGACCCTGTACTAACTAATACATTATTTTTTTCCTAACTAAAGACATGACAAAAAAATAAATAAACATACCTATTTCAAAAAGTTGTCAAAAAAAAAAAAAAAAAAAAAAAAAAAAAAAAAAAAAAAAACGAGAAGTGGAAAGTATTTACAAAGAAGAAATTGAGAAGGGATTAGCTATCAGATTGTAGATATTGTTGATAGAAGTACGATTTTAGTTGTGGCACAGATGTAAAAAATAAATCGATATCATCAGATAGTTCATTCGCAAGGTTTTGAAGTCGTTGAAGTGGTGCGTTAATAAGGTAGTTTCTGCGAGCAAGAGGAGTTGAAAAAGGAACAGGTACACGTGTTAATGAGAGAGCTGTAGGTGATGGGGTATGGATATTAATTTCACTAAGAAGTTCAGGACAGTCAATTTGATTATTCAATATTTTAAAAAGAGTTATAATATCATAAAGTGATCTACGGTGTGATAATGGAAGCAGAGAGAGAGAAGATTCCAAAGCTTCATAGGAACTCAATCCAAGTCGGAATTTTTTTGACATAAATTTCAATGCCCGATGTTGAATAGATTCTATAGATGTACAGTGGACATTGTAATAAGGATTCCAGACAGGGCTAGCAAATTCCAAAATTCCTCGAACTAAAGAGCAATAAAGGATTTTTGTTGGAAGAACGTTCGAAAAGTCTTTGGTGGAGCGAAAAAGAAATCCAAGCATACTAGAGGATTTAGAGACAATCTTTTCGATGTGAGGAATGAAAGTTAACTTTGTGTCAAAAAGAACACCCAAGTCTCGAACACAGTCACTTTGAGGAATAATTGAAGAGCCAATAGAGTAAGAGTAGAGAAATGGAGAATGAGACCTAGTGAAAGAGATGCTGTGACATTTTAAAGGGTTAACAGATAAGCAATTGGTGTTAAACCAGTCACACAAGGAAGACAGGGCCTCTTGGAGATGAATTTGATCGTTTACGGAATTGATAGCCTTGTATATTTTAAAATCATCACAAAAAAGAAGAAATTTAATATTATATTTCGAAAGGCAGAGGTGGACATCATTAATAAAAACTAAGAAAAGGATAGGGCCAAGGTGAGAGCCCTGAGGAACTCCAGAATGTATAGGAAAGGGTTGAGAAGAAGAAGAACCAATGCTAATAGAAGAAGTTCTATTAGAAAGGTAACAAGAGAACCAGTTTAAGAGATTTCCAGAAACTCCATTGGCTTGTAATTTGTCAATCAGAATTCGGTGATTTACCCGATCAAAGGCTTTAGTTAGGTCTAGATATAGGGTGTCTACTTGGGTATTCTTGGAGAACTGTTTGAAAAGGAAATTAGAATAAACAAGGAGGTTAGAGGTAACAGATTTATTGGGAACGAAACCGTGTTGATTAACAATAATAAAACGAAGAAAGAAAGGCAAAATTTGATCAAGAAGAAGAGACTCAAAAAGTTTTGGAATAGTAGAAAGGATAGAAATTGGTCTATAGTTGGATATTTCTGATTTAGGAAGGCCTTTTTTAGGGATAGGTTTAATAAAGCTATGCTTCCAGGAAGAAGGAAAAGTACCTGTTGAAAGAGATTGATTAAAGATGAACTGTAGAGGAGAGGACAAAGTGTAGAAACATTTTTTAAGAAAAAGAGGGGGGATACCATCAGGACCAATACTTTTGTGGGGATTTAGTTTAAAAAGAGCTAGACGAATGTCACTTTCAGAGATAGTTGTAGAAGAAATGATATCTGAGTATGAAAAGTTGAAATCAGAAGAACAAGTGGGAACCAGAGAATAAGCTGAAGAAAAATAGTGGGAGAATAATTTTAAAGCATCAGGAATGGAATCAGCTTCACAATTCCCCAAATGAAGGTTTTTGGGTAGGGATTGATCTTTTCTCATGGTCCTCTCATATTTCCAGAAATATCGAGGATCACGACGAACAGCAAATTCAACAGAAGAAAGATAGCGTGAATAACATTCTTCTGAAAGTGACTTACAAGTCGAACGAAGGAAAGAAAACTGATGATAAAAGTGAGGTAGTCCAGAAGATTTGTAGAGTTGGTGACATTTTTTCTTTTCTATTAGAAGGCATTTCAAATGTGGAGAGTACCAACGAGGAAATGAATCATGTTTTTTAACATGAGAAGGGACAAAACATTTAATTACATCAGAGACAAAGGAGCTGAAAAGAGAGACATTGCGATCAACAGTGTTTTTCTCATTGAGAAAAGAAGGCCAATAAAAATTATCAAATATACTATTAATAAGATCATAATTACCCTTTTGATAATTATAGATGGTCTCATCATTCAGAACAGCTGATTTTGGAATGGGAAGATAGAGGGAATTTAAAGTGAGGAGTAAAGGTGGGTGATGAGACTCCACTGGGAGAAGAGGATCGGGCGCTGTCACGGAACACTTGAGAATGATTTTTTCTCCTTCTCTAATAACCCAGACAAGGGTGTGAATTAAGCTAAAAAAACAGTAAACTAAAAAATTAATGAGGAAAAATTCGTGAAACCAACGGATCTCTACGCTACCTGGATTACCGGACTAGCGCGTTAACTAACCACTTAACTACCGGCGACTCTCCTTCTTTTTCTTGACGTTGCCTACTGTTTCACGGCTACAAAAAAGTGGCTGTGAAACACTTTAAAAAATACCTCGCATAGACCATCCTGTTATTGGCTTAACCGATGGGTCACTTCGTCCAAGCCACCAATTAAAGGCTTACTAGACTATTAGAGCATAAATACACGATGCGTTATAATTGAGAGAGAGAGAGAGAGAGAGGTATGGGATAACTAGATCAGTGAGGCGCTTTGAGCCAAAAGCTCGGGTGCCAAATCAATGGAGAGAGTGTGGGTCTATTAAAAGCAACAGTATTAGGAGCGTCTAAATTTAGAATCCACTAGCTATTTATCCGTGCTTCGCTGCGGGCAGTCTTCCGTGAGGATTCACAACTGAAATGAATGGGGTTTGGGGTAGTTAGTAAATTTTCTCATCTTGGTCGTGGAGACTCAAAATTTGCTCTCATAAGTTTCCCTCTCAAAGTCTTGTATTGCGCACTAGTTCGTGGTGTATTGGAATTTTCATCGACTGTTTGGAATCATTGTTATGCATTGCACTCAGGGTCTTCTTGGAGTAGGCACTTTCCTTATCCCTGTTTATTGTAGAATAAGGAAAGTCAAAAGAAATGTTCGGTAGGTAGTTCTTATTCTTATTCTGTTTTTAGTATAAGAATCTCTCTCGCCCTCTCCCTCTTGCTCTCACTTTTCTTCTTCTTTTCTCTCCTTCTCTTTCTCTTCTCTCTCCTTTTTATCTCTCTCTCCCTCCCTTCACTGTCTTTCTCTTTTCTCTCTCTTTCTCTCTCTTTCTCTCTCCTCTCTCTCTTCTCTCTTCTCTCTTCTCTCTCCTCTCTCTCTCACTTCTTTCTCTCTCTTTCTTTCCCTCCTATCGATTCTCGTGTTACACGAGAACCGATTATCGGGAATTTTTATCGCAGTTCGCGAGAGATAATTGACCCCCAGGTAAAACCCAGTCTCTTTCTCTCTCTCTCTCTCTCTCTCTCTCTCTCTCTCTCCTCTCTCTCTCTCTCTCTCTCTCTCTCTCGCGGTTTGTCGATCTCGATTCTCGTTTATCGCGAGAAATTCTTCAAGCCACCACATCTATAGCCAGTTGATTTCTGTATCTCGCTTACACGGGGCTGACCGAGACACGAAAAATTCGCGATTCTCTTTCAAAAGAAAGGAGAAAAAAAGTTCAAACAGTAAAATAATTCAAGTGAAAAAAAAGTGCTCTCATTAAATATCAAAACTATTTGTCGATTTTCTATTTATTTTTCCAATTCACGAAGAAAGTTATTTTTTCAACTAATATTATATTAATTTATTTATTTGTAAATTTTTCTGTAAAAAAAACTTAAGGTATTTACATTAATTTTAATTTAATTTCATTAAGTCTTGTGTACAAAAAAGAGTGATCCGTGTTTGTGATATTTGTGCTTATTTTTTTATATGAAGGTAATAGGGTTTTGTTACTTTTCGTAATATTAGGTAACTCAATTTTTTTGTTTCACTGTTTTGATAACGCTTTGGTATTACATAAAGCCAGTCATGCTCTTGTCTGGTTAAAATGAAACCTATAATCCAATGACATTTGCCTTAACATTGAGGTGTTTTTTATTCGAGATACCAATTTTATTATTTTGAGCCATTTGAACGATGCATTCAAATAAAGCCAGTCATATTCTGGTTTGTTTAAAATGAAATCTATATTCCAATGGCATTTGCCTTAACATTGAGGTGCTTATATTCGAGATACCAATTTTATTATTTTGAGCCATTATTTTGTATTTCAGCTGTCTTTCAATAATTTACCTATTCAAATGATGTTTGACTTAACTTTGAACTGTTCAAATGAATAAGATACCAATTTAATTATTTTGAGCCATTTCTTCTTCTTCTTTTACTCTGTCTTATCCCGCTTGAGTATGGTTGACGTTGTTCAACCTCATGGTTGAGTCATTTAAGCGATGCATTCTATTCAGAGCTTTATACACAACTTTGTGGTGTTAAACGATTGGAATACTTACCAATTTTATTATTTTGAGCCTTATGCATTATTTTGTATTTGAGCTTTTTAATAATTTAACATTTATGTGAAGAACTTATACGGTGCCCATTTTGCGATTCAGCGTGTAAACAATTTTTTTTTTTTTTAATAACATTTTTTTTTTTTTAAATACAATATTGACAGAACAATACAATGAAATTATAAGGAAAAAAATAGATCAAATTAAGAAATAAGAAGAAAAGAGAGAATAAAGCTGAAAATAAAACCTGTGGCAATCTCTTCCACCCAACCCTTTCCCAAATCCCCAGTCGTTTGATAATAGGTTGGTAAGAGTGCAAAAAAGGCAGTCAACTCTAGTATGTTTAAGCTAAGGCTTAGAAAAACTGAGCGAGTTTTTATCAAGCGCTATGTTCATGAAACAAAATACATGTATATACTATGTATAAAATTATTATTAAACTCTTTATGTCCGTCCCGGTAGCTCAGTGGTAAAGGCGGCACTCTGTGAATCCAAAAATTCCAGAGGTCGTGGGTTCAAAACCCAGCCAGCCGGGACATGACAAGTTGTCCTCCCATTTAGGATTTTTACGACATAATAATACGTCTTGGGCTTACTGCTGGGTTAATGGGACTTTAAGAGTCTTAATCGGGTAGTATAAATAAGGCGATAATATTATTATTAATAAGGAATGTATACAAACAAAGAATCATAAAAATTGAAACACAAAATTGAACATACATACAAAAAAAAAAAAAAAAAAAAAAAAATAAATAAATAAACATCGTACAGATTACCTAACTAGAAGGCGGAGTCATTGCCTATGGCAATCTCTTCCACCCAACTCTCATGTCAAAGTTTAACACCGTCTTGTTCAATGACATCATAAATATACATATAAATCCATTCTTAAGTCTGACCTGAGTCATAGACTCGTATGAAGGGTCATTTGCATTTGACTTTGTTGTTGTGGCCAGCTTGGCTACTGCTGGAATGGAGTGATAATCCCCGGTCAACTTAGATCTTAATCAGTATAAACAG
This sequence comes from Bactericera cockerelli, assembly GCA_024516035.1. Lineage (NCBI taxonomy): Eukaryota > Metazoa > Arthropoda > Insecta > Hemiptera > Triozidae > Bactericera > Bactericera cockerelli. Next base: position 11,226,827 of record CM044966.1, read on the forward strand.
AAAAGTGAGAAGTTGTACTAGATGTTCATGAATATCAGAACATACCTGGACAGCTGTTTCGAGCTTATTTGCTCTCATCAGCAAGTAATAGTTTTGAATAACCATGTCATCAACTAACCTCTCTATTTTAATCAGTATAAACAGAAAAGTAAGAAGATGTACTAGATGTGCATGAATATCAGAACATGTTGACTCATCCTGTATTGATCGCAGCCTTTTTTTTTATTAATGGTTTCACAGACTTTTTTTATTTCGTAGCCATGAAACAGGAGCTACTGTTGACGCTTGTGGTCTGTGTTGTAGCTTGTCCATCCCGTAGTTTGCCTCCCCTCTGATGGGCGAGAAGTTACACAGTACTTCCCATTTAGATGCTGGGTCAACACGAGCGCATCCTTTAAAAAAACTGTAACCAATTTTTTTGTCGACTCGGGTGATCGAACCCGGGACCTTCCGCATGCTAAGCGAGTGTTTAACCACTAAGTCAACCACACATATTATAAAAATGATGAACCCAACTAAACTTATATCAACTAATGAGTGGTATGACTTAATAAAAAATGAATCAATTATATGAATATTAAATATGGTAAACGATGTGTGATTCTTGGATTTTTTTTACAAGATTATGAGATTAAAAAGTTCGATTCTAGGAATCGTTTACAAGTTTGTTATGTTTTGTGTAGCGTGAGTCTCTGTGGAATCATTTTTTCCTTTTTTAGTCACCTGTCACTTTCACATTGTTCTGAGTGCGTGAACTTTCCTTATTGCATGAATAAAGAAAGTGCTAAATGCATCAATGAAAATATTGTAAAAGTAGTAATTAATTAGTAATTCCCCACCTTCAGCACAAGATTTTTTATCTTTTGAAGGTGGTTATACCCTCATTGTTTGTTGAAGATGTTACACCCGTATTTATGAACAGCGAATTTCAGATGAGCACTGTCTCAAGCAAGGTATTGGCCAATAATATTAAAGGAAATCATGCTTCAGACCATGCTCAAAAGGCGTTTTCTGTTCATAAATACGGCTGTTAATGTAAAAAATAAATAAATGGAAACTTAAAAAAATTGGAACCGACCTCAGTAGCTTGATCGATAAGGCGGCGAACTTGTAACCTGGAGGTCGGTGGTTCAAGTCCCGGTTTCAGCGTAGATTTAGTAAAGCGAGTTTGAGTATAGTTGTGAGTAGAAAGTGTTTGAGACAAGTGTGATAACTTAATATAAGTTCTCATGTTTGTGTTGATCACAATCTTGATATCACAACAAGACCAACTTGCTTTGCTAAATTATTTGCTCAACTTGGGACTCGAACCACCGACCTCCAGGTTACAAGTCCGCCGCCCTATCGATCAAGCTGCTGAGGTCGGTAAATAAGTTAGTGATGAATATTGAAGTCAGAAAAAAAAATGTCGGCTAGTTCGGCTGCCATTTCTATCATGTATGTTTTTTTGGCGTCACTGGCTTGGTGGTCCCACTTGTGTGTCTCATCTCTGACGTCAACTTTATCTTTGATGACCTATGACCGGACTGAGGACTTCTGGTTGAACGCGTCGATGTCCTTTTTAAGGGTGACCCGGAGGTCAATAGGTCACAGTCCAAACCCGGCGTGACCTAGAATGGTTCCAGCACTGACGGTCTGCCCTAGAACAATCGAGTGATTGCTCCAAACAAGCAAACAACCTGCAATCATAGAGAAATAGGTAATGGACAAGTCGTCGCCTGTCCCGTAAGATCGGCCATCTTGGTTAGTTTTAACACAGAGGAAATCACATCAATAAGAAATTTATTTTCTTACATGCTTTTGAAGGTAATGAGGTGAGGTAGCCCTATTGGATAGTCAAAGTCTGGCTGGGGGACTGAGTAGACCAGCATTGGCTTTGTTGGGGGGCCCTTGTCAATTATTAGCCTCCTTGTAAAGACAGTGGTAGAACTGCTGAGTCATTTCCCCACTGTCTGGCTACCATCGCTCTCTGTGTATCTAATGTGAAGCATTTCCTTAATGGGGTCCGCCATTTTATTTTGAGGCAGAGTGAAGTTATTCCTATACAGAAGGGGTGCTTCAGTTCTCGACCAGAGTTCGTTATCTACTTTCTAAGGAGATGAGTGGTGATTCCAGGTACACAGGAGAATATTTTCTTGGTATATGAAAATATCGTTTCTACAGTAATCTCACCAAGCCTGGGTAAGGCCGGAAATGCCAGCCTCACGTGTTTGGAGGGAACAGAATTTTCTTCGAAAAGTCTGCCCCAACCGGCGATCGAACTCAGGATTTCTGGACTACGGGCAGTAGTCACAACTGTTCGGAGGCTGGCGTTTGTAGTATATAAATAAGGCTGTATAATTTATTATTAGTCGTGTGGATTATTTGCTTCAAAGCTAGCACCGTATGGTAACAGGTAATTGAACACTGGTGTGAATCACCTGGCGAATGACATATGAGCCTATACGACCTATTGATACCACCACCAACTCTGGTGATAAGGTTTAAAATTTCAGATATCAATTGTTTTACTATAATTATTTCTTTTATGGTTGTAGATTCCGCGAAACGGTTGCTGAGTCATAGGTGATAAAGTATTCGCTAAATGCACCTTCATTTTTGATGCAGTCAAATGTCTGGAGCGGTGGACTTCGAACCGACCTCAGTAGCTTGATCGATAAGGCGGTGGACTTGTAACGTGGAGGTCGGTGGTTCAAGTCCCGGTTTCAGCGTAGATTTAGTAAAACGAGTTTTTGGTAGTTGTGATAAATTTTTAGGTAGACTTTGAACCTCTAGGAATAGTAGTCGAGACCAGTCGTATTTATGAACAGAAAACGCCGTTTGAGTCATGTGTATATGTACATGTACAATTGTACATGTATGATTCTATTTATGGTGAAGCACAAAGCGTCTTTACAATTTTTGTGCGTAGCGCAGCATTACTAAGAGCCTCCTTCATTTTTCTAATTCTATTACACCAATTTCTTTTTACTCTGGTAATGCCGTCACTGGTCGTTACTCATACAAGTTACTTACTACTCATTTTTCCTCACGAGGAAACACATACATCCAAGTACAGAGCATAAAAATTCCTGCCCCGCTGGGGATCGAACCCAGGTTACCATGCGTGCAATGCCAGCGCGCTATCTCACTCTGCAACGGTGACTACCCGCCTGAGTCATGTCGTAAGCATGATTTCCTTCAATATTAATAACCAACGCCTTGCTTGAAACATTGCTCAGAGAAAATTCTCTGTTCAATCTGTTCAGTTGAGCTTCTTTTAAAATAAATTTACGAGAGAAAAAAATCTGTTCAGGCCCGGTTTCGAACCTCACACCTGTGGATTTCCAGGCAGATGCCTTGACCATTGAGCTACCGGAATATTGTGAGACGCTCAAGAGATTAATGTAAAAGTATTCAACTTGACGTGAACGATGAACGTATTGCCAATATTGCCATTGTTGGCATTAATCTTATTCTAGAACAAGTCTTCTTTTCTTCTTCTTCTTCCTCTTCTTCTTCTTCTTCGCTATAATTGCTAAAAAGATTCGCATAGATCGGGTAGTAGGTCAGGTTTTCTGCACACAACAATCATTTTGCCGACCGAAAAGGAGTTCTAGCGGATACCAGAAATTCAATGCTCTTCTGTTTTTCTGTTTTTGATTCAACGATATGGTTGTAATTTCTGTTGTCATGGAAACGTCTCAGTTGTAAATTCTGTTGTCATGGAAACGTCACAATTGGAATTTCTCTTGTCATGAAAACGTCACAGTTGGAATTTCTGTTGTCATGGAAACGTCACAGCTGAAATATCTGTTGTCATGGAAACGTCACAGTTGGAATTACTGTTGTCATGGAAACGTCACAGTTGGAATTTCTGTTGTCATGGAAACGTGAGAGTTGTCAATTCTGTTGTCATGAAAACGTCTCAGTTTTAAATTCTGTTGTCATGGAATTTATACAAGAGATCCAAATTATATCTTAGGACATTGGATAGTGTGGAAGGATAAACTATTCGTTTTTATAGAATACGGAAGTAAAAAGTAAGAAAAAATTGATAAATTTATATATACACACACATGTATGTCCTACCTAAAGAACGAGGTATTGTCTATGACAATCTCTTCCACCCAACTTTTGAGCCGGACTGTAGCCACTTCTATATGTCCTTTCCATTGAATTGGTTTTAGCTCCGATGAAATGATAGAAGAATCGCGGTGACCTTTTGACCCGGCGCAGTTGTGACCGGACTAGTCCCGGCAGTGCGGGGGACGAGGGTTCAATCCTCTGTCGTGACCTTTGCGCCGTAACCTTTGCGCAGACTATAGAATTATAATATGTAATATTTTTTTTTTTTAATGCTACTGTCTACACCTCACATAGAAGTTAGGACTATGTGAGGCAATAACTGAAAGATATATATGCGTTGGTTGTTATTTGAGGGAGAAACGTATAATCAGAATAAATCTGGCTTCTCACACATTATATCTAATACTAATACTCTTTAGTGGAAGGTAACCACCAGACGAGGTTAATGCTCAAAGCATTTTCTACCACCTAACCTTCAGAGTCTTATTATTTTGTGGTCACAAACTCAAATTAATGAGGAAAAATTCGTGCAGTGGGTGGGATTCGAACCAACGGATCCCTACGCTACCTAGATTACCAGAGCAGACTAGACATATTGTATTCATAGCTAAAAACATATATTGCTATATTGTTAAAAGTAATAATAATAATAATAATGCTTTTTCTTTGTGTTATTATGTCACAATTTTAGTGGGTAGCGCAGAATCATAGGACTTTACCACATTAATTTACAATATCTTGTATTATTTTCTTGCCTAAGATTCTGCCACTGGTCGCTGCTTCACATTAAAGCAGCTACTCATTTTTCCTCACGAGGTATGAGTGGACCCCGAACATCCAAGTACAGAGCAGAAAAAATCCTCCCCCGCTGGGAATCGAACCCAGGTCACCATGTGTGCAATGCCTAGCGCGCTAACTCGCTCTGCCACAGTGACTATATATTGTTAAAAGTATTCATAGCTAAAAACAAAAGTTTTTAGTTATCTTATCATATTTGTGTTAATCACTTTCGTGATATCACAACTACTTAAACTCGCTTTACTAAATCTACCCGGGACTTGAACTACCGACCTCCAGGTTACAAGTCCGCCGCCTTATCGATCAAGCTACTGAGGTTTGTTCCGAGTTTAGTACTCTTTACTTTACAAGCAAAAATAAAAAGCCTGGTTAACAAAAAACAGTTGTAAAAATCCCATAAATGCAAAAATATTTGTTATATTCAAAATATTTATTTTTAAAATATTTGTTTTATTTGCTTTTTCGATTTTTTTTATTTCTCTTCACTTTGGTCAAATAAAAAAATACGCTTAACATTAACCTCTAAAACTTTGCATAGCAACCATTCAAGCGAAAGCGGTCCATAGCAACCAGGTCACGTGATCAAACCACAACGAAATTGCAAGTCTACACACCACAGAGACACGAGATCTTACTTGTATCTTTCAACTTTTTTTTTAGAAATTTCAAGTAGCGAAGAAATATTACAGAAAAAAAAACCATGACCTAAGTTCTGTTGAACAGACGTTCAATGATTTCCTACTCTCTGACGTATGATTTCTTATAGTAAAAATTAAAAAAAAAAATACCCGCCCTTTAGCTAGGGCATACGTTTTTATATAGTTTTCTATTCTTTTTAATTTTTATTGTGTATATTGTCTCCATTTTTTTCATTGTTAAAATAATTATTTGTATTGTACATAATATGTCCCTTTATATCTAAATCTTGTGTTGAATAATAATATTCTTCTTTTACTCTATCTTATTCCGCTTAAGCAGGGTCGACGTTTTTCAAACTCACGGTTGAGGTTGGTTGGTTTTGGCACCTAACGCCAACGATTCTACTTGATTGATCGTCCTGGATTAGGACGGGGGTTTTACCCTCCATTCGCTGGGAATCGTACCAGCTACCCAGATTAACCTCACCCAGCCTGGGTGAGGTTAATAATAATAATAATAATTATAATAATTGATAAAAAAAGTACCTGTTGAATTTCTATTAATTTTGTTTCTCTAATAAGAGCAGCTAAAAAAATTGCATTTTTTATGTTCCTTTTTAACTTTCAAGAGACAGTTAACAACTCGAGTTTTTTGTGAACCATGTTGTTCGTATTAAGGTTAGCAGAATCTTGATTTGCAAGTTTCAAGGTCGAATTGAAACGCGGATACTGAGGCGAATGTGTGTTGGGCTCTTGTTTTTTGCTCTCCAAATCTCAGGCTGATGACAATATGAAGCAAATCACAAAGACAACAATAATTAACCTGATTTTTTTTCTGTTTATGTAACCGAGCTCAGTAGCTTGATCGATAAGGCGGCGGACTTGTAACCTGGAGATCGGTGGCTCAAGTCCCGGTTTCAGCGCAGATTTATAGTAAAGCGAGTTTGAGTAGTTGTGATTTCACGAAAGTGATTAACTAACTTACTAAAACTTGAGCAATTCTTTCTTCTGGTTCGGGGACGTTAAACAGGGATACGACCAGTGTCTCGCTAGAGGACCATAAACAAATTCTAATTCGAGGGTTTTTTTTTTCTTCTAAATTCAATTATTTAACATTGTTCCACCCTGCAGCGGCCTGCTACTTGTTCAAACAAATCGAGGCCAGTGTTTTGTCACTCGTGAGGTTTGTCGAAGATTTGTTTTTTTTTTTACTCGTGAGTGATAACAGTTATCAGCGGAGGTGTTCGCCACTTGAAACCAATCTAAGCTGCCTCGTCTTCGACTGCTGGATTTATCATGTCGAAAATATCACGGGCTGCACGTATGTTTTCCAACTGCGTAGTATATTTCATATGAGACTGACAACCTCAGTAGCCAGCGTCGATGAATGCACCGGTTCTCGTTGGATCACCGAAGTTAAGCAACGTCCAGCGAGGTGAAGACTTCGTGATGCTGGAATTCCGGCCCAACCCAGGCTGGGTGAGGTTAATGTGGGTAGCAGGTTTGTGAGTTTCCTGCGAATGGAGGTGTTACCCTCCCCGTCGTGATATGACCATGCAGTTGAAAGCGACGTTAAAAACCAAAAAAAAAAAGAAAAAGAAAAAAAAGAAAACCTCAGTAGCTCGATGGGTAAGGTGTAAGGTGACGGACTTGTCACCTTGATGTCGCTGGTTCGAGTCGCAATAGAAATTTTTATTATTATTATAATTAAATACCTTATTAGATATAAAATAAAATTTTATGGCTGTATGGAATGAATGGCCAACCAATGCCAAAAAAAAAAAAATAGATATAAAAAGACATGTAGATCTGTCCCGGTAGCTCAGTGGTAAAGGCGGCACTCTGTGAATCCACAAAGATTCCAGAGTTTGTGGGTTCGAAACCCAGCCGGGACATGACCAAGTTATTCTCCCATGTGGGATATTTACCACATAATAATATGTCTTGGTCTTACTGCTGGAATAATGGGACTTTAATAGTACTAATCGGGTAGTATAAATAAGGCGATATTATTATTATGTACAGTACAAATAATTATTATAAAAATTAAAACAATATAAACTATTAAAAGGAAGTAAAGATGCACACATATTTAAGTCCTTACTAAAGGGCGGGGTCATTGCCTATGGCAATCTCTTCCACCCAAGGATAACATCCCCGTTGTAATTGACCTTGCAGTTGAAAGCGACGTTAATCATCATCGTCATAGGGTGGCGTCATCGTGAACGATGGTAGCCAGACAGTGGAGGAATGACTCAGCACTTCTACCACTGTCTTTACAAGGAGGCTAATAATTGACAAGGGCCCCCAGAACCAAGCCAATGCTGGTCTACTCCCTGTTTATAGTCCCCCAGCCAGACGGCTGGTCTACTCCCTGTTTATAGTCCCCCAGACAGACTGCTGGTCTACTCCCTGTTTATAGTACCCCAGCCAGACTGCTGCTCTACTCCCTGTTTATAGTCTCCCAGCCAGACTACTGGTCTACTCCCTGTTTATAGTCACCCAGCCAGAAAGCGACGTTAAAACTATAGAAAAATGAAAATATACAGCAAGGTCTGTGTTTCCTGTTTACGCTAAAATTTTACAAGGCCCATTATTTTGCGGAACTATTCCATTAACAGAAAACGGTGTGATCAGTAACGAGAAAGAGAAATTTCACAAGGTTTCGCTGTTAAGTGGAAATTTTTTTCCAATATTGCGAAAATAATAACAACACACATGACAATGGAGAGATGATTGGCAAATTGGTATTTGCTCTTAGAGCTGATAAGATAGCGTCCACAGTTTCTCATTAAAATGATTTACCTATACCTGGAAGATGTGTACTGAAAAACTAAAGAATATAAAAAATGGAACAATATCAGCATACTGAGAGAGTAATTAGATCAGTGGTTAGTCACTGACCATGCGACCTATACCTGGAAGATGTGTACTGAAAAACTAAACAATAGAAAATGGAACAATATCAGTATACTGAGCGCGCGATTAGATCAATGGTTAGGCAGTTAGGCACTGACCATGCGACTTTTAGGTCCCGGGTTTGATCCCCCGTACTTACCTACTCTTACTTACTCCCATGGCAACTCCAACCCGAGTCGGTATTTGGCCTCGCCGATTGATTGCCTCCATTTGTTTCTGTCCATCGCTTCATCAAATTGTCATATTGCATATTCTAATATCTTGTATACATAACTTGGTCACACCATCTCATTTTGGGTCTTCCTTGATCCCCCGTACCGACAAAAAATTTGTATTCAAAATTTTGTTACAGTCTTTTTGTAAGGGATGCCTTCCGGTGCGCTCGTGTTGACCCAGCACCTAAATGGGAAGTATTGTGTCACCACACGCCCATCAGAGGGGAGGCATACTACGGGACGGGCAGGCTACAACACAGACCACAAGCGTCTGGTGACTGGGACTTTTTTGAAATTTATTGGAAGTAAAAAAAAATAAACTCAGGCGATTTAACGAGAGTTCAACAAATCTGCTTGAGTACTAGCGATAAAAAAATACCGAGTGTTCTCGAGCTGTAGCTACTTATCCGTTATCACTGATACAAGGATTTGTTTACCCATTGCTATCTCGTCCACTTCAATTATCTGGTGGTCTATTGTTTTCGAGAAGTGTCGTCTAACTAGCACGCTCTTCAAATTATTGACCTCCTAATGACAGCAGAGATAGCCACCTAATGTAGTGACGTGTAATTTGTACTAACTGGGTGCTTCTCAACAAGGTAGTGTGGTTAACACGCTAGTCTGGTAATACAGGTAGACCAGGGATCCGTTGTTTCGAATCCCACCCAGTGCATGCATTTTTCCTCATTCATTTGAGTTTGAGTTTGTGACCACATAATTATAGGACTCTGAGGGTTAGGTGTTAGAAAATGCTCTGAGTATTAACCTCGCCTGGGGTGGTTACCTTCCACTAAAGAGTATTATTAGCTAATAATAATACTCTTTATATGTAAAAAGGCCGTGATTATTGCCTATGGCAATCTCTGCCATCCAACCCTTAGCTTAGCTCATAAAACACAGAGTATGCCCGAGAAAAATTCTGCACTTATTTATATTAAAATAGTTTTTTTTGCCTACATCAGCGCTTTCCACTGCTCCAACTCAAATGATAACTTCCAATATACTAAAAAAAAAAAAAAAAAAAAAAAAAAAAAAAAATATATATGATGTACACTGCCCCTCAAATCGATTGTAAGTATAAAATTACTATAGAAATGGCTTCAAAATAATAGAATGTAACTCAATATGAGGTAGCAAATTATTTTTATCTATTTATTTTTTGTTGTATTATAAATGATCTAAAAAATTGTCAATACAATTACCTTAAAATAATCAGTATAATATCAGTTTGAATATAAATTTAATATATGTATAATATCACCTTATTTTTTTATATAAATATAATATTCAGAGAGGAAATGACTCAAAACTCCTGAGTACTTTGCCCTCTGGATTACAAATATATTATCTGTAATAATAATAATAATATCTATATATAATTGCATTTTTTTTTACAGTATTTAATTAAATGTAAATTACCCGAGAATCTAATCTTAGAACTAACATTTGTGTGATATATTTGAATGACTGGAACTGGAATGGATATGGAAACTATCAAGCAGGACGTTCTACAAGATAAATTAAACCTTTGGCAGCTGAAAGTGATAGCAAATCTTCCGGTAGACAATATTAATGTAGGTTTTGTTGATATAAATACACCAGTGATCAACAACGAAGATTTCGTCAGTACAAATGTGTCAATAAATAGTATCAACAAAGAAGATACTGTCAACATTGACAAAGTTCGCAAAGGAGCGAGCCGCATGCTTCAAATTGCCATTCCCAGTGACCCTCCAGGCAACGTGTTCCACATAACAGTTCCAACATGTGGTGAACATCTAGCAAGACTATGTGATACTAATAACGCCTGTGACACCACTTCTGCAAACCAGTTCGCTGTCCAAATCGTCAACACACAAGGCAACGGGCGTCGTAATGAAGTCGTCAGCGATTTGAAAGTCTTGGAGACCCTCCATAGTAAAGAGAATATAAGTGATGTGCTAGTCAGTTTAGTCAAATCGTATCTGTTAGGTGATGCTAGTCAGGTTCTGCGGTACAATTTGGGTGTACAAAGTAAACACGTGAGTGCGTGCGATAGTCTAATGAAAGCCTTACCAAAAATTAAAGATAGTCAAAGTGATTGTGATAGAGATGAAAATCAAAACGATACTTCCTATCGCGATAGAAATTGTGATGATGATGGAGAAATGAAATACATTAAACGGACAGAAGAGATTGGAAAATTTGGCTGTGATGTTGAAGATGACGCTGAACAACAAACAAACGTTTGTGAGCAAACGGTTGATGCTCAAGATATGAGAAACGGTGAGTTCTGCTCGGGTGTGCGGCAAGAGGTTAAAGGAAATGAAATTAAAGCATTTAAAATGATCGAAAAAGTGGCAAATTCACCACTGTCGAGCGATGTGACTTGTGCAGAATCCACAACAGATAACGTAGATGAACCACCAGATAGAAATGACATTCCCGGTGATGAAGCAGGTGAAGTTATTGAGCATTCTGATGAAAAAAGAAAACAAACAAACTGTGAACAGTTTTTGGACGCTACCAATATGATGAAGAGTAGCGATGAAGTATTGAAAACTATTCAAAAGAAACCAATAGCAAAAAGTCAGTCTTCACCTGCTTTGCTGAAGAACGCATATGCGGACGTGATTAAAACCAAACAAATCAAACTTAATCTTCTGCGAACGCGAAAGAAATCGATTTCTTATCTAGAAAACAACTATTTTTTCTTAGAGAACGATAAAGATATCGATTTTACTATTTCCTATGACGACGAGGATAATGAAACTTCTGCAACTGCAGTAGCTCCTGAGAAAACAGTTTCGCAAAATTTAATTTGCAAGAAAAACCTTATAAATAATGAGTTAATTACTACTAAAGGAACCATGCTGGAACCGCATGCCACTAAATGTCCTCAGACACCCAATTCCAATTTGTTAGTTCAATCCAAACCCCTGGAAGTACAAAAATATGTTCTCAAATTTGCGAATGTTAACGAAATCAATTTACTACAGGAAAGTATCGATCAGTTTTCTCCTCAGGAAGAATGTGAAGTCAAAATCGAGGATCATATGTATCCCAATTTGGCGCTGTGTCTGCCGAAAGTAGTAATAACAGAACCTGCACACAGAAAAACCGAGGTAAGTTGTGATGAAACACAATGCAAAGCAAGCAGTCTTAAAGTAAATGCAGCAGTTCGTGATAGAACTACATGCTCTCGAGACGAAGAAATATACGGCGTCTTGACTGGAAAAAAAGAGATTCCACACACTAAAGTCTACTCAAAATGTGAGAGGGAGAAAAAACATTTTCTAAAACATGTAACTCGCAATAAAAACAACAACTCGCACGAAGAGATTTACTTCATCTCGAACAACAAATTCAATTCGCTCAACGATCTGCAACAGACTGAAAGTTGTCAGAACAACCTTACTATTAAGTCACTACCGAGTAACTTCAAAATCTCCAAATTGTTGAAACGTTATTCCCGGAAATTATCCGATGGAAGTTTGTTTCGAGGATCTTTTGAGTCACTCAAAAGAGGAAAGAAACACAAAGAGCCTGAAAATAAAGAAGTAACTGACATTGACGAGAATGATAGTGATCTCACTCTCAATGACATGTCTTACTGCAGCTCTAGAAAATCTTCCAATTCGAGCACTAATAGCTATCTGAACGAATTCACAACTCACTCCCTACCAGGTAATTTGCAACTGGACAAAAAGAACTCCTACAATGAGTTGTACGAAATCACAAACCGCTTAAATCAAGACCGCAACTCCTACGAAGGAAAGTCGGATAAGCGGCGAAGAAAGTTCAGCTTGCAAAGTTTATTTATCGACCGCAGAAATTCGGTGAAAATTATTGAAGACAATAAATCAAACGAATCAAATGTCTCCGATACAAAAGAGTTTGAGGACTTCTGCAAGGGAACAAGAAAACATCGGAGATTCAGCGTTCATCCTGCTGATCTTGAAGATCCTCTTCGCAAAAGTTCCGAAGATGTCAGTTTTAAGGAAGAGCTGGACGCAGCGTGGAATAAAAGTCGTCGCGAAAGACGGCACAGTGATATTACCAATATAACATTCCGACCAAGAAGTCCATTTCGACGCTTCAGTGTCCAACCAACTATCAACGAACATTTGACTCAACTTAATCCAGTACTAGAAGTGCCTAACATGAACAATGACAGTCCAAATTTGCTAACTTGCACGCGAAGAAAGCTCAGTGTCCAACAACCCATCATTGAAGAACCCAACACTAGTGGAGAGTCAGAAAGACGCTTCAGTGATCACAACATAAACTACGACAGTTTAACGAGTGTCAGAAGAAATAGTGTATCCCAACCTAGAAAACCAAGCAGAAAAACGAGTAATATAACTCCAACCCATTTAACAGTAACCTGTGATGATAGATTAGACGACATTAAACCATGTAGAATATCGTTGAACCCCTACAGGCGTCGCAGTCCTCACTTATTAGCACCACAAGACATAAACAAGAGGATTCTTGGTGATGCTACACACAAACGCTTGCAAGACTTGGACCATCAACTTAAACTATCAAACGAGTCAATCAACTCACAAATTGAACCGAAAATCAACGAAAGGCGCCACAGCGATGTAACTCCCAGACTGAAACCAAGACGGTCAGACTTGGACACCTTTGACATTCATCGATTCAATTTCGATCGTTCCTGTCAGAATAGTCCCGAGTGTCCATCTCCTGATGATAGCGACGATGTCGATGAAGATCAAATCAAACCCAACATAATTCCAAGACGAAGACACAGCGAAATTATTAACAGATTCCATGAAAACCTGCGTCCTCTCGATCAACCACCAGATCTAACCGATTTGAGGAAAGTGAAACCCACCAAACTACGAGTCAACAAAGACCTTCAGAGAACAGATCGATGGCTGCAATCCGGCCAAACGAATAGCATGTCTTCAAATGCAACACAATCGACCAAAATTGATCCTCCAAATCATTCAAAACAACGTAGATCTAGTTTAAACGACGTCCCCACGTTGCCGAGTGAGAGAAAGTTCAGTGTGAATGTGTCGTCCAACTGTGCCAATCTAATTGAAGGTGATCTCAATCAAGACATCACGAATTTCATCAACGACAATACCGCCAGTTTGGAGGACAAAGTTGAGCTTATTGAGCAGCTTCGCAAAGGCTTCTTCAATGTTGACTGTCTCAAACGTCTCCATCTGTCCAAGGAGAACAATCAATACGCTTCGTCTAAAAACTTGCACAACATTGAAGAAAACATTTACTCGGAAGAGAAATCCAAAAGTGAACCAAACCACTTGAGAAGCAGTGATTCTGGGTCGCATTTGATCAAAGAAAACGGAAAAGTGACCCGAAAAAGCAGACAGAAACAGAATTCCTCTGAAAAAACCTCGAGCGACGAAGACGTCTTTGCCCTTCAAGAAACCACCGAAAGCCCGAGCGACAAAAGACGCCGCAAGTACAGTCTGAACCTGATTCAAAACAAAAGCACCGACCTGGCGGCGTTCGGTGGAACTAAGAAACGGAAATTCAGTTTGAATTTGAATTTCGGGTCCTCTTCACTTCCGTTGTCCAGTTTCGTGTCGTCGGGGAGTTGGAAGAAAGGTGCGTCTGCTTCGTCCGGCAGTACTGAAGGGGAAGGTGGCGACATATTGTACAACATCGGAATCGTGAGCCCTCACGACAACTACGTGACGTCGAAACAGAAGTTCAGGTAAGACAAAGTCCAACTTTCTTACTATCCTTCTTTTCTTAACCCATTGTTGCCCTTCAAGTACTAATTGTTCTTGCCCAAGTTCTTAACCCATTGTTATTTCTTCCAGTCGTTCTTAAATATAATAATAATAATTCATTTGTTTTATTGTTCATTTTTTGTATACAAAGGACCTATCCTAATAAGTAATTTTTTGGCTATGATATCAGGCTTCTAAGATTTGTTTTGCTTCAATTTTAGTTCCAAGGATATCTTTTTAAAATAACTATAGTAAAATGTCAATCTTTCTTACTATGTATTCTTCTTTTAACCCATTGTTGCCCTTGCCCAAGTTTTAAACCCATTGCTATTTCTTCCAGAAGTTTTTGTTTTGCTTCAATTTTAGTTCCTGGTTTATCTTCTATACATATCGAAATTATTCTGTTGGTTTTTTTTTCTGTAGTCAAACGGAAAATTTAAAATTTTCTCCAGAAGTTCTGTTTGATGAGCATAACAAAAAATATAGAAAGAGATTATAAAATAATGAACAATATATTAATTGAAACTGCAGGAAAATTTAAAAGAAAGAGAAAAACTTGGCATAGAAAATTATCTGAAGGTACACTGAAACTATTGAAGAAGAGACGGAACATAAAAAGATTAGGAAATGTGAACAAAATAGAGTATACAGGAATGTGCAAAAGGATTAGAAAAAAGGCGGAAGAAGATATACAGATTTACAATAACAACTTTTTGAAAAAGACAGTTGAGGCAAATTCTAGTTTGAGAAGAGCAAAAGGAGAGTTAAATACTTTTAAAACTGAAATTTTGAACATAAAAGGAAAAAAATGGGGAAATACTGAGAGATAGAGATTTAATTGTTAAAAGAATAGCAGAATTTTACACAGAATTATACCAGAGTGAACAAAGAATACATAAAGTAGACTGTGAGAATCAAGTTGAAAATATTAATGAATCTGCAGTTTTAAAAATACTTTCAAAAATGAAAAATGGAAGGTCTGGAGGTAGGGACAACATTATTGTAGAAATGATAAAGTATGGAGGATCTCAAATATTGAAAATTATAACAAAACTATTTAATTTATGTCTTGAGAATAAAAATGTCCCCAAGGAATGGAGTATATCCAAGGTCTGTTTGCTTTTCAAAAAAGGTGACAAAAGTGACTTAAACAATTACAGACCTATAAGTTTGCTCAATGTCACTTATAAGCTTTTTTCAAAAATCCTTGTAAGTAGGTTGACATGTATTTTAGATAAGAATCAACCACCCGAACAAGCTGGGTTTAGATGTGGATACTCAACCATTGACCACATCCTTGTAGTTAAAGAGGTTTTGAGAAAAGCGGAAGAATATGGAACACCAGTATGCCTGCTATTTGTTGACTACCTTAAAGCGTTCGACTCAGTAAGCATCGGGTCTGTTTTTGAAGCCCTCCAAGAACAGGGAATAGGATTGGAGTATATAGAACTCTTACAGATACTCTCCAAGGAGAATAAAATGGAAATAGAGGATACGCTGATCAACGTTGAGAAAGGCGTTCGTCAGGGAGACCCTGGTTCTCCGAAGTATTTTAATGCACTATTAGAAAAAGTTTTCAAAAACCTTAAATGGGATAATAAGGGCATAACAATCAATAATAAAAAGCTGCACCATCTACGCTTTGCTGATGACATAGTACTGTTCTCAGAAAATCTAAAAGAATTGGAAGAAATGTTCAAGGGGTTAATAGTAGAAGGAAGAAAAGTTGGGTTAACAGTAAACATGTCAAAAACAAAATTATTAACAACAAACATAGGGACTAGGGTAAATATGAAGATAGAACAAGAAACGGTTGAGGAAGTTGAAGAGTTTGTTTATTTGGGTAGCCTCATTTCAAAGCAAGATGATTGGCCTGAAATTCATAGGAGAATAAAATTAGCCTGGGGTTCATTTATTAAATATAAAGACTTCTTCAAAAGTAAAAATGTCAAAATTATTTTCAAAACGAGACTTTTTCAATCATGTGTGCTGCCAACCTTGCTATACGCTTGTGAAACATGGGTGCTGAAAAAAGAATATTTAACAAAACTAAATTTAGTAATAAGAAGAATGGAGAGGTCAATGTTAGGAATTACTTTGAGAGACAGGAAAAGAAACAGTTGGGTGAGGGGAAAAACAAGATTAGAAAACATAGGTCACAGAATATGGTCCCTAAAATGTAATTGGACAGGGCATGTACTTAGGAGAGAAGATGGGAGATGGTCAAAGGAAATACAATTTTGGAAAATAAATAGGAAAAGAAGAAGAGGAAGACCCAAGAAAAAGTGGGAAGCCGAGTTTCAAACAATAGAAGGTGATAACTGGAAAGAAGTGGCAAAAAAATAGAGATTTGTGGAAGAAGGTTAGGGAAAAAGGTAAAAGATTGATGTAATGTTAGTTAATTAATTGTAATGTTAATTAGATCAGTATAATCAGTATAAACAGAAAAGTGAGATTATTAATCTTATTGCATCATATGTATATTTTTATTAGAATTGGCCATGTATAACTTTAGAAGACTTCTAAAGTTATGTAAGTCCAAATCCTAATGGGCACTGCCCCATTAGAGGCCTTCAGCCTAGCAGAATTTAAAACTGTAAATATGAGTATAGTGAAAAATAGGTAGTTTATAATATTTTGATAATTATATAAACTTAGATTATTATTTTGTTACTACCTATTTTGCCACCTAGGCTGAAAAGAGATAACTTTAGTGTATTTTGAAACCCTTATGTTTGTAAATTTCTTTAAATGATTAACTCTTCAATAAAGGCTATTTTATTTTATTTTATTTATTTTATTTATATTTGTTCCATAAAGGCCCAAGTGCATAGTTGCTAATGAACAAATTAAATCAATCACCTTTATGCTCAATCGAATGCCTAATAGCCGTGCTTAATCAGGTTGTTAGTGACTATGCTGTGTTAGCTAGAGACTGTGAGAATACAGGGACTCTTTAGTCTCATTTTTGCAAGATAAACAGAGTATTGTATTGCATTGTATTGTATGCTTTTGAGCCAAAGTGTAGCAGATACTTTAATCATTATTTTATTTTCACCGAAATCATTCTCACTTTTCTGTTTATACTGATTCTAATAGAGAGGTTAGTTGATGGCATGGATATTCAGAACTATTACCTGCTGATGAGAGCAAAGAAGCTCGAAACAGCTGTCCAGGTATGTTCTGATATTCATGCACATCTAGTACAACTTCTAACTTTTCTGTTTATACTAATACTGATCATTACCTATCAAGCAATTATTTTGAAGATCGTTTCTGACTTTTTTTGCCATTGTTTTGTGCGGGTAAAGTTTGGCTTCCGTGACATTTTGCGCATTCTGCTGTTCAATGCAAATCAAGAGGTCTCTTGATAATTTAGTTTCTTCTTCCTCTCTTTCTTCCTCTATCTTATGTCTCTATAAATATTTTTTCTCTCTCACTCTGCTGTGGTAACCGGTTCTGCTAAAAGAATTTGCTGGAGTCATGCATCTCTCATTTTGACCGCGCGTTTATCTCTCTCTCTCACTCTCTTATTTCTCTCTCACTCTTCTTTATCTCCCTCTCTCTCTCTCCTCATTCTCTCAGTTCTCTCTCTCTCTTTCTTTCTTTTTCTCTCTCTCTTTCTCTTTCTCTCTCTCTCTCTCTCTCTCTCCCTCCCTCTCTATTTCTCTGATTCTCCCTCTCTATTTCTCTGATTCTCTCTCTTTTCTCATTTCTCCTTTTCTCTCTCCTCATTTCTCTAGTTCTCTCTCTCTCTCTCTCTCTCTCTCTCTCTCTTCTGTCTCTCTTCTCATTTCTCCTTTTTTCTCTCTCTCTCTCTCTCTCTCTCCCCTCTCTCTTTCTCTCTGATTCTCTCTCTTTTCTCATTTCTCCTTTTCTCTCTCTCTATCTCTCTCTCTTCTCATTTCTCCTTTTTTCTCTCTCTCTCTCTCTCTCCTCTCTCTCTCTCTCTCTCTCTCTCTCTCTCTCTCTCTCTCTCTCTCTCTCTCTCTGTCTCTCTCCCTCCCTCTGCTTTTTCTCTTCCTATTTTACCTCTTCCATATCTCCTTTCGGCTTTTTTTTCTCTCCTCTTTTCTCTCTCCTTTTTTTTATGTCTGTCTGCCCACAATATCATACAGACCCATTTAAGAGGGGTACACTATCTACAGTTAAATCATAAAGACATAATTATGTATAGCAAATAGTTCGCATTCCTTTCCCAAGTGAGAATTCGACCTTAGGAAATAAAATATCTTGATTCTCAAACTTGAATATTCCACACATATAATTAAGTATAAAATTATATTTACCTTTGAACACATGCCTATTGAATCACACATATTTTTTTTAAATGTAAAAATCTGAGTTGAATAACATTAATATTATGTAATTAGACATTTACATGCTGGGTATGTAAATTACATCTTTCGCTGAGTTACTCTTTAGTGCTATTCATATAAAAATGTGAATATGTATCGTATTCGCAAATATGAACATATAAAAATACTAATAGTACGTTAGGATATTTGAGCAAAATTTAAAACATGTATCTCAGCTATGAAAATATAAAATAATAATAATAAAAAATACATCTATCCTTGTTTCACTGAATATATTAGTTGTTATTAGTAGTCACCGTGGCAGAGTGAGTTAGCGCGCTAGGCATTGCATGCACGGTGACCTGGGTTCGATCCCCAGCGGGGCAGGAATTTTCCACTCATACCTCGTGAGGAAAAATGAGTAGTTACTTGTATGAGTAACGACCAGTGGCGGCATTACCAGAGTAAAAAGAAATGAATGTAATAGAATAATTCGAAAAGTAAAGGAGGCTCTTAGTAATGCTCCGCTACCCACAAAAATTGTGAAGAGGCCTTGAGCTTCACCACAAATAAAGCCATACATACATATCAGTTGTTATTACGAGGCCGCCACCTTAAGGGTTGGGTGGAAGAGATTGTCACAGGCAAAAACCATATGTATATATTTTATCTATGTTGTTTATCTTTTTTCCTGCTTCTATTGTCTGTCCCGGTACCTCAGTGGTAAAGGCGGCACTCTGTGAATCCAGAGGTTCCAAGAAACCCAGCCGACACATTGACAAGTTATCCTCCCATTTGGGACTTTTACCACATAATAATACGTCTTGCATGGGCTTACTGATGGAATAATCGGACTTTAATAGTCCTAATCGGGCAGTATAAATAAGGCGATGTTATTATTATTATTGTTAGTTTTATATTTTAATTTTTACAGTTATTTGTTTTTACATATTACCTTCTAATAATAATAATAATACTAGCCGCCAAGTGGTACCCAGAAATAATAATAATAAAGACTTCAATAAAAATAATCGGTAATTCTGCTGGATTGGTTCAGTAATATTAATAAATTACTATGTATATTTTGTACGTATAAATGTATGTACCTCAAGAGGTACATTACCCGATAATTACAGTCACCGTTGCATCTGCTGCTGATATTAATTGCAGAGAAATTTATTTAATACAGATACACTGACTATTAACATATATATATACATAATATAATTATACATATACCTACAGGGTGGAAATATTATTATTTAATTAGATTAAAAGACATATATAATGTACAATACAAATAATTATTAGAAGAAAAAAAAAATAAAAAAAATGGAAATAGATGAATTTGTATGTCCTAACTAAGAGTGCACTGGTAGTCAAGTAGTTAACGCGCTAGTCTGGTAATCCAGGTGGCGTAGGGATCCGTTGGTTCGAATCCCACCCAGTGCACGAATTTTTCCTCATTAATTTGAGTTTGTGACCACATAATAATTAGACTCTGAGGGTTAGGTGGTAGAAAATGCTTTGAGCATTAACCTCGCCTGGTGGTTCCACTAAAGAGTTATTATAATTATAAAGGGCGGGGTCATTGCGTATGGCAATCTCTTCCACCCAACCCTTATCGCCTTATTCATACTGCCTGATTAGGACTACTGTACTGAGTCCCTGTGTGTGAGATAGTCAGGAAGGGGTTTTACCCTCCTTGCGCTGGAAATCGTTTCAGCTGCCCTTATTAACCTGTGTGTGAGATAGTCAGGAAGGGGGTTTTACCCTCCTTGCGCTGGAAATCGTTTCAGCTGCTCTTATTAACCTGTGTGTGAGATAGTCAGGAAGGGGGTTTTACCCTCCTTGCGCTGGAAATCGTTCCAGCTGCTCTTATTAACCTGTGTGTCAGATAGTCAGGAAGGGGGTTTTACCCTTAATCTTGCGCTGGAAATCGTTCCTGCTGACCTTACCTGTGTGTGAAATAGTCAGGAAGGGGGTTTTACCCTTAATCTTGCGCTGGAAATCGTTCCAGCTGCCCTTATTAACCTGTGTGTGAGATTGTCAGGAAGGGGGTTTTACCCTCCTTGCGCTGGAAATAGTTCCAGCTGCCCCTTATTAACCTGTGTGTGAGATAGTCAGGAAGGGGGTTTTACCCTCCTTGCGCTGGAAATGTTTCCAGCTGCCCCTATTAACCTGTGTGTGAGATAGTCAGGACGGGGGTTTTACCCTCCTTGCGCTGGAAATAGTTCCAGCTGCCCCTATTAACCTGTGTGTGAGATAGTCAGGAAGGGGGTTTTACCCTTCTTGCGCTGGAAATGTTTCCAGCTGCCCCTATTAACCTCTTCACCGGGTGTGTACAAATCACTCAGAAAATACGCACTAATTATGTTGTGATTCGCGGAGAGAAATTCCTCCCGTAGCATAACATCTGAATACCTCTCCGATTTCTACATGACTTATGATAATTATACATTTTTATACATGACTTATAAAACACATATATTTTTTATGTACTAATAATTATAAACGCACGCAATATCATTTCCCCAGGGCCTTTTTTTTATTGAAATGGACGAGTGAGCCTTATTGAGCTAGCTACTAAAGTATTATTATTATTAAAGTAATAGGTGAACTTGGATGAATATATTTATTTTATTTCTTGAAGTTAGGACTAATCAATACACTTCTAAGGGCCGATTTATGAGACAGGATTAGAATGATAATCTTAGTGGACACTATCCCTTAACTTTCACTATATGAGAGACTGTAGAGGTCATATCGATCATTTCTAATTATGTTAAATCATTTCTGCATAATCATATTGATTTAAATTTCATTATTGCAATTTATCAAATATTTTTAATCTCTTTCTTCATTTTATTTTCACTTAAAATATTTCTCAGATTTGTTGCAATGTTACAGGATTAGTAAATCTAAGCCAACCCTTAGATTTTATCAGCTGTCCGATAGCTATTTTAAAACAACATTTTCCGTCACGAAGGCTGGCTAGAGTTCCGCTACGCAACAGAAGTAATATACAGCTGCTACAAAGCCCGGCTTGGCTATGACCTCTACAGTTGTTGTCAAGGTGACAGTTAAGGGATAGTGTCCATTAAGATCAACTAATCCTGATTTATAATTCGACCCTTAAAACCAAGCCTCTGGACCGTTCCACTGAAAATACCCCAACCTCTCGTAATTCAGAGAAAACGAAAATTTTGTGTAAAGTTTTTTTCTCACGCGGGGGTTCGAACTCGCGACCTCTGGACTACGGGCTGGTCGTAACCGTTGCACCACGCATCAGGTGACCCAGGTCGAAGACGGAAGAATGTACGACCCGCTAAGAAATGTATAATGAGCCTTAAGACCCGCTGGAGAATGTGAATCCTTGGGTCACTTGCACATTGAAAAAAAAAAAAGATTTGCGCGTTACAAGGAATATTTTTCACAGACAGATAGACCGACACACATACACTCAAAACCAAAGTTGCCCGGGAGGTTATGCAACGTCCAAAAATATGAAAAAAATTGAAATCGGAGCAAAAAAATGTTATTATTTTCACAAAAACGAACACAATACTTCCCCGATTTCTAATATTAGAAATTTCTCGGAAGTAAAAGTGAGCCTGATCTCAGTAGCTTGATCGATAAGGAAGCGGACTTGTAACCTGGAGGTCGGTGGTTCAAGTCCCGGTTTCAGCGTAGATTTAGTAAAGCGAGTTTGAGTAGTTGTGATATCACAATAGTGACTAACACAAAAATTATAACTTTTTTTTTAGTAATAGAGCCAATAAAAACTGGTAGTAGAGATCCGTTGGTTCGAATCCCATCCCAGGCATGAATTTTTTCTCATTAATTTGAGCCTGTGACCACATATCTTCCTGAGACCTGAATGTGCTTTTAAAAGTACCTAAGACAACTTCACTTCACACTACTATCTCAAAAACCGTCGGGAATTTTTGAAAATTCCATGTACTTTTAAAAGTACGCCAGGTCTTAATCAGTACTTTCTGGAATACATGCCGAGGACTCAAGCAGTATTTGTCTTATGTACTTCAGTACATCCAGGTCTAAATCAGTACTTTCGGGAAAACATGCCCAGGTCTCAGGAGGATAATAATAAGACTCTGAGAATTAGGTGGTAGAAAATGCTGTGAGCATTAATCTCACTCAGATGGTTACCTTCCACTAAAGAATATGTAATAATACTCTTGCACCAGGCGAGGTTAATCAAAGCATTTTCTACCCCCTTACCCTCAGTCTTATTATTATGTGGTCACAAACTCAATTAATGAGGAAAAATTCGTGCAGTGGGTGGGATTCGAACCAACGAATCCCTACGCTACCTGGATTACCAGCCTAGCGCTTTAAATAAAGAGTATTATAATTTAATATATAACTAGACAGACAGACCGACGGACCAATGGCTGAAACTTTGCATTCAGGGTCTGGCACTGAAAACTGACTATCGAAAATTTTGGGTGATTCCATTACTTTTTTTTCTATAAGAAAAGGAAAGTAAAAAAAAAAAAAAAAATCAAAATACATTACGTTCTGTTCCATTACTTTACAGAGTATGGAATTGGTAATAAATAAAATAACTTAAATAATTCAAAATGCAAATTTTGAGATCCTGATGTAGGGTCCTGATTCCGTAGAAAAAGCACCGTGTTTTATTTTGTAGATTGTTTTGCAAGCTCTCAGCAGAACTCTATCACTTGAGGTGATTCCATTATAGTTTCCTTCCGATAGGACAAAAGGAAATTAAAAAGTTGTACATAGTTGTTGATGTTGTAGCCAGCTTGGCTACAGCTGAAGGGTTGAGTGATGGTCTCCAGCCAACTTTATTTCAAAGTTGGCTCGTCCTGAACCACATATTTCTATGTGCGATCAACCATCATGAGGACTTGGACTTTTCTGTATAAGCCATTAAACCCTTAGGAAACTGCAAGCTAGCCTGGCTTGTAAGGGTTGGCTAGTCTGTTCTCTGTTTAAGTCCTCTAGCGAGACACTGGTCTTCTCCCTGTTTAACTGCAAGCTAGCCTGGCTTGTAAGGGTTGGCTAGCCTATTCTCTGTTTATAGTCCTCTAGCGAGACGCTGGTCTTTTTCCTGTTTAACGTCCCTTAGCCAGACTATCGGACTACAGTAGTCACCTTGGCCTAGTGGGCTAGTCTGTTCTCTGTTTATAGTCTTCTAGCGAGACACTGGTCTTCTCCCTGTTTAACGTCCCTTAGCCAGACTATCGGACTACAGTAGTCACCTTGGCCTAGTGGGCTAGTCTGTTCTCTGTTTATAGTCTTCTAGCGAGACACTGGTCTTCTCCCTGTTTAACGTCCCCCAGCCAGACTATCGGACTACAGTAGTCACCTTGGCCTAGTGGGCTAGTCTGTTCTCTGTTTATAGTCTTCTAGCGAGACACTGGTCTTCTCCCTGTTTAACGTCCCCCAGCCAGACTATCGGACTACAGTAGTCACCTTGGCCTAGTGGGCTAGTCTGTTCTCTGTTTATAGTCTTCTAGCGAGACACTGGTCTTCTCCCTGTTTAACGTCCCTTAGCCAGACTATCGGACTACAGTAGTCACCTTGGCCTAGTGGTAGCATGCTCGGCTTGCACTCCAGGTGACCCAGGGTCGAATCCCGCGGGGTCGGAATTTTTCGGCTCTGTACTTTGGATGTCGGGGCCTACCCTAGCCTCGTGAGGACAATTTGGGTAGTTGTAGAGTGGGCAACGACCAGTGGCGTCATTACGAGATTGATATTGGAATATTGGTGAAATTTTAGTACGCCTCCTCGTATTTATAGTCCTCTTGCGTGACGCTAGTCTTCTCTCTGTTTAACGTCCCCCAGCCAGACTATCGGACTACAGTAGTCACCTTGGCCTAGTGGGCTAGTCTGTTCTCTGTTTATAGTCTTCTAGCGAGACACTGGTCTTCTCCCTGTTTAACGTCCCTTAGCTAGACTATCGGACTACAGTAGTCACCTTGGCCTAGTGGGCTAGTCTGTTCTCTGTTTATAGTCTTCTAGCGAGACACTGGTCTTCTCCCTGTTTAACGTCCCCCAGCCAGACTATCGGACTACAGTAGTCACCTTGGCCTAGTGGGCTAGTCTGTTCTCTGTTTATAGTCTTCTAGCGAGACACTGGTCTTCTCCCTGTTTAACGTCCCCCAGCCAGACTATCGGACTACAGTAGTCACCTTGGCCTAGTGGGCTAGTCTGTTCTCTGTTTATAGTCTTCTAGCGAGACACTGGTCTTCTCCCTGTTTAACGTCCCCCAGCCAGACTATCGGACTACAGTAGTCACCTTGGCCTAGTGGGCTAGTCTGTTCTCTGTTTATAGTCTTCTAGCGAGACACTGGTCTTCTCCCTGTTTAACGTCCCCCAGCCAGACTATCGGACTACAGTAGTCACCTTGGCCTAGTGGGCTAGTCTGTTCTCTGTTTATAGTCTTCTAGCGAGACACTGGTCTTCTCCCTGTTTAACGTCCCTTAGCTAGACTATCGGACTACAGTAGTCACCTTGGCCTAGTGGGCTAGTCTGTTCTCTGTTTATAGTCTTCTAGCGAGACACTGGTCTTCTCCCTGTTTAACGTCCCTTAGCCAGACTATCGGACTACAGTAGTCACCTTGGCCTAGTGGTAGCATGCTCGGCTTGCACTCCAGGTGACCCAGGGTCGAATCCCGGCGGGGTCGGAATTTTTCGGCTCTGTACTTTGGATGTCGGGGCCTACCCTAGCCTCGTGAGGACAATTTGGGGTAGTTGTAGAGTGGGCAACGACCAGTGGCGTCATTACGAGATTGATATTGGAATATTGGTGAAATTTTAGTACGCCTCCTCGTATTTATAGTCCTCTTGCGTGACGCTAGTCTTCTCTCTGTTTAACGTCCCCCAGCTAGACAAAATTAAAAAGTCGGTGCAAGTGGCCCACTGTAAGTTCGGACAGCAGCGAGGCGCCAGCACTTGGTGCAACTTTAGACGACAAGTCGAGAAAGTTGCAGACTCCGGGAGATACATGTTGTTATTATTTATAATTAGTTAATGGCCAATATGGGACTAGCTTGGAGTGAAGAAATTCATTTTTATATTATTTGTACACATTAAAAAAATAAATATATATGTTAAGAAAGAAAATAGAATCTCGCTAACTGGAAATTCTAGAAACAGAAGGTATTATTTTAAATTAATGAATGGCCTGTGTGGGAGTATAGCTTACAGTGAAGAAACATGTATTAATGTATTGTGTACATTAAAAAAAAAAAAAAAAAAAAAAAAAAAAAAAAAAAAATCCTCTAACTCGCAATTCAAGGGACAGAAGCTTTATTACGAGTTACCGGGGATTGAACCACTGACCTCCAGGCTACAAGTCCGTCGACTTATCGATCAAGCTTCTGACACGGAATTATTATTATAGTATACAAAGTAGCGACATCGATATTAATTTGCTGATATTTTGGGTTTTCCCACTCGGTCATATATGTAGCAGTAACCCACTCAAACCACATTCTTATTAGACATCACATCTTGAACTACTGGTAGTCAAGTGATTAACGCGCTAGTCTGGTAATCCAGGTAGCGTAGGGATCCGTTGGTTCAACTCGCACCCAGTACACGAATTTTTCCTCATTAATTTGAGGTTATGACCACGTAATAAAGACTCTTTTTGGGTTGGGTTAGGTGGTAGAAAAATGCTTTGAGCATTAACCTCGTCTGGTGGTTACCTTCCATTAAAGAGTATCATTATTATATTGAACCAGTTTATCGAACCAAGTATCTCCTTTATCGAGATAGTTTCCGAGATTTGTTGTGGGCTAACTGTTAAAATAATGGGACTTAATAGTTCTAATCGGGCAATATAAATAAGGCGATATTATTATTATATATACGAGTATTTCTGTTTATTTCTGATAAAAGAAGATTTATTTGCTTTTGCTCTACGTATCTATGGTCTTGAGAGAATATTTTTAAGATTCGCAAAATTTCAATTTGAATGAGACCTTCTAAGTCTCAAGTTTCAAGAATCAAAAAGAATTATTCAAATCGGCAATCCAAGACCTGCGCGAAAGAGTCTCATTTGACGATCAGGTATATATTCGTAGAACTATCGGGTGAACTTAATATTATTATGGTTATCAGAATTTCAATTTGAATAAGACCTTCCAATTCCAAAGTTACAAGAATTTCCAAGAATTATTCCAAGCGCCAATCCAACTAATCCAAGACTTGCAAATATCAAGCGCTAACTTTACGCTTATCACCTTGTTAAAACGCATTAAAATGAAAAGAAAAAAACAACACAAAAAAACCAGCAAAAGAGTCATTTGAGAATCAAGTATTCCTAGAACTATCACTTGAACTGAGCTCAATGAAATTTTACGAATGAAAACTCAGAGGTTGGGGAATTTTTTTTTTTAACCCTACCAAGGCCTTCTCAGAATCCTAAGAACAAAATGGATTACAAGTTAATCGAAAATCTGATTTATTTGAATAGTTCAAAGAAGTGCCAAAAATCAACTTATTATAATTATTTAACACTTTATTAGATATGAAAAGACATAATTATGTACACTACAAATAATTATTTTAGCAATAAAAAATAGAAACAATATAATTACAATAAAAAGTTTTTTTTTTTTTTTAAATAGAAAAATATGCTTTGAGCATTAACCTCGCCTTATGGTTACCTTCCTCTAACGAGTTTTCTTATTACGATTATTAGGTATAGACAAATTACAATATTTACAGTACAATACAATGAAATTATAAAGATTTTTTTTTTGATTGAACAAAGTTACAAGATCAAAAAAGAGAATAAAGCTAATTTCCTTCCTAAAGAGGCGGGGTTATTGCCTGTGGCAATCTCTTCCACCCAACCCAATCACTATGTTTTGCTCACTCCTATTTTAAATATAAACGTTATTATAATAGATAGAGATACGCTACTCTTGTGTGTGGTTGTAGAGATACTCGCAAACATGATCTGGTATCTCTCTCTATCTGTTCTCCATGTTATCTCTCTCTATCCTCTTGATATCAGATATTTGTTTTTCATCTATAGCTCATTATAGCTCAACATTCCTAGCTGTTGAAGATTGTTAACCCTCTTAACCCTTTGGAGTCTAGATTCATACTGTGTTACCCTTTTATTGCGACATATTTGTTGTTCTCTCTTTGTTAAATTATATAGTTTGTTTTATTTTATACTACTCTAAAGTACACTGACATCATAGGGTCAGTTAATTATCTTACGACAATTGAGTAAATGACACACAAATTGATTCCTATAAGTCCAAAATATAGGTAATAGGTTCACAACATGAGATAACAGTTGGCACTAAAGTGTTAAGTATGTACTTTGATAAACAATATGGTGACATAAAAACAATGGCATCAATGGGTTAATAATTAATTAATCTACGTCAATTTAGTAATTGTCACACAAATTGATGCCTATGAGTCCAACAGATAGGTAATAGGTTCACAATATGAGAGAGCTGTAACTGTTAGCACTAAAGCGGTAAGTACGTACTTTGGTATATATTATGTACTTCTAATATACAAGTATGTACTTTGATATATACAATACTAGCCAAATCCCGGCACTTTGTCGCAGGTTATTGCCCGTGGTTGGCATCCTATATGAATAATTATTGGACCAGAAAATCCCGATATCTTGAAAATAGTAATAGATATTTTAATTCCGATAATTTCTAGATAAATTGACTGTGATTTTCCGGGGGGTCAACTCTCGTAAAATATCTGTTACCGTTTGGGCTCTGGTATTGTAAACAACCCCTAAGAGGACATAGTCAGCTAGTCAGACACGCACAGATTTGAGTTTATATATGGAGATGGTGACATAAGACAAGTCAGTTGTATGACCTTTCATGTCATTGTTATCACATGTTGAATTTGATGACGTCACCTGCTCGTCAGATTGGTTTTATGTTCATTCATCTTTTTTTTTTTTTTTAATGTTAGTTTGTGACGTCAAAATGTATCTTGGTTTTATGTTCATTCATGGTTTTTAATGTTAGTTTGTGACGTCAAAATGTATCTTGGTTTTATGTTCATTCATCTTTGGTTTGTTAGTTTGTGACGTCATAATGTATCTTGCTTTTATGTTCATTAATTTTTGGTTTTTAATGTTTGTTTGTGACGTCATAATGTATCTTGGTTTTATGTTCATTCATTTTTGGTTTTGATGTTTATTTGTGACGTCAAAATGTATCTTGATTTTATGTTCATTCATCTTTTGTTTTTAATGTTTGTTTGTGACGTCAAAATGTATCTTGATTTTATGTTCATTCATCTTTTGTTTTTAATGTTTGTTTGTGACGTCATAATGTATCTTGGTTTTATGTTCATTCATCTTTTATTTTTAATGTTAGTTTGTGACGTCATAATGTATCTTGCTTTTATGTTCATTAATCTTTGGTTTTTAATGTTAGTTTGTGACGTCAAAATGTATCTTGGTTTTATGCGCATTCATCTTTGGTTTGTTGTTTTGTGACGTCATAATGTATCTTGGTTTTATGTGCATTCATCTTTGGTTTGTTATTTTGTGACGTCATAATGTATCTTGGTTTTATGTGCATTCATCTTTGGTTTGTTATTTTGTGACGTCATAATGTATCTTGGTTTTATGTGCATTCCTCTTTTGTTTTTAATGTTTGTTTGTGACGTCATAATGTATCTTGGTTTTATGTGCATTCATCTTTGGTTTGTTATTTTGTGACGTCATAATGTATCTTGGTTTTATGTTCATTAATCTTTGGTTTTTAATGTTAGTTTGTGACGTTATAATGTATCTTTTTTTTTATCTGCATTCATCTTTTGTTTTTATTGTTAGTTTGTGACGTCAAAATGTATCTTGCTTTTATGTTCATTAATCTTTGGTTTTTAATGTTAGTTTGTGACGTCAAAATGTATCTTGGTTTTATGCGCATTCATCTTTGGTTTGTTATTTTGTGACGTCATAATGTATCTTGGTTTTATGTTCATTAATCTTTGGTTTTTAATGTTAGTTTGTGACGTTATAATGTATCTTTTTTTTTATCTGCATTCATCTTTTGTTTTTATTGTTAGTTTGTGACGTCATAATGTATCTCGGTTTTATGTGCATTCATCTTTGGTTTTTATTGTTACTTTGTGAATTTTTTGTCGTTTTTGAACTAATTTCTTTTTGCCTGTGATCTGTGATACATTTAGATATTGGAATTTTGATAAATATTTTATATTGTACTAATAATTTGAATTTGTAATCTTGTTATATGTTTATATAGGGCTTGGCCCGTAAATATACACCTGTTTAACAGGTATTATTATTGAGAAAATTCTCTCTTTTTCTCTATTGTCTGGGGTGTTGCAGTTCCGCAGCTTCTTAGCACCGACCGTGCCTTTGTGTATGTTTTGAACACTATAACTCGAGAACCGCATGTCGGATTGAGCTGTATTACCAGAAGATTTCCAGATTCTTATCGAACTCGTAAACTTCGCCAATCTGTTGACCACTTTAACAACTAACACTTATATAGAATCTTCTCGAATTCTCTCGCTCTCTCTCTCTCTCTCTTTCTCTGTCTCTTCTTCTCTCTCCCTCTCCATTTTTCTTCCCTACCTATCTCTCTTTTTCTCTCTCTCTCTCTTTCGCTCTCTCTCTCTCTTTCGCTCTCTCTCTCCCCTCTCTCTCCCCCCTCTCTCTCTCTTTTTCTCTCTCGCTCTCTCTCTCTCGCTCTCTCTCTCTCTCTCTCTCTCTCTCTATCTCTCTTTCTCTTTCTCTTCTTCTCTCTCCCTCTCCATTTTTCTTCCCTACCTATCTCTCTCTTTTTTTTCTCTCTCTCTCTCTTTCGCTATATCTCTCTCTCTCTCCCCTCTCTCTCTTTCTTTTTCATTCTCGCTCTCTCTCTCTCTCTCTCTCTCTCTCCCCAAGTGGTTTGACCTTGGCTCGATGTGTGTGTCCCCATCTGTCTGTAGAGCGACAGCACGCCATGTCAATTCGCGGATTGGTCAAACTTGATATTTGTAATAATGACAACTAAAACTTGATATTTTTAAAAATGACAACTAAAACTTGTATTTGTAATAATGACAACCAAAACTTGATATTTGTAATAATGACAACTAAAACTTGATATTTGTAATAATGACAACTAAAACTTGATATTTGTAATAATGACAACTAAAACTTGATATTTGTAATAATGACAACTAAAACTTGATATTTGTAAATAATGACAACTAAAACTTGATATTTGTAATAATGACCAAAACTTGATATTTGTAATAATGACAACTAAAACTTGATATTTGTAATAATGACAACTAAAACTTGATATTTGTAATAATGACAACTAAAACTTGATATTTGTAATAATGACAACTAAAACTTGATATTTGTAATAATGACAACTAAAACTTGATATTTGTAATAATGACAACTAAAACTTGATATTTGTAATAATGACAACTAAAACTTGATATTGTAATAATGACAACTAAAACTTGATATTTGTAATAATGACAACTAAAACTTGATATTTGTAATAATGACAACTAAAACTTGATATTTGTAATAATGACAACTAAAACTTGATATTGTAATAATGACAACTAAAACTTGATATTTGTAATAATGACAACTAAAACTTGATATTTGTAATAATGACAACTAAAACTTGATATTTGTAATAATGTCAACTAAAACTTGATATTTGTAATAATGTCAACTAAAACTTGATATTTGTAATAATGACAACTAAAACTTGATATTTGTAATAATGTCAACTAAAACTTGATATTTGAATATGCAACTAAACTGATATTGTAATAATGTCAACCAAAAGACAACCTCACAGTCGTCCGTAGCTCGGACAATGTCCCGGTAACTCAGTGGTCGAATAGTGTGTCTGGTAATCCAGAGGTCGCGAGTTCGAAACTCAGCTGAGACAACTATTTTTGTCTATTGGTCTGACATGGCTGGATGACGGTTCTAACTAGGCGCGGCCGGAAGGAAAATAAGCCGCTAGTTAACGCGTGTTGCTCATCTATACCTAACGCTCATCTTAGTGGAAGAAAATGCCGTAGGCATTAGCACCGCCCTTGATCAAGTTTTGTTTAATAATTTCAAATTTGTTTCTTGTAAATTGTATCTGTACTTATACTACATTATATAAATAAAACTTTTTTTATTATTATTATTTTTTTTTTTTTAACATTCAGAAGATTTTATTTCTATTTTTTCAATTTTTAACAACTTTCAATTATTAACATTCCCATCTTCACTTCAACTCCCCGCACTTTCTTTCTCATCCCCCTCATTCTTATTGATATACAGCTCTGATTATTGAAATCTGGACTTTACAGTAAATTAAACTTGATTAAAAGCCAGCGTCGATGGCATGTTGAATACACCGGTTCCCTTCAGAACACCGAAGTTAAGCGACATCCAGCGAGGTTAAGACT
Source organism: Bactericera cockerelli (assembly GCA_024516035.1). NCBI lineage: Eukaryota > Metazoa > Arthropoda > Insecta > Hemiptera > Triozidae > Bactericera > Bactericera cockerelli. The sequence continues at coordinate 11,258,923 of CM044966.1, forward strand.
TGGATGGGTGACCATTCAAATTCTAATTCTCGTGACGCTGGCTTTTCCCGGCCCCACTCAGGCTGGGTGAGGTCAATGTGAGTAGCAGGTTTGTGAGTTTCCCGCGAATGGAGGGTAAAACCCCCGTCGTGATATGACCATGGCAGTTGAAAGCGACGTTAAACTCCACTTCAAAAAAAAAAAAAAAAAAAAAAAAAAAAAAAACTTGATTAAATCTCTTTAATCATAATAATCTACCGAGAGAAAGGTGGCGATTCAGTGGAAGCTACACAGTCTGGAGGTCGCTGGCTCATGTCCAACTTTTCGACACTTGATAAACACATTTACCTACATAACTAGTATCTATTGATCACCTTTTCATAAAAAAATATGTAATAGTGGTTTAATTCCCCGTTAAGAAAATCAAAATGAACATCGTGTTTGCTAGGTCTCACGTTTTCTCAATCATTAACCCTTTGAGTCAGGGTGGGTCGTAATCTCGAAATAAACTGTTCCCGAACAACCAAGAACAGAGAAGAAGAAATCCTGCCCCGCTGGGCATCGAACCCGGGTCACCAGCGTGCAATGCCTAGTAGGGCGCTCACTCGGCCACGGTGACTATAGTTGACTACTTCTTGCTTCACTAGAAATAAATCCTACATTTTTAAGAAATAATACGACCAGTTTTTACTTTTCTTGTTGTATATAATAATGTTTTTTTTGTCCGCATGTACAAATTTGAACCGTGAGTCATATACGAAACCTGAACTGGATTTTCAAAACACGCTCCTAGAAAACACAACATGATACAAGATTCCAATTCAACATGATACAAGATTTCAACATTAAAACTACAACACATATACTATTACTTTTCTTATCCTATTTTTTACTGACTTCATAATTAAACGTGCGGTATTTAACGAGTTTAATAACATGTATACACAGCAGGCGTGGAGCTGGAGCACCCCCAGACGAAAAAGAAAAAGAGAGAATTTTCTCAAGTCCTAGCTCGTACACAATGAAAATAATCACATATTTCTAGAATAATAAATGCATTATTGTTTGAAATTACATGGTACACAAACTCTTGAGATACTGAAAGTGCTACTCCATGAATCCGAGTAATAATAATAATTCCGTGTCCGTGAGATAGGTATTGATACCTAAATTACGGTGGTGAGAGGATTATATGAACGCCCAGATCCAGTGTCTAGGCTCCTTTCATATCCATTTGGTTTTAACGTCCTGACTTGAGGTAGACAGGACGGGGGTTTTACCCTCCATTCGCTGGAAATCGTACCAGCTACCCACATTGCCGTCACCCAGCCTGGGTAGGGTCGGAATTGCTAGCCTCACATGTTCGGAGGGAACAGATTTTACTGTGCGAAAAGTCTGCTCAAACCGGGAATCGAACTCAGAATCTCTGGACTACGGGCAGTATCATAACCATTACGCCACGGAGGCTGGCATTGTCCGAGTTTAGTCAGGTTTATGTGGCAGCACTTGCAAAACATTTTCCCACCAGCCGTGCCTGGTACACAGTAAAATTTTAACTTCCTTCTAATATAAATAAATAATTATACAAGAGGGCGACAGGTTAAATAATTACTATTAACCATGTTTTTTCCCCCTATGTACAATGTGAATTTCACAAAATTACTGCCGGCAAAACATACATACTTTTTGCGCTTACTTATATTAATTTATTTATACAAAAAAAACTATTAACAGAGAAGAAAAAAGAATACAATATTTACAAAATTATAGGTTATAGAAAAAAATAATATTTAAATTAACGGTTGTTTTCCAATTTGGGGCGAAGTTAATCCCTTAGGCATTCTCTGCCACTTAACCCCGGATATTGATAATATCCTATTTGCACTTCAATTTCCGCGACCTATATACCTCAACAGCTCGATTAGTAATAATAATAACTCTTTAGTGGAATGTAATCAACATCAGGCGAGGTCAATGCTCAAAGCATTATTTTCTACCACCTAACCCTCAGAGTCTTATTATTATGTGATGGTCACAAATTGAAATTAATGAAGAAAAATTAATGCATTGGGATTCGAACTAACGGATCCCTTCACTACCTGGATTACCAGACCAGGTTCTTAACCATTTGACTATCAATGTACGTGCTTTTTTGATACCTTCTTTCCATGTGATGGGTAGCTGGTACGATTTCCAGCGAATGGAGGGTAAAACCCCCGTCCTGACTAATTCAAATCAGGATGTACACAGGACAGAATTAGAATCAACTGGTCACAATAGATCTAAATAGAGGTCGGTCTGATAATTGGTGCTTCTCTTGTGGAACTCCAACCAGTCTACAATAATAAAAGCCCAGTTTGAGTATAGATATCGCGATAGTAATCAACACAAATATGATACTTGTTTACGTAATTGTATATAATATGCGTGTAAACAGAGATAAAAAAAAAAAATGCCAAGAAATTTTTCCAGCAGACATTTCTCGCTAGTGAAAAATAATGAGCCCGTAAGGAAACTAGAGATAAAAAAAATGCCAAAATTTTTTTCCAGCAGACATTTCTCGCTAGTGAAAAATAATGAGCCCGTAAGGAAACTAGATTACAGCAATATCTGTCCAGGTATGTGACCGGAAAACCCAGGTGTGCGCCTATCTAGGTATTATAGTCAATCCTACCAGGGAATACCTATCAGAGCGTGGCCAAGTATTTGATGAGTCACCTCTAGCTCTCTGTTGACCTAACGAAGTGAGTGTCTTGATCCGGCATACCACTGAGTCCACAACAATAATAATAATAATACTCTGTTAGAAGAAGATAACCAACCTCCGTGGCGTACTGGTTGTGACTACTGCCCGTAGTCCGTAGTCCTCCAAACACGTGAGGCTGGCATTTCCGGCCCTACCCAGGCTGGGTGAGGTTAATGTGGGTACCTGGTACGATTCCAAGGGAATGGAGGGTAAAACCCATCTCAAATCAGTACGTTAAAACCGAATAGAATCAACTGGTCACAATAGATGTAATTAGGTCGCAGTGTAAATAATTATAAGCGTTTCACTGAAAACCCTGCAAGCAGGTCAGATAATAAACAGACCGACGGACGGAAACCAAACCAAAGTTGCTCAGGAGGTTATGAAACAGCCATAAATATGATTTCAAAAAATTGAAAGCGCAGCAAAAAAATATTATTATTTTTACAAAAACGCACACAATCATGCCGATTTCTAATTACCTTACCTTACCAAGTGGCACTACAGCCCGATGTGAGCCTTGGCCTCCTCAACAATACGCCTCCAAACAAGTCTGTCCTTCACCAAATTTCCCCATCCTTTCACTTTCATTGTTTTCAGGTCACTTTGAACTTGGTCCATCCATCTAAGGCGTGGTCTTCCTTTTTTCCTTGGGTTGTATAATATGGCATTTAATATTTTTTTTTGGGCATTCTTTCTTCTTCCATTCGTTGGATGTGGCCAAACCATCTGAGTCTCTGGGCTTTGATGATTTTGACGATATCTTCATTATTTAGAATGTCATTGATTTCCTGGTTGTTGCGGATTCTCCAGTCTGTTTCATTGATTTGAATGCCTCCATAGATTTCCTTACTATTTTCCTTTCGAATCTTCTTAATTTTTCCTGGTCTTGTTGTGTTATTACCCAGCATTCACTACCATATGTTATGACTGGTCTTATGAGAGTTTTATATATTTTTAATTTTGTTCTTCTAGTTATTAATTTGTTTCGGAGCAGTTTTATATTAGCAAAGTAGGCCTTGTTGTCGGTTTTAATTCTTTCTTGGATGGCAGTGCTCGGTTTTGCATCATTGTTGATCAATTCTCCAAGATATTTGAGCTCCAAGATATTTGAGCTTTGAGCTTATGCCGATTTCTAATATTAGAAATTTTTCTAAAGTAATATCAAAGAACAAGGAAAGAAACAATTAAAGTGAGGATTTGTAAAATGTGCAAGATAACAATGTCTCGGGTGATGAACCCATTGCAATAATTACATGTTCTTTAGTGAGAGAAGATTGTCGTAATAATAGTACATACTTTGTTGCGATGAGATAAAAAAATATATAAAAAAATCAGTAAAAGTTATCATTTTTGTGTTAATCACTTTCGTGATATCACAACTACTCAAACTCGCTTTACTAAATCGTCACTGAAACCGGGACTTGAACCACCGACCTCCAGGTTACAAGTCCGCCACCTTATCGATGAAGCTACTGAGGTCGGTAAAATAGTAGTATTCTATTAACACATTTCACGATGAGTGAGAGTTGTTGCATTTTTCCAAGGAAAGGAAAATTTCGTCGCTCAAACCGGGACTTGAACCACCGACCTTCAAGTTACAAGTCCGCCGCCTTATCGATGAAGCTACTGTAGTCGGTAAAAGCACTAGTATTCTATTAGCACATTTCACGAGGAGTGAGAGTTGTTGCATTTTTCCAAGGAAAGGAAAATTATAGTCGAGTAACTTTCCATTGTTGAAATACCGCAACATGCAATACTCTAAATCAGCGGTTCCCAACCTTTTTAGCTAGGCGGCCCAATAATATATTTTTAAAACAATTTTGCGCCGATTTTAACAATCAATCCGATTTTATGTACATATATATTATGATGTATGTATATTGTATAATGTTCATATATTTCAGTAAATATTAAATTAAAACATACCATGCAAAAAGGAAAAAAGAACATTTTACTGAAGAGCCTTTATTTATTAAATATTTCTTGAGTTTTGGCCAGCATCCACGGACCACCAGTTGGGAACCGCTGCTCGAAATACCTCAAGATACAATACTCTAAATATCTCAACATATAACGCTCTAAAGAATCTTAAGGAATTAAAAGATAATGGAGAACCATAATCCTCACATAGTTTTTGAAAAATTCATGAAATGCCTCGCACAAGAAATAATAATAAAGTATTACAACAAGAAAAAATACACTGCCAATTATGTACAGTATTGTGTACATAATTGCCTCCTCGAGAATGGCAATCATAATTTTCAACTTAGGTTTTGATCATTGGAAAAGAGAGAAGTGATTGTGAAAGAAATGTTTCAATTGATTTTTTTTTAATACACTACATTATTTGTTCAACAAGAACAAAAAATTCCTGAACTTGGGACTTGAACCACGGACCTCCAGTTTATAAGTCCGTCGCCTTATTCAACAAGTTATCGAGGTCGGTGAATAATGATGAAAGTTGTGAGACTATTAAAATAAAGGACATGGAAAAATCCGCACTAGTAATTAATTCAATGAAGGAAAATGTAAAAGAAAATGAAATAAATTCCATCCTACCTACCAGGAAATGTTTGGAATCGAGTTTGCGAGTAATTGATGTGATGTTTTCGATTAACAATAATAATATCGCCTTTATTATACTGCCCGATTAGAACTATTAAAGTCCCAACTCCCATTATTCCAGCAGTAAGCCAAAGACATATTATTAATATGTGGTAAAAATCCCAAATGGGAGGATAGATCTGTATAAAAGTCTGTTGCAATCTGGTTTACTAAAAATTGATGTGATGTCTTCAATTAACAACCTGTATATAAGTCTGTTGGAATCTCGGACACTAGGAATTGATGTGATGTCTTCAATCGACAACCTCTATAATAACTATACTAAGAATTGATGTGATGTCTTCAATTGACAACCTGTATAAAAGTATTGCAATCTGGTATACTAGAAATTGATGAGATTATTTCAATTGACAACCTGTATAAAAGCCTATTAGAATCTGCTATACCAAGAATTTGATGTGATGTCTTCAATCGACAACCTATATAAATGTGTTGGAATTTGGTACACTAGAAATTCATGTGATGTTTTCGATTGATAACCTGTATAAAAGCCTATTGGAATCTGCTATACCAAGAATTTAATGTGATGGCTTCAATTGACAACCTGTATAAAAGTTTAGAAGTCCGTTGGAATTTGGTACACTAGAAATTTATTCGACGTTTTCGATTGACAACCTGTATAATTGGAGCCCAAAGCTTGGAAATCCTCAAGGAATGTTAAGATCTTCGTAATATCTTCTTATTCTTCCAACGTGTCATTATTCTCAATAGTTTGAATTTTCTCTCTATAAAATTATAGTTCCTCGTGTTTTTTCTTGTCGTTTAATTTTATGATTTTTTTTACATCTTTCACATTCTTTCCATCAATTCCTTCTTCTAATTCTTCTACAACTCCACATTTCCCTTAATCTATTTCCACATAGTTGTTGGACATTGCTTTTCATGTTCTATAACTCTTTCATGGACATCTTCAACATTGTTTCATTTGGTTTTCTCATTCCTTCAATATTAATTTCATTTTCTGTTGTTTTTCTCACTCTTTTAATCTCTTTTTCCTCTGAATGAATTTCCACATAGTTGTTGGGCATTGCTTTCCTTGTTCTATATTTTCATAGACATGTTTAACATTTCTTTCAATTGGGTGTCTCGGTCTATCAGTATTTTATTTTCTCCTCCACATATCGTCTTATTCTTATTCAGTTTCCTCTGCATTATTTTTAAATTCTTTATTAAGTAATTGTAGATATCTAATTATGTACAGTACATAAAAATCAAATAGAATCAACGAACATGAAAGGAGCCTAGATATTGGAACTGAGCGTCCATATAATCCTCTCACCACCGTGATTATAGGTATCAATACCTATCTCACGGACACGGAATTATTAATTATTATTAACACCTAACCCTCAAAGTCCTATTATTATGTGCTCACAAACTCAAATTATTGAGGAAAAATTCGTGCACTGGGTGGGATTCGAATCAACGGATCCCTACGCTACCTGGATTACCTGACTAGCGCGTCAACCATTTGACTACCAGTGCACTTATGGTATGTCCAGTGAATGTATGTCCTCGTGGTTTAGTAGCATCATTGTCGTGTACCCGGTATAGTGTGAAGATAGCGCAAGAATTCGCGAGGTCGATGTCTTGGATATCGCATCATCGGACCATGTCAAGACCACTGGAGAATCTGGCGATGTTGCGCGGTAATCAAAAACAAACACGCTACCTATCTTTTGTCGAATATCAACACTGGACACTACATCACTTGGTTATCAGCTGACCAATATCGTTATTATTCTATTCTTGTTTATGTCAGAGGTTCCCAAACTAGGGAGCGTGAGGAAAAGCCCAGGGGCGTAAAACCAATTGAAAAATGACAAGAACACTTTTTTTTAAACCTAATTCAAGGAAAGCAGTAGTTGAAAAATAGGTTTATTTCAAATAAAAATATGTAATAGAAATCGGGAAAGTATTGTGTTTGTTTTAGTAAAAAAAATATTTTTTTGCTCCAATTTTTTTTTTTAATTTCAGTTGAAATTTATGTAGGTACCTACCTAGATAATCTATTATTTTTAAAAACTAACTTCATACCTCCAAGAAAGGAGGTTGGATGCTTTCAATTCAAGAAAATAGGGGGGGGGAGGGGGGGCTAGGTACCAAAAAGTTTAGTTTTTGATCCGTCCACGCATATTTTTTTTTTTTTTTTTTCTTCTTCTTCTTGTTCTTCTTCTTCTTCTTCTTATTAGACCTGCTATTGTAGAAGTATGAACTAATACTGTTCTATCATAAGTATCAACCAATATGACATATTGTTGTGAGATTAGCAGTTACACCCTGTATTGGGGTTCTAGAAGAATGAACCAATATGATCTATTGTTGTGAGATTAACAGTTACACCCTGTATTGGCGTTCTAGAAGTATGAACCAATATGATCTATTGTTGTGGGATCAGCAGTTTAGCTGTGATTTGTATCGAACTATTATCTGTCATGTTGATTAGCGGGGGGTCGCCTACCCGGAATATTATCTCCAATCCGGTAGCAACAATCAACAATACTACTTTATGTTAATTGATGACGGAATTATTTAATATTGAATTCTTTATTAATAGAACATTATTTTGTACAAACACGCAATAATAAAAATTGAAATACAAAATTGAGACCAAAATAAACCAGGGGGAAAAAAATAAACAACATAGATAAAACATCTGTGTACATATTATGTCCTAACTAAAGGGCGGGCTTATTCTGCATGGCAATCTCTTCCACCCAACCCTTTCAGTCTGTTTTTACCCTTTAGTTGTTTAAGTCTATTTTATCTATGACTGAAAATTCGTATCAACATAGGGTGGCGTCATCGTGTAGCCTGACAGTGGAGGAATGACTCAGCACTTCTACCACTGTCTATACAAGGAGGCTAATAATAAAATTGACAAGGGCCCCTAAGATCAAGCCAATACGCTGTTCTACTCCTTGTTTATAGTCCCCTAGCAAGACTGCTGGTCTACTCCCTGTTTATAGTCCCCCAGCCATACTGCTGGTCTACTCCCTGTTTATAGTCCCCTAGCAAGACTGTTGGTCTACTCCCTGTTTATAGTCCCCCAGCCAGACTGCTGGTCTACTTCCTGTTTATAGTCCCTTAGTTAGACTGCTGGTCTACTATCTGTTTATAGTCCCCCAGCCAGACTAAAAAAAATCGTAGTTTCCGTTTTTTGTATTTTTGCCCCATTCATTTTATCCACATCTGTCTCGGTTTTTTACACGACCCTTTTTTCCATCTTGTGATTTCAGATGGTACTTCGGCAAGATCAAACGCATCGAGGCGGAGAAGAAACTCCTGTTGCCGGAGAATGACCACGGAGCTTTCCTTATCCGAGACTCTGAGAGCAGGAAGAACGACTACTCCTTGTCCGGTGAGTCACCCACTCCTAACTAACCCAACCTAGCGTAGCTTAACCTAACCTAGCCTATACCCACTCCTAACTAACCCAACCTAGCGTAGCTTTACCTGAGCTTCCTTATCCGAGACTCTGAGAGCAGGAAGAACGACTACTCCTTGTCCGGTGAGTCACCCACTCCTAACTAACCCAACCTAACGTAGCTTAACCTAACCTAGCCTATACCCACTCCTAACTAACCCAACCTAGCGTAGCTTTACCTCAGCTTCCTTATCCGAGACTCTGAGAGCAGGAAGAACGACTACTCCTTGTCCGGTGAGTCACCCACTCCTAACTAACCCAACCTAACGTAGCTTAACCTAACCTAGCCTATACCCACTCCTAACTAACCCAACCTAGCGTAGCTTAACCTAAGCTTCCTCATCCGAGACTCTGAGAGCAGGAAGAACGACTACTCCTTGTCCGGTGAGTCACCCACTCCTAACTAACCCAACCTAACGTAGCTTAACCTAACCTAGCCTATACCCACTCCTAACTAACCCAACCTAGCGTAGCTTTACCTCAGCTTCCTTATCCGAGACTCTGAGAGCAGGAAGAACGACTACTCCTTGTCCGGTGAGTCACCCACTCCTAACTAACCCAACCTAACGTAGCTTAACCTAACCTAGCCTATACCCACTCCTAACTAACCCAACCTAACGTAGCTTAACCTAACCTAGCCTATACCCACTCCTAACTAACCCAACCTAGCGTAGCTTAACCTAACCTTCCTCATCCGAGACTCTGAGAGGAGGAAGAACGACTACTCCTTGTCCGGTGAGTCACCCACTCCTAACTAACCCAACCTAGCGTAGCTTAACCTAACCTAGCCTATACCCACTCCTAACTAACCTATGATGTCTCAATGACAAATATGATGACAACTAAGATGACTTGATGACAAATGTGATGATGATGACTCTATGACAGATAGAATGTCTCGATGACAAATTAATAATATATGATGTCTCGATGACAAATATAATGTCTCGATGACAAATATAATGACTCGATGACAAATATGTTGACTCTATGACAAAATAATATGTTGACTCTATGACAAATTAATATGATGTCTCGATGACAAATATATTATAGTGACTAATAAATGATAATTTTGGGTGGAAACTCCACCCTTTAGTCAGGACAATCATATTCTTTTCTTCTTTGTTATTTATATATTTTCAAGCTATTTTATTTATTTTTTCTAACTTTAATCTGTAAATATTGCGCAATTAGTTGTCATCCTGATAAAGATTTACCTACGTATATACGTAACATATAATAATTAAAAGACTACTTCACAAAGAGATCTTAAAGATGAGTGTTTCACAGCCTTTTTATTTCATAGCCACGAAACAGGGGTTACTGTAGACGGTTGTGGTCTGTGCTGTAGCTTGCCCATCCCGTAGTATGCCTCCCCTCTGATGGGCGAGAAGTGACACAATACTTCCCATTTAGGTGCTGGGTCAACACGAGCGCACCGGAAGGTATGCCTTACAAACAATATTATAACCAAATTAAGAATACAATTTTTTGTTGGCACGGGGGATCGAACCCGAGACCTTCCGCATGGCAAGCGAGTGCTTAACCACTGAGCTAATCGTGCGCTCAATGATTTGAGCTTTTAACTCGCCTGGCGGTTACCTTCCACTAAAGAGTGTTATTTTGTACATTTTCACTATTCCAATAGGTATATACTACATAATCTGTAACACAGGTCAACAAGACAATGTGCGAGACTCGGAACTGTTATTATTTTCATTTTATTTCTCATATAACAATGGTATTTTACATTTTGAATCTATGGGCTATTTTCATAGCAAACATAGATAAAATTATTTGATTTGAGTCAGGAGATTGTGACAGAAACTTGCGAACAAGACGGCAGTTTTCAAGAAGAACTGATTTCTGGATCTGGTGGACAAGGGAAGGTGGTAGTGCAATTTTCTTCGAGTGGATGTAGAAGCTCGGATGAATCAGGCCATTGGTAAACATGACGACTGGGATCGTTTCGACAGATTCCACATGCCACATGTTGGAGATCTCTATGGCCTGTCCCGGTAGCTCAGTGGTAAAGGCGGCACTCTGTGAATCCAGAGATTCCAGAGGTCGCGGGTTCGAAACCCAGCCGGGACATGACAAGTTATCCTCCCATTTGGGATTTTTACCACATAATAATACGTCTTGGGCTTACTGCTAGAATAATGGGACATAATAGTCCTAATCGGGCAGTATAAATAAGGCGATATTATTATTATTATTATTATTTCCAGATCTTGATACTTGTGGTTATTATTATTATTGTTATTATTATAATACCGCACACCCTCACGTGCCTGCGGTGCGTGCGGCTCTCAGATCAGATCCACACGCCACGTCTTCCTGGTGCGGAAATCAATTTCCCTCTCAGCTGATGGGGAGATAATGCGGTGGGAAAACTTGCAACCACAGCCAGTAACCACAACTTCGCGACCACAAGCTACAGCACTAATAATAATACAAAATATAGATACAAACAGGGTGCCCCAATTATTTTTTCTATAATTTTTTTTTAAAATAATAATAATAATAATATCGCCTTTTTTATACTGCCCGATAAGGACTTTTAAAGTCCCATTATTCCAGCAGTAAGACATATTATTATGTGGTAAAAATCCCAATTGGGAGGATAACTTGTCATTTCCCGGCTGGGTTTCACGACCTTTACCACTGAGCTACCTGGACAGACTAATATATTATAAATAAATCATCTGTTTTATTTTTCATATTACTTCCGAGAAATTTCTAATATTAGAAATCGGAAGTATTGTGTTTGTTTTTGTAAAAAAATAAATATTTTTTTGCTCCGATTTCAATTTTTTAATTTATTTTTACAGAGGACCCACCATCCTAAGCCATTTTTATTTGGATTCTAACATGAGTTGATTCCAGAATTAATTCTATTAGGGTACACTTTTAAGAGCGGAAATTATAGACGTTTTTGTAACACCTCTGTGGCGCTAAGTCACGGATTGCGTACTGTGTAAGATACGGAATACCGACGCTTAGCAATGACTTGAGTTATAGAATTTGTTTATTAATTTCGTCCCTATGACTAATCAAACACCTCGGCCGAGGTGTGAACATTGCTTTAGAAAAAGAAATATAGAGCACGCCACAGTGTCAGGTAACGGATATAATCTCAGATCATTTTTTGAAAAATGTCATCGAACGGAGATATGAACAAAATACCATCTCAGTTTTGAATGCAAATAGGTCCTAAATGTTAGATACTTGGTATTTCCTTGGAAAATCTGTAAACATCTGTAGAAGTAGTTATAAAGTATTACAAAAGTAATAATGTACTATTGAAATTATTATTAAAAAAAACTATAGAGGTACGATGAAATTATCGGGAAATCGCAAAAAATGATTATACGGGAAATAATGCATGCGAAATCTTGGAATAGTAATGACAGGCTCTATTGTGCAGGATTGCGAATAAATGGTACCTACATGTGTACGTACATCGTACATATTGTGAAAATCTGGAAAATTATGGTATATTTTTCTTCGGAAAATCGTCATGGGCCTGTGAATCGCATGGTAGTGGTATAGTTCCCTCGCCAGTGTAAAGAAGATTCTATTGCTTTATACGGGGTGTTCAAAATCGGAACCTTTTTCAAGGAATTTCACATTTTTTTTTTCTTTTTTTTTCTTTTTGCAGAAGCTGTCTCAAGGTGGTTAATTTTGAAATCTGAAATAGAACCACCCATATTGCGATGCGATACATTTTTAAAAAGACCAGATTTTTTTAATTTGAGGCGGTCTGCTGTGTTGATTAAAGGCTCATCTAACTATCATTATTGCTATGAGTGTAAACATAGCAGTCACCCATAGCTCAGTGGTCAAATCGTCGGTTCGGGTATCCAGAGGTCGCGGGTTCGAAACCCAGCCTCGGCACAACAAGTCCTCCATTTGAGATTTTGACAACATAATAATACGTTTTGGCCTTACTGCTGGAATAATAGTACTCATTGATCGTAATCGGGTTAGTATAAATATGGCGACATTATTGTCCTTATCATCATATCATAGGGTGTCGTCATCGTGAACGATGGTAGAGTCTCATTATTTTGTGGTCACAAACTCAAATTAATGAGGAAAAATACATGCACTGGGTGGGATTCGAACCAACGGATCCCTACGCTACCTGGATTACCAGACTAGCGTGTTAACCACTTGACTACCAGTGTAATTTTCTATAAGTACAACTAACAGTTCACGAGGAAGTATTTTGTGTTCATAATTGGCAGTGTATTTACGTTATTTGATAAGTATATACTGTGTATTCACATACTATTTATGTACAATGTACATACTATTGGATAAGTACGTACTCTAGGTACATACTATTTATTTGCATACATTTATGTACATGTACATACTATTTCATAAGCACATACTATCTGATAATTACATTATCAGAACAAAAAATTTGTCTAGTTTAAATTGAGTCTGAAAATCATCAGGAAAAACAATTGTATGCCTGCGTGTTGTTGGAAATGACTGAGAAATACGGTAATTAACCTGCCAAAGTAATGACTGGGTACCTACTGATCAATGTACAACCATAGTTATATATTTTTTCCATACGATACCGTGCGTGTCTGTCTGGGGGACTATAAACAGGGAGTAGACCAGCAGTCTGGCTGGGGGACTATAAACAGGGAGTAGACCAGCAGTCTGGCTGGGGGACTATAAACAGGGAGTAGACCAGCAGTCTGGCTGGGGGACTATAAACAGGTAGTAGACCAGCAGTCTGGCTGGGGGGCTATAAACAGAGAGTAGACCAGCTTTTTGTTGGGGACTATAAACAGGTAGTAGACCAGCATTGGCTTTGGTTCTGGGGGCCCTTGTCAATTATTAGCCTCCTTCCGGAACCTTTTTTGGCTTTCCATTATTTTATTTTTTAATAGTCACCGACCTCAGTAGCTTGATCGATAAGGCGGCGGACTCGTAACCTGGAGGTCGGTGGTTCAAGTCCCGGTTTCAGCGTAGATTTAGTAATGCGGGCTTCTCAATTGTGATATCACGAAAGTGATTAACAGTTGACGGTACGAGAGGGCTACGTATGAGTTCGGTGCGGAAAATAAAAAAATGTATGAGTTCGGTGCCGCCTAAAAAAGGTCATGTATGAATTCGGTGCCGCCTAAAAAAGGTCATGTATGAATTCGGTGCCCTGGTACTTGCCTTGATGATCAGGTAATTATAGTATTTTTTTCCTTATAGGCATGGCCTTCAATGTATTTTACCTAACCCTACTATAAACCCAAGGCATGGCCTTCATTGTATTTTACCTAACCCTACTATAAACCCAAGGCATGGCCTTCATTGTATTTTACCTAACCCTACTATAAACCCAAGCATGGCCTTCATTGTATTTTACCTAACCCTACTATAAACCCAAGGCATGGCCTTCATTGTATTTTACCTAACCCTACTATAAACCCAAGGCATGGCCTTCATTGTATTTTACCTAACCCTACTATAAACCCAAGGCATGGCCTTCATTGTATTTTACCTAACCCTACTATAAACCCAAGGCATGGCCTTCATTGAATTTTAGCTAACCCTACTATTAACCCTAGGCATGGCCTTCAAGGAGGAAATGGACAGCCTTGCTGAATGTAACTGTCTACAACATAATCTACTAACTTAATAACAGCAGGATGACTGTTAACAAGCAACAGAGTACATTATAAAAAAAACAATCAATTTATAAGTCATTAGGACCGCACCGAACTCATACATCACCTTTTTTCGGCGGCACCGAATTCATACATGCGAAAAAGGTGCGGGTAATCTTCGCACCGAACTCACCTATTGCCTACGAGAGTACTACCCTAATTAACCTCTAGATGTCATTCTATTGTCCAAGTATAAAGTCTAGGTACCTGGTTAATACTTGAAATTTTCAATTATACACTTGAAAGTCTCGGAACAAAAAAATATAATCATGCACAACCATTATTGCTAATAACTGCAGACAGAAGAACTGAACATCACAATAATGCGAGCAATTAAACATTTCACGTTGCAATCAACAACGTTGCAAGCTGCACGATAGTAGGGAAGAACTAATAATTACTGACTTCCTATATGCAGTTTTTCAGTTGAAATGTACTAGAACGTCACTGGTAGTCAAGTGGTTAACGCGCTAGTCTGGTAATCCAGGTAGTGTAGGGATCCGTTGGTTCGAATTCCACCCAGTGCATGAAGTGTTGCTAGAACGGGCTTTAGTTCTTATTCAGTCACTGGAGATAAGCGACGCCCAGCGAGGCTAATAGGAATCGGATGGGATGACCAATTCTATCCGTCGTGGTCCTGGCTATATCCGTGCACTGATAGCCGAGCCGTGCACTGGTAGTCAAATGGTTAACGCGCTAGTCTGGTAATGCAAGTAGCGTAGGGATCCGTTGGTTCGAATCACACCATGTGCATGAAAATTTCCCTCAATATTGAGTTTGTGACCACATAATAATAAGACTCTGAGGGGTTTTTTTTATGGGTGAAAAGTGGATACTAACATCATAAACGTATTTTATAATTTATATAAATTAAAAACATATAAATAACAATAAAATGGTCCAAAAATCACATACATAATATAAGTTAGGACGGCACCTTCTTCAAAGGGTTAGGTGGTAGCAAACGCTTAGAGCATAACCTTCGCCTGGTGGTTACCTTCCACTAAAGAGTATTATTATTATATAGAACGTAATTTTCAGCGAAACGGAAAAAACTCGGTCAAAATTTTCCGCTCCGGCCGGGATTCGAACCCGCAACCTCCGGGTCTTTAAACAATGCTCTTAACCACTGAACCACGAAGGTCGGCATACACTGGTTTAACAGTTAAACCTTTACTGTCATCGGGATGTTCTTTACTGGCAGCTTGACATCTATTGCAAATGCCAATAAGATGTGAACGTGTTTCTGATACCAGCAGTCATTGGCAAATGTTAATCACAAATGCGCGGACATTGTCATTATTCTAGTGGTGGACATAATACAGGGTGTATCATAAGGTTATGTACAAAAACAACCGACATATAGTAGAGCTCAAATAAATAAACCCCTGTTTAAAAAAAAAACATGGTTTTTTTATACTAACATGTAAAATTGTTATCCTATAAATATTCATGTACATCTAGTACAACTTCTCACTTTTCTGTTTATACTGATTAAAATAGAGAGGTTAGTTGATGACATGGATATTCAGAACTATTACCTGCTGATGAAAGCAAATAAGCTCGAAACAGCTGTCCAGGTATGTTCTGATATTCATGTACATCTAGTACAACTTCTCACTTTTCTGTTTATACTGATTATACTGATATAATGTATTGTATATATTATTGTAAATTGTGAAAAATGTCATTTGTGAACTATATCACAATAAACTTATTTGATTTGACCTTTTGATACACCCTGTATTTGCTATAAAATTAATACAAGTTGCACTTGACATTGGCAGAACCTAATAAAATAAATAATCCATACATTATCAGCTAGCTGTCTGTATGAGTTTAATGTACAGTCAATATACAGGATTAACCAGCGTTGAATACACTATAAGTATTCCGTTCCAGACTGAGTGGGGCCAGATATCCAGCCTCACGAGGAAGATTCGAATTTGAATTGGTCACCCATCCAAGTTCTAGACTCTCTGGATTTTGCTTAACTTAAGGGTCGGGTGGAAGAGTTTGCCATAGGCAATAACCCCGCCACTTAGTTAGGACATATGTTTTTATATATTATTTTTAATCTTTTTCATATTATTGGATATATTGTTTCCATTTTTTTCATAGTTAAAATAATTATTTGTATTGTACATGTGTCTATTTATATCTGATTAAGTGTTGAATAATAATAATAATAATAATAATAACTCCAGTGACTGACTGACAACTGTAGACCTTTCTAGAATCAGTTTCCACTCTCAAAATGACCAACTCTCCCTTTCAACTGTCACACAACGCACTCTGATTGGTGTTTTTTTTTTTTTTTTTTTTTCTTCATATTCCTACACTTGAAAGTTATACAGGGTGGTCCTGAAACATGGTGACAACGGCCTACAGGTGATAGCTTGGACCATTTCCAACAAATAATACTCACATACATATAGGTCTATTTCACTTGGTTTCCAAGATAACCGCCATTTTGTAAATTATTTTTTAAATGAGAGGTACGCTCAGTTAGTTGGCCCTAACTTTTTTATTTTTTACTGTGGAACAATATAATTTTTATTTTCGTAATCCACACAAAATTTTGCATCTAAAAACATCATTGCAACATGCTAAAATGAAACGCTTACCTGGTTTTAGAAAGCAAACTGATCCAGAATGTGGTGGTTGCTGTTTTTCTGTCAAACTTTGAGCTTGATTTGCTCAAAAAATTTCTCCGGTAGAAGTCTGGTTCTCTTTTGGAAAAAAGTGCTGGTTTTGTTTCCTAACTTTGAACACCAAGATCATGGAAGTTGGATCAGCGAAAGGGGAGTAAATACACAAGAACGGGCTGAAAACGTGACGCGCCAAAATTACAAGTTGTTTTATCTACATGTTGAAATTCATTTGAAAGCCGCCGATCGTGTGTGTGTGAAAAATAAACTTTTGGCCAGTAATTTTTTCAAATGTCAGCTTTCAAAAATTTACTATCAATCATTTAGTTTATGTTCGCTTTCTTGGTGGTCAAGGTGTGATGATTTATTGTGGTTCAGTGCTCAAGTGATACACTTTATAACCAATAAAAGTAAGAAAGTGAGTACCTACAGTGCTTAATTAGGTGCCTAAGGCTTCAGTTGAGGGTAGATGTGGTTTAGGTTACATCAGCGTTTAAGAGTTAAGTGAGGAATGCCTAGGTTCAGTAACGCAGAGATGGCAGACATGCAGCTTGCATATGGAGCTGCAAACATGAATGCTCGAGAAGCTACGAGAATTAACGCCCAGTGGTACCCTAACAGATAAGTACCAAGCAGAGTGTCCTTCCAAGCAATTGATAGGAGGTTGAGAGAAACGGGGAGTTTTCACACCCATAATGTCAATGGAGGGCGCAATAGGACCGTGAGGACACTGAACTTTGAAGAAAATGTCCTACAAAGGGTACAATAAAATTCTAGAATCAGTTCAAGAGTACTGGCGCAGCGAACTGGATCTAGTCATCAAAGTGTGCTTAGGGTACTACAAGATAATGAAATGCATCCATACCATTTCATGAAAGTTCAGACTTTACTACCCCAAGATTATGAACCAAGAGTAAACTTTGCCAGATGGTACTTACAGAGGGTTTTTGAAGATCCTGCCTTTGAGTGCAAGATTCTGTGGACAGATGAATCATGTTTCACAAATAGCGGAATGTTCAATATTCACAATAGCCACATGTGGAGTGTTGATAATCCATATGCCATTCAAAATGTTCATCATCAGTGGCGATTTAGCGTGAATGTTTGGGCAGGTATTATCGGTGACCATCTCGTAGGCCCTTACCTCCTTCCTAATCGCCTAACTGGCGAAGTCTACGTCACATTTCTCAATGAAACTTTGCCAGAATTGCTTGAAGACATTTCTTTGGAAACCCGAGCTAACATGTTCTATCAACATGACGGAGCTCCGGCTCATTTTGCCCGAGCTAGCCGGGAGGAGCTGGATAGGCGATTCCCTGGAAGGTGAATTGGTCGTGGAGGACCCTACCCATGGCCCCCCAGGACTCCCGAGAAAAATCCTCTTGATTATTGTGTATGGGGCTTTGTAAAAGACCTGGTGTACGAAACTCCTGTTGAAAGCGAGGAGGATCTAGTTGCCAGGATTGTCACAGCTTTCGAAAGCTTTAAAGAAACAAGAGGCATATTCAGGAACATTAGGAAAAGTCTGAGGCGAAGATGTAGGCTGTGCATCGAAAACGGAGGCCGAAACTTCCAACAGTTCCTGTGAAGTGAAGTAGTGTTTGGAAAGTGCGCGTCACGTTTTCAGTCCGTTCTTGTGTATTTACTCAACTTTCGCTGATCCAACTTCCATGATCTTGGTGTTTAAACTTAGGAAACAAAACCAGCATTTTTTTCCAAAAGAGAACCAGACTTCTACCGGAGAAATTTTTTGAGCAAATCAAGCTCAAAGTTTGACAGAAAAACAGCAACCACCACATTCTGGATCAGTTTGCTTTCTAAAACCAGGTAAGCGTTTCATTTTAGCATGTTGCAATGATGTTTTTAGATGCAAAATTTTGTGTGGATTACGAAAATAAAAATTATATTGTTCCACAATAAAAAATAAAAAAAGTTAGGGCCAACTAACTGAGCGTACCTCTCATTTAAAAAATAATTTACAAAATGGCGGTTATCTTGGAAACCAAGTGAGATAGACCTATATGTATGTGAGTATTATTTGTTGGAAATGGTCCAAGCTATCACCTGTAGGCCGTTGTCACCATGTTTCAGGACCACCCTGTAGATTAAAAGTATCAAGCAATAACTGGTATGATCATTTATTCACTCATTCTTCACACATGTATTCACTTGAACCACCGACCTCCAGGTTACAAGTCCGCCGCCTTATTGATCAAGCTACTGAGGTCGGGTTACGAGTAGATAATAAAATAAAATTTAAAAAAAGCACCACCCTGTATACGTAGAAGTAATTAATGTCAACAGTATAATGTACCTAGATGAGGATTGGCAAATTCAAATCGTTACCGTATTTATTGTCCTCTCATTAAAATTGCAAGCTATACGCGCGTTCTGCAGTGTGACCTTGACTCACTGATAAGGCTCATTTTCATTATCAACGCGTTAACCCTTTGAGTCATCTCCGGGACTTTCGATTCTGTCAACAATTAAGGGTCGAATGATGAAACTGGATTTGTTAATCTTAGTGGACACTATTACTTAACTTTCACCTTGACAACAACTGCAGAGGTCATATCTAAGCTGGGCTTTGTAGCTGTATGTTAACTCTATGTCGTAACAGAGATGTTGCCAGCCTTTGTGATGGAAATTCTTGTTTTAAAATACCTATCGGTCAGCTGATATATAATCTAAGGGTTGGCTTAGATTTTTCATAACCCGGCCCTAAATAACTAGGATTTGTTAATCCGAACCACTATCACTTAGCAGCTGATATACCTAAATGTGTTGTGATTGATTGAAATTCTCACCAGAAGGCGTGTTAAGGGATAGTGTAATTTATCTTCCTCTGGCGAGACACTGGTCTTCTCATTGCTTAACTAAACCCTTGGGAAGCTAGCCTGTGGCTTGTAAGGGTATAGGCTAGTCCGTTCTCAGTTCAAATGTCTATTGACCTCAGTTCTTTAGCGAGACATGGGTCTTCTCCCTGTTTATCTAATACTAGTGATGATGCTCGATTAATCGGTAGTAATCGATTAATCATCACAAGTCGATTAGTTACTTATCGATTACGATAATTGGAATCGTTTCTAATCGATCACGTATGTCGTCTGCATTTCATTTTTCAACTAATCAGTCCGATTTTCAACTAATCGGAGCATCACTAAAGCAGAGACTTTTACACTTTCGGTGACCAGCGTGGGTTAATTCCCGCCGGACTATACCTGTTCTGTAGGCCTGGCTGCATTTCCGGTGTCGCGAGGGAAGCGTGCGTCCTGCAGCCTGTAGCTGTAACGTGACCCTCGGAGTATATTTATGTCCTCTCTAGTAAGTAGTGTTAAGAGGTCTGAAAGTATGCACCCTCGGAGTATACAGTATGTCTCAGAAGTATACAGTATGTCCTAGCGGAGGCCCTGTAACTTTTGAACGGCTGGGAATTTTGAAATTCTGTTCTATAGATTCATTCTGACCTATAGATTCATTGTCATCTGGACTAATTCATAATCATAAGATTAAGAGCTTTTGGAGAACAGTCTAACAGCCGTATTTATGAAGAGAAAACGCTGTTTGAGCATGGTCTGAAGCATGATTTCCTTTAATATTATTGGCCAATACCTTGCTTGAGACATTGCTCAGACAAAATTCGCTGTTCATAAAAACGGGTGTAAGACTAGTTTCGTCCTTAGCTGTGCCCTCGCTGTGGCGGCCTACTAACGGACTTATACGTCTCAAATAAGCTCTGGTCATAAAAAGACACATTAAAGAAAACGGTGAAGAAAAGTGTTGTTTCTACACCACTATACTCGTAGTTATAGGCACACTTCCATCACCTATAGGGCAGTCCTCGTATGAACTGCACATTTGCACAACTTGGCCATAATGGTTTTAACCTTACATTAAACTCAACCATAAAGTTGAACAAATTATAAATCTAATCAAGAATAAATTAAATCCTTAATCCGCATAATTACACATATCGTATAGTAAAAGCTCGTAGCTTTACTAAACTTTAATAATAACAACACTCTTTAGTGTAAGGTAACCTCCTGGGGAAGTTAATGCCAAAACCATTTTCTACCACCTAATCCTATAAGAGTCTAATTATTATGTGGTCACAAATTCAAATGGATGAGTAAAAATTCGTGCATTAGGTGGGATTTGAACCAACGGATCCCTACGCTACCTGGATTACCAGTCTAGCGCGTTAACCACTTGACCACCAGTGTACGACGTGGTTTTCTTTTCCTTTATGTGCTTTAACTCTGTCTTTAGACACTTTAGACAGTCGTTCGCGCCGATTCTTCTGGTAATAATTATTCCGTGTCCGTGAGATCAGGTATTGATACCTAAATCACGGTGGTGAGAGGATTATATGGACGCCCAGATCCAATGTCCAGGCTCCTTTCACGTCCATTGATTCTATTTGGTTTTAACGTCCTGACTTGCGGTAGACAGGACCGGGGTTTCACCCTCCATTCGCTGGGAATCGTACCAGCTACCCACATTAACCTCACCCAGCCTGGGTAGGGCCGTAATCGCCCCAGCCTCACATGTTCGTATTATACATATAAGTGCGTACAGTTAATAGCATAATGGGACTCCCTGTCTCGAGCCGACAGTCTAAATAAAGCACTACTATACTATACTATACAGTTTTTATTCTTTTAAGATAACTAAGATAGCCGACCTCCGTGGCTCAGTGGTTAAGAGTATTGGTTACTGACCCGAAGGTTGCGGGTTCGAATCCCGGCCGGAGCGGAAATTTCTGACCGAAATTTTTCGTTTCCGGAATGGCATGGATGTAAACGTAAAGTGCCCTGAAGCAATGCGAAAGCGGTTCCGGGGCACACTAAAAAAAAAAAAACTAAGAAGGGAATCGGCGCTCTCGACAGAACTGGAGGGACAGGCACAGTGTTAGGGACAAGAGTGACAAGACTTTTTTTTTAAATTATGGTGCTTTAACATCGATGGTCAATTGGTCATTCGCACCGTTTCCAAGTTTAGATCATTCTAAATAAATGAGATCTCTTAACACTTCCCGCGCCACGTCAGACGTATGCGTCTGACAGTCCTTCCTCACAAATGCATGTCAGACCCTTACGTCTGACACTGCAATGTGTTTAGCATTGGATTTATAATCCTGGGCCTGTGAGGAGCATTTTCCTTTTTTTAAATCTGAAATATCTTGAAAACTAAGGAAGTCAAGAAAAATCTTGAAAGCCACGTCGGACGCATACGTCTGACATTTTGGGCCTGGGGGGAAATGTCATGTTTTTGCTTTGGGCACGGGAAGTGTTAAGGTATAGCATTAGAGAGTCAATCCCGTCTTTGCTATCCTCAAGTAAAGCAGGAATGGGTAGGGATGCTCGAATAAGGGCAATCCAAGATGTGTAAAACTGTTAGTAGAACAGGTATAGAACTCCACACTGACAATCAGGGGAGGTTCTCTACGACTCTACGGAATAAGTGACCATGTGTTATCAAAGTATGTCCAATACGCATTCTAGTAGTGACAAGACTTGGTTGAACGTCTTGATGTTTTTGTATTTCAAGAACGTCCCTTGAGCAGGCGAGATTCGGGTGTGATCCGAATTGGTTATGAATTCGATGACCTTACTACTGTCGGATCGGATCGGATCGGATTCCTCAGAAGTTAGACTTAGCTTATAGGAGATGTATTGTTTATATTGTACAAATTTAAAAAAAAGTATTCAATTCAAGTATTCAGTTCTTCCTAAACTGGCTTAGTTCCCTTGACCACTCTCTTCCGCACACGTTGTGAGTTTACCAGGCGCGTAGCCGTGGGAGGCTTTTGGGTAGAAAACCACCCCCCGCGAAAAAAAAGTAAACAATCAAAATAATCATCAGTAAATGAATAACAATAAATGAAAACCAAACACCTATGTACAAAACAAATATAGAACATTATTAATTTTTGACATTTTCATGTCTTTGCTCTGGCACATAACCAAAATTATGTGACGAAATTATGTAACGATATTATGTAACGATATTATGTAACGATATTATGTAACGAAATATCGAATTGTAAAGGGAGAGAAGTCTTCTAATATCGGATATCGATATTAGGGTTTCGATATTATCGATATACCTAATATCGATATTTTCGTTTCGATATTGCAACCCTAAGAGAAGAGGGAAAGTGTGTGTCATGCGCACAATACGAAATTTGGTCAGTTGGGTTTTGGACCTTGAATAGTAAAGATGAAAATGTCGAAATGGTTGCATACTCGTATGCAAGCGTTTGTTTAAACAAAACTTTAACATTACTTTCAACTGCATGGTCAAATCAGTAGTCACCGTGGCAGAGTGAGTTAGCGCGCTAGGCATTGTACGCATGGTGACTTGGGTTCGATTCCCAGCGGGGCAGGAATTTTTTATCAAAGTCATTATTGTTTTATTTACAAATTCTATACTATTTTTTTAATTATCTCTCTCTCTTTCTTTCTGTTTCACACTGCTTACTGCTTCTGTTTCACAGTGTAGGGCTTCGCAGAATTTTTTTTTCTACCTCTTATTACATAATCATATGTTTCGTTTCGCCTCTATTTCTTTCTGTTTCACAGTGTGGCTTCACAGAATTTCTTTTTCTACCTCTTCTCACATCAGCATCTGTCTCATTTCGCCCCTGTTTCTTTTTCTGTTTCGCAGTGCGGGACGGCGACACAGTGAAACACTTTTCTTTCTGTTTCACAGTGGGGCTTCACAGAATTTCTTTTTCTACCTCTTCTCACATAAACATCTGTTTCATTTCGCCCCTGTTTTGCAGTGCGGGACGGCGACACAATGAAACACTTTACCTTTCTGTTTCACAGTGGGGCTTCACAGAATTTCTTTTTCTACCTCTTCTCACAGCAGCATCTGTTTCATTTCGCCCCTGTTTCTTTTTCTGTTTCGCAGTGCGGGACGGTGACACGGTGAAACACTACCGCATTCGACAGCTGGACGAGGGCGGATTCTTCATCGCGCGTCGCACCACATTCAGGACACTGCAGGAGCTGGTGGAGCACTACAGCAAAGACGCGGACGGTCTCTGCGTCAACCTGAGGAAGCCGTGCGTGCAGGTATGTTCTGACCCGGTGGGGGTTGTAGGGTTAATCTTCTTCTTCTTCTTTTTTTACTCTGTCTTATCTCGCTCAAGCAGGTTCGACGTTGTTCAACCTCATGATTGAGGTTGATTGGATTTGGCACATTTTTTACGGCTGGATGCCCTTCCTAACGCCAACGATTCTGTTTGATTTAACGTCCTGGATTAGGATGGGGGTTTTAGCCTCCATTCGCTGGGAATCCTACCAGCTACCCACAATAACCTCACCCAGCCTGGGTAGGGCCGGAAATGCGAGCCTCACGTGTTTGGATGGAACAGAATTTTCTTCGAAAAGTCTGCCCCAGCCGGGAGTTGAACTCGGGAACTCTGGACTACGGGCAGTAGTCACAACCATTACGCCACGGAGGCTGTTGGAACACTAGTCACAACCATTACGCCATTATGTGGGGGTTGTAGGGTTAATAATAGAGATATAACAAGCTCTAGTAAAGTATGCAGCACTACAATCAGGACACTACAGGAGCTGGTGGAACACTAGAATAGAGTAAGCCTTACGTGTAGGTATGTTCTGACCCTAGGGGGGTTGTAGGGTTAATAATAGAGATATAACAAGCTCTAGTAAAGTATGTAGCACTACAATCAATACACTACAGGAGCTGGTGGAACACTAGAATAGAGTAAATCTTGCGTGCAGTATGTTCTGACCCGGTGGGGGTTTTAGGGTTAATAATAGAGATATAACAACCTCTAGTAAAGTATGTAGCACTACACTGAGGACACTACAAGAGCTGGTGGAACACTAGAATAGAGTAAATTTTTCTTGCAGGTATGTTCTGACCCGGTGGGGGTTGTAGGGTTAATAATAGAGATATAACAAGCTCTAGTAAAGTATGTAGCACTACAATCAGGACACTACAGGAGCTGGTGGAACACTAGAATAGAGTAAATCTTGCGTGCAGGTATGTTCTGACACTGTGGGGGTTGTAGGGTTAATAATTTTCGTGAAAACCATTTTATTAATTTATTTTAACACTTTGTGTGCCAAGCCCAAAATCGTGATTTTCCCCTGGGGCCACGATACAAAGGATTGTCTCTTAATATGCTTCAAAACTAGATAGGTGAAAACCAAGCACACTCTGATCATCCTCAGGAGGCTACGCTTCAAATTCTCAATACAAAATACACAGTAGTGTGGCCCATACTGAGACACAATGCTTCAAAGAGAGGTCTAGTGTCTCTCCAAAATGAGAGACGTGGCCCCAGCGGGAAGTCGCTGTCGCTCATATTGAGCGACGTGCCGCACAAAGTGTTAAATGTAAGTCCAAGAAAAAAGTTAATTTGATGCTTAAAAAATCTAGTTAAAATATATAATATATTAGTAATGTAGGAGGAATCTAAACTCAGACCTGGTGTGAAGAACGCCTATACAAAGAAAGAGACAGCGCGGCAGAGTGTAAGGTAACGGAAAACATAGTTCCCATATGTACTTTCATGTACATACTTTCAGCGAAAAGTTCAATATGAATTTCAGAGTGTGCAACTTTTAATGTTATTTTATATTTAATTTCCAAGCAACGAATTGATTTTTTCTTCTTCATTTTTTTAATTAACCTATTTCGCCTTAACTCTATGCTCTTACTTTATTGAATTCATTTCACCCTAACCCTTTCTCGTACCTTAATCAATCTATTTCGCCTTAACTATTTTTCTTATCTTCATGAATTCATTTCGCTTCAACTCTTTTTGTTACCTCGATGAATCTATTTCGCCTCAACTATTTTTCTTATATTCAAGAATTCATTTCGGCTTAACTCTTTTTGTTACCTCAATGAATCTAGTTCGTCTTAACTTCTTCTGTTACCTCAATGAATTTATTTCACCTTAACTATTTCTCTTTTTCAACCTTGCTTCGCTCTCTTATCCTCTTTGGACACCGCCCCTCTAATCGTCCGTTTTTTCTGGTAAAAAGGTAGCTAGAAATCTACACCCTGATGTATAGTATTTAAATGACACAGATTTTTCGTATGATAAAAGTGTTGTACCTAGATCTTCACCGTTGTAATTACTAATCACATCGTATTCTTAGCTTTTATTATTATTATTTTATTGAGTTCACGGAGAAATTACTCCATTTTTATAATTAATATTAGGTATTGTAAAAAAAGCACTAGAAGCAACACTTGTACCGATATTTTTCATGAGTATTTCTTATTTCGTAGCCATGAAACAGGAGCTGTAAGAGAAGGATTTCCTGGATATAAGAGAAGAGAAGAATTTCCAGGTCAAATTTACCTCTCTTTGCTATTTCTACAATATCTGTCTCGAATTTATCGATCACCGCGCGCTAAAAAATTTTAGCGAACACCATGCAAATTATTTTCGCCATCTGCAATAATAAGGCGTCACACGCTAACGACCTGTCATTGTTCCTATTGTCGAGTGGTGTCTCGTGGATGCCACCTGACAATCACATGCCACCTGACTTTGCTACTGCACAAGCAGACTGATCAGCCGCTTTAAGCATTTTCACTTAAAGAATTTTTGGGGCAGGACTTTTTCTGCTCTGTTCTTGGGTGTTCGGGGTCCACTCATACCTCGTGAGGAAAAATGAGTAGTTACTTGTATGAGTAACGACCAGTGGCGACATTACCAGAGTAAAAAGAAATTAATGTAATAGAATTCGAAAAGTACAGGTGGCTCTTAGTAATGCTGCGCTACCCACAAAATTTGTGAAGAGGCCTTTTGCTTCACAACAAATAAAAACATTCAAAATTATTTATTTTTATTTATTTACACTTTTTTAATAGGACACGTATGTATACAACACAAATTAACTTACAATATAATAGAAGAAAAAATAAATAAATATATAGATACATAATATATGTCCTAACTAAAGGGAGGGGTTATTGTCTTTGGCAATCTCTTCCACCCAACCTTTTCTCTTCCACCCAACCCTTTCTCTACCACCCAATTTTTTCATTTTTTTATTTTTATTATTATTATTATTATTATTATTTTTTTATAATTTCACTTTGTTTTTGTCATTTCAAATTATTTCAAACTATTTTTACTGTCATCATTTTCTTATGTATGCCATGTACAATTTTGTTGAAATATAAAAATTCATACGATAAAAAATAAAATCAACTAATTTGTAATTTATTTGCATTAATAATTGTACATAATAGGTAACATATATTATATGCGACTACCCCACACTAAGGGGATGCAGTCCTCCGGTTTTGTGGGGTAATTTCATTTTTTTTTTTTTTTTTTAACTTTCTCATGTCTCCCCTCAGGTGGAGAAGCCATAGCACGCGTGACCAATTAATTACCGTTCTCATGTTTCTCCTCAGGTGGAGAAGCCCGTGACGGGAGGGCTCAGCCATAGCACGCGCGACCAGTGGGAGATAGACCGGAACTCGCTCAAGTTCGTGCGGAAGCTGGGGTCGGGTCAGTTCGGGGAGGTGTGGGAGGGGCTCTGGAACAACACCACGCCCGTCGCCATCAAGACTCTCAAGATGGGTGAGTACTGAGTGCTCAAGATGGGTGAGTACTGAGTGCTCAAGATGGGTGAGTACTGAGTGCTCAAGATGGGTGAGTACTGAGTGCTCAAGATGGGTGAGTACTGAGTGGCTCAAGATGGGTGAGTACTGAGTGGCTCAAGATGGGTGAGTACTGAGTGCTCAAGATGGGTGAGTACTGAGTGCTCAAGATGGGTGAGTACTAGACTGGTTTTAAAAAATCAATATCGTCATTTTTACAACGCTCAGCCAGAAATGAGTTTGGCTTTTGCAGAAATTGAGATAGACAAAATTTCAAGGCAATCAAAGTACGTTAACAGGACCCGCTCTGGCCTCAAAGTTTGGAAATTTGCTAAATTTTCGAGGTTGAGCTGACATTTTCGGCCATAACTCGAGAATCATTTCTTAACGACTCAAGAGCCTTGCTTGTTTCAAAAAAAAAAGAAAAGAAAAATCGTTTTCAATTTTCACGAAAACGGCCCCCGTTTGGCCCCGAGTGGCCCAAATCGGCCCAAAAACTCTAGGTAAAATTCTAGGATCCCAATAAACATGTATACTAAATTTCAACAATTTTGAAGAATCCGGTCGTGAGTTATCGCAGAACAGACAGACAGGAAGACAAACGAAAGCCAAATCGTCCAGTATGCAAGTTAAAACAAAACCTCACTTAGTGAGGTCGCTACGCTCCCTCACTTTGTTCGTTTAGTAATAATAATAATACCCAGGTCCGACTGTATACTCCCCCGGCGTTACTACAACCAGAGATACCTTTTTTTACTTTCCTTATCTTATAATAAGGAAAGTATTGTATTCGTCGAAAATTTGACCTACCCAGTTTTTCACATTTCTGGACGAATCATGGCCTCAGGATACCAAAAAAGTTGTTTTCAGCCATTGGTCCGTGCGTCTGTCTGTCTGTCTGTCTGTGTGTGTGTGTGTGTGTGTAAACAGGATATCTCAAGAACGGTAAAAGCTAGAAACTTGAAATTTGGTACACAAATTAATTTTATACACCAGACGAACCACGAAACTTTTGGTTGAAATCGGCCGCATTCTGCGGCCACAGGGCCGCAAATGCTAGCCGCAAGCGCCGCTTCTTTAAATTGGTTAAAGATACAAAATTTTTTAGAGAACAACATTTTCTTAAATTAAAAAAATAATAGGGGTCTATTCTGATCATTTTTTTGATATCTTGAACTTTTTGGAACTGGGCCCCAATTTACCGGTATTTGGGGGGGACCCGCTTTGACTAACTTTTTTATTATTCATCCTACATGGTGGTTGTGACATATCAAATTCAATGATTTTGAAGTGCTGATTACGAATTTGGCATTGGTTTTTAGTTATCTGTTACCGTTGAGTCACCAGTGGCGGAATTCGACTCTTTTTTGGGGATAAGGAAAGTCGTGTGATGTTTACACCAGATTTT
Organism: Bactericera cockerelli; assembly: GCA_024516035.1. Lineage (NCBI taxonomy): Eukaryota > Metazoa > Arthropoda > Insecta > Hemiptera > Triozidae > Bactericera > Bactericera cockerelli. Next base: position 11,288,066 of record CM044966.1, read on the forward strand.
TTTCCATGTGCTCTGCTCAAGTTTGAAAAGTAGTGCATTTTTTTGCAAATTTAAAATGTGTTTGCAATTTTTTGTGCCAAAATAAAACGGAAGGAAGTCATCATGAGTCGTCTCGATTTTTTTTTGCATTAAATATTTGCACTTCCGAGGAATATGTTGTGAAGATAATCTGAAATCATTTTGTTTTTATCTCTCTCTCTCTCGTCACCTACTTTCTTGTTTTTTTTTTTTTTTTTTTTTTTTTTTTTTTTTTTTTTGCAAAAGAAACTTGTTTCTTTTTTGTTTGTTCTCAAACTAGTTTGAAATGTGTGCAAAATTTAAAACAGAACTAGGTTTACGACGCGATGCGGTCGTAAATTTTGAGTTCAAGGTTTACTGGCGGAAGTTGGCGAAAGCGATACTCGATCGCCGTGGCCGAGTGGGGTAGCGCGGGAGGTTTGAACGCGGGCGACCTGGGTTCGATCCCCGGCTAGGTGGAATTTTTTGCATGCAATTTATTCTGGTTTTTTTTTTCATTTAAAATACTAATACGAATTATAAACAGTTGGGTGGAAGAGATTGTCATAGGCAAAAACCCCCCCGCCCTTTAGTTAGGACATAAGTGAATATTTATTTATCTTCATTTATTTACTTCCTTTTTATAGTTTACTAGCTGTTAACCTGTGCTTCGCCACGATCTAATAAAAGTGCACTTTTAGGCCTCTATCTATGAAACGGTTTGGACTTTTGCAAAATCCTTTCTTATTGCACGTATTCAGTATGCAAGGAATGTTGTGTCAAAATTTCAGCTCGCTACGAATTACGTTTGAGCTGTAGAGCGATGGTCCAGTCAGTGACTTTGACATTTATATAGTTTATATTTTATAGTTCATTTAATAATAATAACATTCGAAGTTTTCAACCGTTCACGAGATATAACCGTATAAGTAAAACCTTACAGGTCAGCGCATGGCCGTTATCTCCAATATCCGCTAGTTGAAGTTGTTAATTAGAAATGGACGTACATCAAAGTTCCTTATATGTAGAAATTAATCTAGTGCCATCTTTTGAACCCATAATGCGACCCACGAACTGATCTTCCCAGATCCTCTGACCATGAACCCGAAGAACATCCTCGGTGATTCTTAGATCATGAAGAAGCTACGACACAGATGTTACATATTGTACTTCATTTTCTTTTTATTAATGTTAATAAAAAAAAAACAGACAAACACAAAACTTCCGATTTCTAATGTTGCAAATTTATCGGAAGTAATATATCTAAATTAGAATAGAATAGAATAATAAATTTGATTGTATTGATGTGAAACATTTTTACAAAGGTTGAGAAAGATCTATACATACGTATACCTACAATTTTTTTTTTTTTTTTTTTTTACAAAAATGTGATAAGAAAAATCAAGAATATACAATGATACAAGAATTTTGCAAACATAATTATTTCTCTATTTTATGCGGAAAAAAAATAAAATTAAAGAGAAAAAAATGAACCCATTTAGTCCCCGAATTTTTTTTTTTTTTTAACCCATTGTGTCCCCTTTTTTTAACCCATTGTGTCCCCTTTTTTTAACCCATTGTGTAACCTTTTTTTAACCCATTGTGTCCCCTATTTTTTTTAACCCACTGTGTCCCCCATTTTTAACCCATTGTGTCCCCTATTTTTTTTTAACCCATTGTGTCCCCGAAACCTTCGAAACCCAACATTGTAAACCTTCATATGTGATTATCTTAAACTTAAACCCTCAAATCTATGTTCATGTAATTGCAACAATGCTAGTTGCGTTTGAACATAATTAAAAAAAAATAGAGCAGATTAACCGATTGTGTCCCCTTTTTTTAACCCATTGTGTCCCCTATTTTTTTTTAACCCATTGTGTCCCCGAAACCTTCGAAACCCGAAATTGTAAACCTTCATATGTGATTATCTTTAACCCTCAAATCTAAGTTCATGTAATTGCAACAATGCTAGTTGCGTTTGAACATAATTAAAAAAAAAAAATAGAGCAGATTAACCCTTTGCGTCCCCCCTAATTTTTAACCCAGTGTGTCCCCTATTTTTTAACCCATTGTGTCCCCGAAAAGCGAAATAACCCTTTGCGTCCCCTTTTTTTTAACACATTGTGTCCCCTATTTTTTTAACCCATTATGTCCCCTATTTTTTTAACCCATTGTGTCCCCGAAGAGCGAATTAACCCTTTGCGTCCCCTTTTTTTAACCCATTATGTCCCCTATTTTTTTAACCCATTGTGTGCCCGAAGAGCAAATTAACCCTTTGCGTCCCCGTGTCCTTTTCCACAGGCACCATGGACCCGAAAGACTTCCTGGCCGAGGCTCAGATCATGAAGAAGCTTCGCCACACGAAGCTGATCCAGCTGTACGCCGTGTGCACGATGGAGGAGCCCATCTACATCATCACCGAGCTGATGAAGAACGGGAGTCTCCTGAGTACCTGCAAGGCAAAGGCAACGGTATGTTAATTAATAATAACAATAATATAAAGTTATTAAATAATAATAATAATATGAAGAACGGGAGTCTCCTGGAGTACCTGCAAGGCAAAGCAACGGTATGTTAATTAATAATACAATAATATAAAGTTTTAAATTATAATAATAATATGAAGAACGGGAGTCTGCTCGAGTACCTGCAAGGCAAAGGCAACGGTATGTTATTTAATAGTAATAATAATAAATGTTAATTAATAATTAATAATAATAATATGAAGAATGGGAGTCTCCTGGAGTACCTGCAAGGCAAAGGCAACGGTATGTTAATTCATAATAATAATAAATGTTATTTAATAATAATAATAATAAATGTTAATTAATAATAATAATAAAATAAAATAAAAAAAAACCTCAGGGATGACTATTTAGCAAACCTCAGGATGACTATTTAGCAATAAATGGTCATACGGATTTGGCGTTCCCGAGGCACCCTAGCAAGTGGTCAGTGATCCCTGATGGTTGCAAGTATCAGCAACGTCCCAGGAAGTAGTATGGTAATTCACAATACCATATGAACACTGACTGCGAGGTATGTCAACAGAAACATAGAGACACCTTCTCTAAAAGTAGTGAGGCATGTCCTCATGAAAATTCTGTTGACATACCTAATGTTTCATAATGTGACCAAGTGGCTGTTCGGATCTATACGTACCCCCGAAAGTGTTTTCCTATGGAAAAATCCATTGGACCACCAAGGAGGATAGCCACAGGAGAGAAAGAGATGGACTACACAAAGTCCATCATAAAATAACCTATCCACATCATGAACCAAACAACTTCAGGAGACTTGATCTTCGGATCCGCTCCTGAAGTTACAACACCAGGAGAATTGATCATTATGATACGCTCCTGGTGTAATACCCTTTGAAAGGTAATAATTACCTTCCAAAGGAGAGAAAGTGGAAGAAATAATAATAATATAATAATATGGAGAATGGGAGTCTGCTGGAGTACCTGGAAGGCAAAGGCAACGGTATGTTAATTAATAATAATAATAAATATTAATTAATAATAATATGAAGAACGGGAGTCTGCTGGAGTACCTGCAAGGCAAAGGCAACGGTAAGTTAGTTAATAATAATAATAATAGCGCCTTATTTATACTGCCCGATTACGACTATTATCACGGTGGTGAGAGTATTATATTGACGCCCAGAGTAAAAAAAACTGTGTACCATATTAGAAAATAACTTCTCTTGTTGCAAAATTACGAACTAGGTAATATATTTTTCTCTCTCTCTCTCAGGTAAAGGCCGCAATCTGAAACTGCCGCAGCTGAATATTGTAAAAAAACTGTGTACCATATTAGAAAATACCTTCTCGGAAGAGAATGCCAAAGGCATTATCACCACCCTTGATCAAACTTTGTTTATATTTAATTAATTATACCTTTTGACTGTACCTGTATATAAAAAATTGTAAATAAAGATTGATCTAAATTGTTGAATAATAACTAATACTTTTTTTTCTCTCTCTCTCAGGTAAAGGCCGCAATCTGAAACTGCCGCAGCTGATAGACATGGCCGCACACATAGCCGCAGGCATGGCGTATCTGGAGTCGCAGAACTACATCCACAGGGATCTGGCCGCACGCAACGTGCTGGTCACTGACAACAATGTGGTCAAGGTATATTTATTTTCCAAGACCAAAAGATAAAAAAATTTAGAGGGGGGTTTTTTAGAGGGTAAAAAACCCTTTTGAAGGTTATGAACAATGCCTTCGTTTGAAAAAGGTATTGTTCATAACCGTTATATTTTTATATATTTTCTATTCTTTTTCATTTTTATTGTATATATTGTTTCCATTTTTTTCATTGTTAAATAATTATTTGTATGTACAATTGTACATAATGTCCATTTATACCTAATAAAGCGTTTTGTAATAATAATAATAATGATCCATAATTGTTCTTGGGTCCTTATGCATGCTAGAATATTGGAAAAAGTTTTATTCGAGGCCGTATTCTTGTGTAGCGTATTCTTGTTGTTGTTGTAGCCAGCTTGGCTACAGCTGGAGCCAACTTTATTTCAAAGCTGGCTCGTCCTGAACCACATATTTCTATGTGCGATCAACCATCATGAGGACTTGGACTTTTCTGTACAAGCCATTAAACCCTTAGGAAACTGCAAGCTAGCCTGGCTCGTAAGGGTTGGCTAGTCTGTTCTCTGTTTATAGTCCTTTAGCGAGGCACTGGTCTTCTCCCTGTTTAACTACAAGCTAGCCTGGCTTGTAAGGGTTGGCTAGTCTGTTCTCTGTTCATAGTCCTCTAGCGAGACACTGGTCTTCTCCCTGTTTAACTGCAAGCTAGCCTGGCTTGTAAGGGTTGGCTAGTCTGTTCTCTGTTTATAGTCCTCTAGCGAGACACTGGTCTTCTCCCTGTTTAACTACAAGCTAGCTTGGCTTGTAAGGGTTGGCTAGTGTTTTCTCTGTTTATAGTCCTCTAGCGAGACACTGGTCTTCTCCCTGTTTAACGTCCCCCAGCCAGACAGCGTATTCTTGTACTGTGTCACACAGCGTATTTTTTTTAAGCTTTATTAGGAGGACAAACAGGCAACAGTAAACAATTCAGAAAAGAAAGAAGAAAAACGAACAAACAAATGACAAAATAAATAGGTAAAAAAGAAAAGAAAATAACAATAATGTCCTACCTAAAGGGCGGGGTTATTGCCTGTGGCAATCTCTTCCACCCAACTCTTGATCTTCTTTTCTTATTTCTCTCTCCAGATCGCGGACTTCGGTCTGGCGCGTCTCATCAAGGAGGACGAGTACGAGGCTCGCGTGGGGGCGCGCTTCCCCATCAAGTGGACCGCCCCCGAGGCCGCCAACTACTCCAAGTTCTCCATCAAGTCGGACGTGTGGTCCTTCGGCATTTGCTCACCGAACTCGTGACCTACGCCGCATTCCCTACCAGTACTCACTAGCATTCCTACCCAGTAACTCATAGCATTCCTACCAGGTAACCTCACTGCATTCCCTACCCAGGTGAACCTCATCAGCATACAATACACAAACAATACACAATACAATAGTAAAATACAAAACAATAACAATAATTCCTACCAGGTAACCGTCATTCCTATGCATTCCCTACCCAGTACCTCACTTCAATTCTACAATACAATCCACTACAGGTACCCTCTCAATACAAACAACTACATACGCACCTACCCATCAATACCAACCCAACAAACCCAATACATCATACATAAGTCCCCACTACCACCAACTACCTACCATACAATACAATACAATACATCATACATCCCTACCAGTACTACTCAATACAATACAATACAATACAATACACTACAACATGATAAAATCCTCACATACAATACAATACAATACACATACCAATACATACTCATACAATCACAATACAATACAATACAACATAATACAATACAATACAATACAATACAATACAATACAATACAATACAATACAATACAATACAATACAATACAATACAATACAATACAATACACAGTACAATACAATCAATACAATACAATACAATACAATACAATACAATACAATACAATACAATACAATACAATACAATACAATACAATACAATACATCATACAATACAATACCAATACAATACAATACAATACAATACAATACAATACAATACAATACAATACAATACAATACAATACAATACAACATACAATACATACAATACAAACACATACAATACAATACAATACAAAATACAATACAATACAATACAATACATACAATACAATACAATACAAACAATACAATACAATAATACAATACAACAATACAATACAATAAATACAATACAATACAATACATCAATCAAACAATACAATAACAATACAATACAATACAATACAATACAATACAATACAATACAATACAATACAATACAATACATATACAATACAAACAATACAATACAATACAATACAATACAATACAATACAATACAATACATACAACAATACAATACAATACAATACAATACAATACCAATACAATACAATACAATACAATACAATACAATACAATACAATACAATACAATACAATACAATACAATACAATACAATACAATACAATACAATACAATACAATACAATACAATACAATACTAATACAATACAATACATACAATACAATACATACAATACAATACAATACAATACAATACAATACAATACAATACAATACAATACAATACAAATAAACAATACAATACAATACAATACAATACAATACAATACATACAATACAAAACAATACATACAATACAAAATACAATACAATACAATACAATACAATACAATACAATACAATACAATACAATACAATACATACAATACAATAAAATACAATACTACAATACAATACAATACAATACAATACAATACAATACAATACAATACAATACAATACAATACAATACATACAATACAATACAATACATACTACAATACAATACAATACAATACAATACAATACAATTCATACAATACAATACAATACAATACAATACAATAAACCAATACAATACAATACAATACAATACAATACAATACAATACAATACAATACAATACAATACAATACAATACAATACAATACAATACAATACAATACAAATACAATACAATACAATACAATACAATACAATACAAACAATACAATACAATACAATACATACAAACAATACAATACAATACAATAATACAATACAATACAATACAATACAATCAATACAATACAATACAATACAATACAATACAATACAATACAATCAATACAATAATACATACAATACAATAATACAATACAATACAATACAATACAATACAAAAATACAATACAATACAATACAATACAATACAATACAATACAATACACAATACAATACAATACAAATACAATACAATACAATACAATAATACAATACAATACAATACAATACAAATACAATACAATACAATACAATACAATACAATACAATACAATACAATACAATACAATACAATACAAGTTCTCCATCAAGTCGGACGTGTGGTCCTTCGGCATTCTGCTCACCGAACTCGTCACGTACGGCCGCATTCCCTACCCAGGTAACCTCAATACAATACAATAATAGTAATGCCCGGTAAAAAAAAAAAAAAAAAAAAAAAAAAAAAAAATCAGAACTAGAGAATTTCTGGGGGGTTTTTTAGAGGGTAGAAACCCCATTCACAGGCTCCTAAATTGCCAAACTACGCCTGTGTTTGAACAAGCAAATTTTTCCCTCCATAAAAAAAAAAATAAAATAAAAAAATAATGCCCGGTATACGGGTACATTTATTGACTGTACAATACCTTTATACAAATTATAAACATGTCATAGAAACATTAAATTCTAAAAGAACAATGGTGAACAAACAATTTACATCAATTGAAAAGTTAAGTATAAAAAATGTAAAATATGAAGAAGATGAAGCAGCAAAATATGTTCAAATATCATTTGCATGTCTCATCATTCGGTTGAGAGGGGCATAGTAAGTTCAATTGGTTGCGCATTTGTTGACAAAAAATGTTTGTTTACCTCTCAAACGGCGATGACAATCAAGTGTGACAAGTCCCAATAGCTTGGTACTGTCTACTTCACCATTACACAATTTGATGAAAAAGTTGTCCTCTGCTGCTGGCCTGCGATCCTGAAGACTGGAAAACTCATAAGAAGAATAAGGAAAACAATACCTAAAGTAAGACAAGAACTTTTTTTGAACACGTTCAAGGGTAGATATATGAGTTTCGTAGAAGGGAAACCAGATAACACAGCAATACTCGAGGATCGATCTGATGAGGGCTTTATAGAGTATGCTGAAAGCTTCAGAAGATAGATCTTTAGAATTTCTTACAACATAACCCAGCAACCGGTGACAGCGCATTGCTAAGTTATTAATATGAGAATAGAAACTCAATTTTTCATCACAAAGAATGCCCAAATCTTTGATCTCGTGAACATTTGACAAAGAAGTAGATTCGATGGAATAGGTGAAATCGAAGAGGTTGTTATTACGAGAGAAAATCATCACTGAGCATTTATGAAGAGATAGTTGTAAACCATTAGCTGATAACCATTGGTAGAAACTATTCAAATCATGTTGAAGAAGAAGGCAGTCGTCAACTGACCGAATGGCTTTATACAGTTTGACATCATCAGCAAACATGAGCAGCATCGAAGAACGAATGAATTTCGGTAAATTATTAAAGAAGAGGCTGAACAATAGAGGACCAATGTGGCTACCTTGACCAACTGCAGAAAGAACTTTAATAGGATTTGAAAGAGTTTCGCCAATTTGAACAACTTGGGTTCTTGAAAGTAGTCGGTTAACCATTGGAGAAAAGGACCGCCAATACCATGAGATTTCAATTTTTCAGTAAGAAAACCACAATGAACTCTATCAAATGCTTTGGCAACATCTGTATAGACGGAATGGACAGATGATCCTTGTTGAAAAGATTCAAGGATGTCATTTTGATAACAGAGAAGATTGGTTGCTGTTGACCTTTTGTAATGTTAATCTTGTAGTTTTTACAGGCATAAGATAATCGGGTCGTAACAAGCTTGTCAAGTACTTTAAGAATTGCTGATTGGATACATACACCTCGATAATTTGCAATATTAGATCTGTCACCGGATTTGAAGATGGGAATTAGAAAACTTGACTTCTAGTACTTTGGAAACGAACCCGAGGACAAAGATTTATTATAAATCAAAGATAGAGGATTCGCCAGCACAGATGCACATTTTTTTTAAATGAATGACGGAATGTTGTCTGGCCCGGAAGAAAACTTTGGTTTTAGGGAGGAAAGTGCAGTAAAAACCTCTTTCTGAGAAAAATCATAAGTTTTAAAATCAATTAGATCATTTTCAGCGTAGGTGGGAGTTTGTTGGTTAGATAACTGGTAGACAGAGATAAAATAGGAGCGAGAGAATTTGCCTGTGGCAATCTCTTCCACCCAATCCTTTACTATTAACACGCAAACATTAACCCTTGACGTCCTCGCGTCCCCCCCCCCCCCCCCCCCCCCCCAACCCTTTACTATTAACACCCAAACATTAACCCATGACGTCCTCGCGTCCCCCTTGCGTCCCCCCAGGCATGACGAACGCCGAGGTGCTGCACCAGGTGGAGCACGGGTACCGCATGCCCTGCCCCCCCTCCTGCCCCCCCCGGCTCTACGACATCATGCTCGAGTGCTGGCTCAAGGACCCGATGAAGCGGCCCACGTTCGAGACCCTGCAGTGGAAGCTCGAGGACTTCTTCACGATGGAGGGCAGCGACTACAAGGAGGCGAGCGGTTACTGAGACAGGTGAGAGCGGTTACTGAGACAGGCAAGAGCGGTTACCGAGACAGGTATAAGTATAAGTAGTGCTTTATTTAGACTGTCAGCGCAAAACAGGTAGTCCCATTATGCCAACAGTTTAACAAAGCACCTCTTTACTTATTTGAGTATAAATACAATGTAAGGTAAGAGTGGTTACTGAGACAAACAAGAGTGGTTACTGAGACAGGTAAGAGCGGTTACCGAGACAGGTAGTAGTAGTGGTAATAGTAATTATCGGGTGTACCGATTCATTTATTTACGAGCAGAGCCCATTACATTAAAACACGATACAAAATAATTTAAAATGTCAATGTTAAATTAAATTTTTTAAAAAAATGATGAAAAATATCTAAATTCACAATTACTGACAGACAGTTAATGAAAAAAAAAAAAAGAACGGTTACCGAGACAGGTAAGAGCGGTTACCGAGACAGGTAAGAGTTGTTACTGAGACAGGTATTGATACATATAAAACTGAGAAAGGTAGGAAATATTTTAAAAAAATCTAAGAGTTAATAGTGGTTACCGAGACAGGTAAGAGGGTCCTTCTAACTAAAGGGCGGGATTATTGCTTTAGGCAATGGATATAATGGATTGTATTAACCCTAGAATGCCTCACATCTCGAGATTGCTCAAGACAATCATAATGGATTATATTAACCCTAGAATGCCTCCCGTCCCCCCAGGTCCCAGGATTATATTAACCCTAGAATGCCTCACGTCCCCCCCAGGTCCCAGGATTATATTAACCCTAGAATGCCTCGCGTCCCCCCCAGGTCCCACCTGCCCGGCGGTTCCAGCGAGGGCGGCGCCCTGTACAACCGGCTGCCCATGCGCCTCCCCGCGGGCGCAGGCGCAGCGGCGCAGTACGGAACCCACGCGGCGCCCCAGTACGGGCAGGCAGGACCCCCCATGCTCTACGGGCAAGCGCTCGCCCAACAGCAGATGCAACAAGGGGCGCATGCGCATGGACAAATCTACGGGACGGCGACGCAGGGGCAGCCCATGCTCTACGGACAGGCGCTCGGGCAGCAGATGCAACAAGGGGCGCAGTACGGCGCCCTGCAAGGCTCGCCGGCAGGTGGACAGTACGGGTTTTCGCATGGACATTCACATGCGCACACGCACCATCATCGCTATTGAAGCTGCGCGTGCGCACCATCATCGCTATTGAAGCTGCACATGCGCACCATCATCGCTATTGAAGCTGCGCATGCGCACCATCATCGTTATTGAAGCTGCGCATGAGCACCATCATCGCTATTGAAGCTGCGCATGCGCACCATCATCGCTATTGAAGCTGCGCATGCGCACCATCATCGCTATTGAAGCTGCGCATGCGCACCATCATTGCTATTGAAGCTGCGCGTGCGCACCATCATCGCTATTGAAGCTGCGCATGCGCATCATCATCGCTATTGAAGCTACACATGCGCACCATCATCGCTATTGAAGCTACACATGCGCATCATCATCGCTATTGAAGCTGCACATGCGCACCATCATCGCTATTGAAGCTGCACATGCGCATCATCATCGCTATTGAAGCTGCTAATGCGCATCATCATCGCTATTGAAGCTGCACATGCGCACCATCATCGCTATTGAAGCTGCACATGCGCATCATCATTGCTATTGAAGCTGCACATGCGCATCATCATCGCTATTGAAGCTGCACATGTGCACCATCATTGCTATTGAAGCTGCACATGCGCATCATCATCGCTATTGAAGCTGCGCATGCGCACCATCATCGCTATTGAAGCTGCACATGTGCACCATCATCGCTATTGAAGCTGCGCATTTCTCTGTGAAATCCAAGTCGGCGCATAGCAGTATTTCTCGGGGGGGGGGGGGGGGTTTTAACGTCGCTTTCAACTGCATGGTCATATCGCTACAGGGTCGCCATCGACGCTGGTTAAATCCGTCGAAACTGAAAAGACGGGAGCATATCTGGCTCAAATTGAGCACAGTGAATTGAGTTATGTATTTTTTTTTGTCGAAAGCACATGAAACTATGGGTGGAATTTACTATGGGTTTACGACATGCGCAGAAGCCACTAGAACCGATACGGCGCATGGAAGGCTTTTTCTCTCTACTGATTATTTGTCTATTCTCTTCTATCTGTTGCTATGGCAACAATCGTTGCTATGACAGCAAACGTTGCTAAGGCAACAAACGTTCCTATGACAGCAAACGTTGCCATGACAACAAACGTTGCTATGACAACAACAAACGCCAATCTTGTATCAAACCAAAGTGTGCCATTTCAAATTCCTGTAATTTTTCCCTTCTCTCTTTCCTCGTTTTCTTGAAAGAAAAACACATTTTCTTTCTGGTTTTGAATCTAACAGCTGAGTCTATCTATTGGGGCCCGTCTATCAGCTGTACTTATGAACAGAGAATATTGTCAGAGCAATACATGAGCACGAAAAGCTCAGTAGTTGAGCACTCGCTTGCCATGCGGAAGGTCCCGGGTTCGTCAATACTTCTGATGTCTATTATCAGAGCCGTGTTAATAAGAATGAGGAAGAAAGTGCGGGGTGTTGAATGTGAAGATGGGGCGGGAATGTTAATATTTGAAAGTTGTTAAACATTGAAAAAAATATATATATATAAATAAAATCTTGTTGTCTAAAAATCTACTTCCGATTCCTAATATTAGAAGAATTTTTTCGGAAGTAAAAAAAAAATATCAAGCTGTTCTTCTGCCTCGTCTTTTTTAACTCAAGCAAGGTTGACAGCCTTTTCCATGTTGTTGTTGTTGTTGTTGTTGTTGTTGTAGCAAGCTTGGCTACAACTGGAAGGTTGAGCGATGGTCTCCAGCCAACTTTATTTCAAAGTTGGCCCGTCCTGAACCACATATTTCTATGTGCGATTTACCATCATGAGGACTTGGACTTTTCTTTATAAGCCATTAAACCCTTAGGAAACTGCAAGCTAGCCTGGCTTGTTAGGGTTGGCTAGTCAGTTCTCTGTTTATAGTCCTCTAGCGAGACACTGGTCTTCTCCCTGTTTAACGTCCCCCAACCAGACTGCCTTTTCCATGTCTCTCGGTTTTATGCCAATGTCTCTCGAGTCTCTCAAGCAAGGTATGGTGACTAATAATATTGAAATTGATGCTATCAGGAAAGGTGGGTTTTCAGTGGGTGTAAATCTCACACCCCGGGCTGAGAACTTGAAAAGATTTTTCCCCGTCCTTCCTTGGCGTTTTCTGTTCATAAATACCGCTGTAAGAATAATCCGAATATAAATACAATTTGTGAATAAAATACAAATAATTTGTAAATAAAACACAAATAATTTGTGAATAAAATACAAATAATTTGTAAATCTTATTCACTGAGATCATATAACATAGAGGGAACCTTACCTATCTCGAGTTACTTTCTAGTTCCAATTCCCCACCTTTGCAAAGGGAGAAAATTCTTGGTTTTTTTTAATAAATGATTTTTTATTACAATTTTTTAACACAAATTTGTGAATATTTAGATTATTTACAATGCCGACCCCAATAGCTACATAAGCTAATATGGGATAAAAGCAAGAGAGATATAAAGTGAAATATTCCGTTGAAATAGTTTTTTTTTTTATATATAAATTAATTCCATGTTAAAAATAGTGTTTTCAATACCACCATATACAGGGTGTTCCATTAGAAACGAGACATTCAAATATCTCGACAACTAGTGATGAAAAGGCCTATTTTTTTTATTAAAAAAATCCAGGTTAGGTTTTTTCCTAATACCTATTTCCATTTTATTTCAAGATCAACTTCAACACATTCGTGAAAGAAAAATGCGTTTCGGTACTTCTATAGATAAACAATGGAGTCAAACTATAAAAGAACTGGAAGCAAGAATTTTCTACTTCCATTTTGGTTAACTTTGAAAAATTACTTGCTTCCAGTTTGGTTCATTATATTCCAGTTTGGTTAACTTTGGTTAGAAAGAAAAATACAGCTATAGTGTCGTTTATAATGGGACATTTGAGACATCCTGTATATTAAGACAAATATTCTATGTTCATATTTTAATATTCAATACAGTCGATCCTGGATATAAGAGAAGATTTTCCAGGTCAAATTTACCTATAAAGGAAAATAACCTCTTCTATTAGAGAAACTTGGATATAAGAGGAAATTCTCCATGTCAAATTTAACTCTCTATAAGGGAATATAATCTATTTATAAGAGAAACCTGGGTACAAGAGGAGATTCTGGGTACAAGAGGAGAAAAAGAGAAGATTTTCCAGGTCAAATTTACCTATAAAGGAAAATAACCTCTTCTATTAGAGAAACTTGGATATAAGAGGAAATTCTCCATGTCAAATTTAACTCTCTATAAGGGAATATAATCTATTTATAAGAGAAACCTGGGTACAAGAGGAGATTCTTCATGTCTAATTTACCTATAAGGAGTATAAGGGAAAATAACCTCTTTTATAAGAGAAAGAAAGTCCGAGTTCTGAAGTTCTCTCATAGCCAGGTTCGACTGTATGTATCTTTATTGTTGCATCAATTATGAATATACATTTTTGAATGACTTCGATTGGATTTATATATCCTCTGGCACAAATTTCCCACAAATTCTTTGAACCAATTACTGATTCATCCCCTTTTTTACTTTCCTTGTCCTGTAACAATAAGGAAAGTAGTTGAATTAACCCTACAAAGCATTTATATTTGTATTTTTTCTCTGTGTATACTATTTTTCTATTATTTCCAATTTCTTTTAGTTATATGCATATATTCTATAAAACTTACTGTACCCTTTTATAATCTGTCTTATTAGCTTATTTTGAAAATCTGGCTCTCTTTTCCTCAGGGCCGAATTATGAAACAGGATTATATTATCTAGGATTTGTTAATCCAACCTTCAATATACGCTAGTAGTTACTTTCTACTATGGGTGCATTTTTTAATCACATTAAACAGGACGATAAATCTCCGACTAGTGCTAATCAACTGATTATTTCTGTTGGTGTGTTTTTATCAATGACATTATTAATTGTTCATCCATATAATTGCTTTTTTGGAATTCGTGCATTGAAAAAACTTAGCTTTGATTAGAAATAATTTAAAAAATGTGCCAGTTGCCAAAAGCACCCCAATTTAACTAAACGGTCTTTTATATATGTTGATTTATTAGAGCCAATACCTTTTTGCTTTTTAGTAGTGTATTATTATTTAGAAATAGCTCTTTGGAATGTTGTATTTTTCCTATTGTATACACTTTAACTTTAGTTGAACATTTTTATTTAATTTAACGTTATATTTTAAACTATCGATCACTAAAAAATATGAACTTTAGTTAAATTAAATAAAAAAAAAGCTAATTTTTACCAGACCTTTTACGTCTGGTAAATTGTGCTACATATTTTAGCATCAACCCATTTCGTTCCAGGTTGTCACCATTGTTTTCCCGCCCTTCTTTTTCTCCTATGTCCCTATTCAGACCGGTTGGGCGCAAATGGGTTAATGCTCATGTTTGATTATTTTTTACCATTTTTATTTTTAATTATACATAGGTAATTAATTCTCTCTGTATGTACATTTATTTTTTTTTATTTCTCTTTTATTCTCTAGCAGTATATAAATAAAACGAAAAAATATAAACCATGATTACAAAAATATTACTATACAAATAAAAATGGTTGTGTTTTTATTTTTAGTCATCAGGTGCTGAAACCATGAAGAAACGAGTAGCTAAACCACTGAGCGCACGAATAGCTCAGTGGTTAAGTACTCGCTTGCCATGCGGAAGGTCCTGGGTTCGAACCCCCGCGTCAACAAAAAATTGTACTAAAAATTTGGTTACAGTTGTTTATAAGGGATACCGTCCGGTGCGCTCGGTTTGACCCAGCACCTAAATGGGAAGTATTGTGTCACTTCTCGCCCATCAGAGGGGAGGCATACTACGGGATGGGCATACTACAACACAGACCACAGTAGCTCCTGTTTCATGGCTGCGAAATAAAAAAGCTGTGGAACACTCATCTTAAAAAAAAATATAAAAGGTCCGCCAAAAAAATAGGAGCCACAAGTCCTGTTTGATCGCACACATAAATATGTAGTTCAGGACGAGCCAACTTTGAAATAAAGTTGGCTGGAGACCATCATTCACCCCTCCAGCTGTAGCCTTGCTGACTATAATAATAATAATAATATCGCCTTATTTATACTGCCCGATTAAGACTACTAAAGTCCCATTATTCCAGCAGTAAGCCCAAAACATATTATTATGTGGTAAAAATCCCAAATGGGAGGATAACTTGTCATGTCCCGGCCGGGTTTCGAATCCACGATCTCTGGAAACTGTGGATTCGCAGAGTGCCGCCTTTACCACTGAGCTACCGGGACAGACAAATATGTGGTTCAGGACGAGCCAACTTTGAAATAAAGTTGGCTAGAGACCATCAATCCTCATTCCAGCTGTAGCCAAGCTGGCTACAACAACTTTTCTCTCAGTCATCATGATGTATCAGGTTGGGGAAATGGTAACCAGCCGTGCTGGTGTGGTACACCCCAGGCTTCCTGCAACAGGGGAGAGACAGGATAATTAGTACAAAATAAAACCTGGATGTAAGAGAATTCGTCTATGTACGAGTTCGGTGCGAGAAATAAAAAAATGTATGAGTTGGGTCCCCTCTAATGCCGGGTCCACACTAAGCGAACATTGTTAGCTAACAATGTTCGCGAACAATGTTATCATTGTTATCCGCACATTTTGTTCGCTAACATCGTTAGCTAACAATGTTCGCAGTGTGGACCCGGCATTAGAAAATGTTTTTACGACTTGTTTGAAATAACATTGTTAGCTAACAATGTTCGCTTAGTGTGGACCCGGCATAAGAAAGGTCATGTATGAATTCGGTGCCCTGGTACCTACCCTGATGATCAAGTAATTATAGTATTTTTTCCTCATAGGCATGACCTTCAATTAATAAACCGAGGCATGGCCTATACATTGTATTTTACCTAACCCTACTATAAACCCAAGGCATGGCCTTCATTGTATTTTATTTAACCCTATTATTAACCCTAGGCATGGCCTTCAAGGAGGAAATGGATAGTATTGCTGAATGTAATTGCCTGCAACATAATCTACTAACTTATTAACATCAGGATGACTGTCAATAAGCAACTAGTACATTATAAACAAACAATCAATCTAGAAGTCATTAAGACCCCACCGAACTCGTACATCACCTATTTTAGGCGGCACCGAATTCTTACATGACCTTTTTTAAGCCGTACCGAATTCGTACATGTGAAGAAGATGCGAGTAATCTTCGCAACGAACTCACCTTTTGCCGAGAATTCAAGGGACCCAGCCAGACTGCTGGTCTACTCCCTGTTTATAGTCCCCCAGCCAGACTGCTGGTCTACTCCCTGTTTATGGTCCTCCAGCCAGACTACTTGTCTACTCCCTGTTAATATAATCCCCCAGCCAGACTGCTAGTGTACTCCTTGTTTATAGTCCCCCAGCTAGTATTGGAATAATAATAATAATATCGTCGTATTTATACTCCCTAATTAGGACTATTGAAGTCCCATTATTCCAGGAGTAAGCCCAAGACATATTATTATGTGGTAAAAATCCCAAATGAGAGGATAACTTGTCTGGTCCCGGCTGGGTTTCGAACCCGGGACGACCTCTGGAATCTCTGGATTCACAGAGTGCCGCCTTTACCACTGAGCTCCCGGGACAGACTAGTATTTCTAGGAAATGTATTTAAATCTCTCACGTGTTGTGCAAGTAGTGGCCCGCGTATCCAGTGTTGCCATAACACTTCGCGGTCCTCGCGTCTTCTACCCCCTCACATCTCGAGCTGGGAAACTTGTTGACAGGATTGATGGAGCGCGCGAACACCTGGAAGGATCTGTCATGATCGCAGCGATTTTCTTCCTTGGTGTAGCCTGAAAAGATCTTGCCTGTGGGGCCAGGAGTTGTTGTTAGTGTCCGGCCGTGAATGGGGCCAATACCTACGTAATTACGTTTTTGAATGGTATGGTTTGACATACCATTCTATTTAAGAATTTAAAGTTGGTCCATGCCCAGCCTGACTGGGGCCGTATAGGCAAACAAAAATGATCAATCCCTCTACAAATAAAGAAATACCTACGGGTTTTTGAGTTTTTTGATATTTTGAGTCGTTTTCGAGAAACTCAGGCCTGGATGAGACTTTATGGAGCCCCTGTATATATTTGAACCATTTACTTGTCATGTATTAAATAAATAAAAGAAGTAGCTTGACCGACCGCAGTAGCTTGATCGATAAGGCGGCGGACTTGTAACCTGGAGGTCGGTGGTTCAAGTCCCGGTTTCAGCGTAGATTTTGTAAAGCGAGTTTGAGTAGTTGTGATATCACGAAAGTGATAAACACAAATATGATAACTAAAAAAAAAAAAAAAAAATGGAATAAAAAATTGAAATATTTCCTTCACAGTCACTACTCAATAATACTTACTGATCGCCTCCTCAATTGCGTGACCAATATATGCCAGAATAGCGCGCCACGAATCAAAACGCATCTCTTCCCGCCACGCCTGATCACACCCTGGTTGTACAGAGCCTCCGTTGACGTAGAAGTCTATAGTTCCGTCCGGGCCTGTGACAAATAGACATAGATATTTCAAAATGACGTCACGTTGGATTTAACTAAGCCTCCGTTGACGTAGAAGTCTATAGTTCCGTCCGGGCCTGTGACAAATAGACATAGATATTTCAAAATGACGTCACGTTGGATTTAACTAAGCCTCCGTTGACGTAGAAGTCTATAGTTCCGTCCGGGCCTGTGACAAATAGACATAGATATTTCAAAATGACGTCACGTTGGATTTAACTAAGCCTCCGTTGACGTAGAAGTCTATAGTTCCGTCCGGGCCTGTGGCAAATAGAGATAGATATTTCAAAATAACGTCACGTTGGATTTAACTAAGCCTCCGTTTACGTAGAAGTCTATAGTTCCGTCCGGGCCTGTGACAAATAGACATAGATATTTCAAAATGACGTCACGTTGGATTTAACTAAGCCTCCGTTTTCGTAGAAGTCTATAGTTCCGTCTGGGCCTGTGACAAATAGACATAGATATTTCAAAATAACGTCACGTTGGATTTAACTAAGCCTCCGTTTACGTAGAAGTCTATAGTTCCGTCCGGGCCTGTGGCAAATAGAGATAGATATTTCAAAATGACGTCACGTTAGATTTAACGGAAATTTAGAAAATTTATAATTTCATAAATCACTCGGCGACAGGCTTCATTGCTTGATTAAAAGTCTATATTAAGCTATAGGTACCAGGGTCTGGGGTTGAGGGTCTAGGATGTAGGTCCAGGGTCTAGGATCGAGGGTCTAGGGTACTCATTGTGGCCGCCAACTTACCTTCGGTTCCCAGGTATCCAGAGTCGGTATGCAGCACATCTACCAGCGTGGCATCACCATCGTCCAGTCTCTGCTCTGGAGAAGTTACGAAGTCGAAAAGTGGCCCAGCCGGGTCCAAAGCTAACATTGAAATTAAATATTATTGAAGATTAGTCAAATTGAAATTGATTGGAAACTTGTCAAGAAATGTTAATGTTTTAATTTTATTAGTATATTGTTTTAAAAAATGTTATAATGCCCGGTCCACACTAAGCGAACATGTTAGCTAACAATGTTCGCTCACAATGTTATTTCAAACAAGTCGTAAAAACATTTTCTAATACCGTGTCCACACTGCGAAAATTGTTAGCTAACGATGTTCGCGAACAAAATGTGCGGATAACATTGTTCGCGAACATTGTTAGCTAACATGTTCGCTTAGTGTGGACCCGGCATAAGGTATCCTTTGTCGTATGGCAGCCTGTTGATGTACAGGAAGGTTTAAATATAATATATAGTTATCATATTTGTGTTAATCGCTTTCCTGAGACCTGATATCACAACTACTCAAACTAGCTTTACTAAATCTATGCTGCAACTCTTTTTTTTTTCATTTTACACTATGAACGAATTATTTCATTTTTTTCTCTCACACCGGTCGAAAAATCCCAAATGGAAGGATAACTTGTCATGTCCCGGCTGGGTTTCGAACCCACGACCTCTGGAACCTCTGGATTCAGATTCACAGAGAACCGCCTTTACCACTGAGCTACCGGACAGACAGACTAGTAACCAGGAGGTTGGTGGTTCAGTTCCCGGTTTCAGCTGGACAAAGTCATCAACTCACCTGTCATCCGAGGCACGACGAAGTTAATATAGTTGGCGGCAATTCCAATAAGTTGCCCACCAAGGCTGTGTCCAATCAGATGAAAATTTTTTCGGGGGACGCCTCCTTGCTCGTGCAGAAAGTTAATAAAATACGCCAAATATTGCGATACGTTAGACCTGAGGGAAGAAAAAAAAGAATAATATAATAATAATAATTTTGCCTTATTTTATACTGGCCGATTTGGACTATTTAAGTCCCATTATTCCAGCAGTAAGCTCAAGACTTATGTATCATGGGTAGCATCTATGAAATAAATAAATAAATAAATAAATAAATAAATAAATAAATAAATAAATAAAATAAATAAATAAATAAGTAAATCAATAAATAAATAAATAAAGTATGTTTTATAATAAATTGTTTTACTTGTGTGAACAACGCACTCTGATTAGCTTATTTGAAAGGAATTTGAAGGAGAGATAGATTTAGAGATAATGAGGCCTTTATCTCTTTAGGGTCCTCCAGCCCCTAGTTAGACTGCAACAGACAGTATTAAGTTTAGTACAAGTCCGTTACTCAAAATTTACGACAGACGCTTTGCACATTGCATAGTTAATTAAATACACGGCGTTCATAAGACTAATAGTCCGTCGAGTATTGTTGATGTTTTCAAAAGTTGAATTTTTTTTTATATAAATTTTTAACCGGAACAGAACGAATATATTTACATATTTGGGGCATTTGATTTGTTGAAGACAAAGAAAATATAACAAGGTCATTTCAGAGATCAACAACAGATGAAATTTCTATAATCAGCTGTATTGTCCTAGGTCTTCTCTGATTGGTTCTTAGCTCTTCTCATTTCAAAAATATTTTAAAATGCAGATTCAAAATTTGGTGCTCTCATTTAATATTCCATCTATCAAAAGGATGCATAATGAGAACCAATCAGAAGCTAGAACCATCCGTTTGTTTACCTTTTGAGAGAAACATTTTTTGCCGATAACCAGTGCATTTTATTGTGACTGTTTGCTCTGTTCCGTTTAAAAATATAAAATTAGATAAAAGCACTGAATTGAAATACGTCAGCGTTAATGACAACTCGCATACACCAGTTCTAGTTTTGTCACTGAAGTTAAGCAACGTCTAGTGAGGCCAGGACCTTGATAGTTGAAATTAAAAAAGGCGGAAGCTTTCGAGTTGTCGGGATTTCGAAGAAAGAGCGAAGTTCGTTCGACAAGGGTCGAAGAATTCTTTCGAGTTGTCGGGAATTTCGACCTATCAAGATTCGACTTGACGAGATTCTACAATTTGTATAAGTTATAAAACATTATTGAAAAGGTCCCCATGGAATCAATCGAAGAAAGATTTGTAGGTAATCAGATTAAACTTTTGCAAAACATAATTATTAGCAATACAATGAATAGTCCCTACATTCTCTCTCAAATGAATTTCAGAATACCAGACCCTAGGCTTAGAATAGACAGAACTCAACTTTTTTCCATCCCTACTAAAAACAAGAATATTCTCAAATCCCCTACAACATCATGCATGAAAAAATTCAACGATATGCCCAAAAAAACCCGATGAATACATGTGTGAATGAATGAGTGAATAAATGAGCATAACAGTTATTGCTTGATTGTTATAAAATATATATATATTATTTTTTTTGGCATTGGTTGGCAAGGCTATTCCATACAGCCATAAAATTTTATTTTATTATTTTATATTTTATAAAATATAACTTTCAAGTGTAGGTATTTGAAAAAAAAAATAGTTCTACTGTACTAACATTACCTGACACACTTAACAACCTTGCCATATTCGTTGAAGTGACGGCCTGAGACAGCTGACCAGTCAACCAGAATCAGGTTGAAGTTGGTGAACTTCTTGTATGCTGTTGAGTAAAGTTTTTCAATTAGTTGAAAGTTATCATATTTCGCCTCTGACAACACAAAGAGGCGTAAACAACATTTTCGAAATTTTACAGGAGGCCAAAATGAGTTTTCTTGTGCATAAATTTTCTGTTCACGGTTGGAACATTATCGCTTCCTGTACCCGTGAATGACCATACGAACTTTTTCTGTTGCCCAATTTGATTATTTAACTGTGACTATCGATTTACGCCTATTTGATTTGTCTGAAAAAGAGAAAATGAGGGATACGCCTGATTTTAATTTTTGTTGTATCTTTTCTTTGGATTATAATTGGGTTACGTCTATTTGTGAGAACAAAATATAGCACAAGTAGAATCAATCTAAGCAATAAAAACGATTTCAAAAATTTGTGGTTTACGCCTCTTTGTGTTGTCAGAGGCGATTTGTGTTAATCACGCCTGGCTGAAAGTACATGAAATGCATGGGAACTATGTTTTCCGTAACCTTACACTGAAGCGCCGGGCTGTCTCTTTCTTTGTATAGGCGTTCTTCACACCTCGGCCGAGGAGTTTGATGTGATATATTAAAATTGTTCAAACTGTACCGACATCCGGTAGCTCCGGGTACAAAACCGCCCACCGCACCGCCTTATTGATTATCGATCACTAAACAGGGTTTGGGTGGAAGAGATTGCCATAAGCAAGAACCCCGACCTTCAGTTAGGACATAATTATATACGAGTACATCCTGTACATCGTCGCTTGAAGTCAGAAAGGGTATGTTTCGTGATTTATATACCCGTGATTTATATTATATTATATTGGTATATTATACAGGACAGCATAAAAAAAACAAGAAGAAAATCGTGTCCCTCATTCTTAATTTAATATAATATCTCCTTGTTGAATTTTAGCACACAGTTCTGAGTAGCTTCCATTCTGGTTTGATCTTGTGGGCAGGCCTGCCAACTCTATCAGAATACATTGATCTTCCTGGGAACCACGGAATCAGGACATTATAATAATAATATCACCTCATTTATACTGCCCGATGAGGACTATTAAGCCCCATTATTCCAGCAGTAAACCCAAGACGTATTATTATGTGGTAGAAATCCCAAATGGGAGGATAACTTGTCATGTCCCGCCTGGGTTTCGAACCCGCGACCTCTGGAATCTCTGGATTCACAGAGTGCCGCCTTTGCCACTGAGCTACCAGGACAGACATTAAAAGTAGATTCGTTTGTGAATAACACCTTTTAAGATCAAATTTTAGCGAGGTACCTCTAACTAGGCGAAAACATCCATAGAAAAATGTCCTGTTTCATAATCCTATTGCCACAGGCAAAAACCCCGCCCTTTAGGTAGGACATTATTGTTATTTTCTTTTTTTACTTATTTATTTTGTCAATAATTGTTTTTTTTTTTCTTCTTAATTTTATACTGTTATCATTGTACCTACTTTGTCCTCCTAATAAAGCTTGAAAAAAAAAATATATGGCTCCTCGTCACTGCTTACCCTTAATAATACATTTCGTCGACGCGCTGAACCCAGGATGTTCCGTGAACCCGTGAGTTATGAATTTGGTCAACCTGTGCTTGGCGAATCCAGATTGAACCAAGTTAGTCACATTGAAAGGGAACAACTCAACTCTGTCAGGAATAGAGCTGGAAAAGAAGTTTTTCTTTACTTTCTAAAGATTTTCTTTATTAAACAAACACTTTTCATCTTTTTACCAATATATTGGGTTTATTTCATAAAAAATACTCTTTACAATCATATCTCGGCAACGTCAAACACTCCCGCCCCGTCTTCACAACCAACACCACGAATTATTCTCCGAGTTCCTCTGATCCTCATACTCGTAACAATAATAATTGAAATTTCTATTTTAACTCTGAGCCATTCAAGAATCGCTTGGCATTCAAGGTTTCGACGAAGAAAAATTTCTTGGAAAATATAAATTAATTTTAATTATTTTTTAACAGCTTCTTTTACTTCCGAGATTTTTTTTTTATATTCTTATTGAAATATCTAGATAGAGAACTCCAAGAGTTAGGTGGAAGATATTGCCATGGGCAATAACCCCGCCCTTTAGTTAGGACATATGTTTCTATATATTTTATATTCTTTTTATTTTATTGTATATATTGTTCCAAACATTTTTTTATTTTAATTTATTTATTTAATAACAAGGTAACGTCATAAACAAAGATATTTTCCCAAGCTAAAGCTTCTAGGAATATGTTCTAAAAACTGTGGTATTTTAATAAGCTTTTGATCAAACTTACCTTGAGTATAGGTAAAACCTCACATGACCATGTAAGTCATAGGGACACTCATAAGTCTGAACGGGGATCACAGATAAGTTACAAATCACAAGAATGGTCACCAAGTTTGGCAAGGAGCAGCGATCTCTTTCCGATTTCACCATTGGGCGATGTAATCAACGAACGTACAATTAAACCAACCAACTTCAGTAGCTAGATCGATGAGGCGGCGGACTTGTGACCTGGAGGTTCGAGGTTCTAGTCCCGGGCTCAGTCAAAGAAAGACAGCTACTCCCATCATACCAACAGTAGGTATATGCGAACCTCAGTGGCCGAACAATATAAATAAAAAATTAAATGTATTTTATTCTTCCCTGTTACCTAAAAGTAGAAGATGTAATTAGGTACTAAATAGTTATCGGTCTTGAGAAATAGTTATCAATTTTTTATTATTATTATTAAATTGACCTAAGTTATTAATGATTTCTATTAATTTTTCCCTTACAATTAACACTGCGAACTAATTATATCTTTTACAACAACCTCATCAGCTTGACCGATAAGGCGACCCGGAGGTCGGTGTAACCCGGAGGTCGGTGGTTCAAGTCCCGGTTTCAGTGTAGATTTAGTAAAGCGAGTTTGAGTGGTTGGGATATCACGAAAGTGACTAACACAAAAATGATAACTTAAAAAAAAATAGATCTATTTTGACCAGATGATGATTTTATTCGCTTTTAACATCCTGATTTTTTGAGATGGATAGTCAGGACGGGGGTTTTACCCTCTATTCGCAGGAAACTCACAAACCTGCTGCCCACATCAACCTCACCCAGCCTAAGTTAGGCCGTAATGCCAGCATCACAAAGTATTTTTTTTTTTTTTAAGTGGGGTTTAACGTCGCTTTCAACTGTCATGGTCATATCACGACGGGGGTTTTACCCTCCATTCGCAGGAAACTCACAAACCTGCTACTCACATTGACCTCACCCAGCCTGAGTGGGGCCGGGAAAAGCCAGCGTCACGAGAATTAGAATTTGAATGGTCACCCATCCAAGTCTTAACCTCGCTGGATGTTAACTTCGGTGTTCTGAAGGGAACCGGTGTATTCAACATGCCATCGACGCTGGCTACAAAGTATTTTCCTCGCTGGACGTTGCTTTACTTCGGTGATCCCATGAGAACCGGCGCTGACTCTGATAGAGACTTGTAGCATCAGACATTGCATTGACGAAATCATTAATTTCAACAATGAAACCTTAGTTTTAAGCATAATAAATTATGAAAATTATTAAATTTAATAGATGACATTTATTTTAATAGATACGATTGCTTTTTAATAGATAGATATGGCGTGAACATCACATAGCTTTCCTCGACCTTCGAATAAACATCAAATTCCGCCACTAGTGAGACTGTAATATGACATTTTGAAAAAAAAAATATATTTAACAAAAAATGACATAGTGACGTATCGTTTTCAAATTTAGATAGCCAACAAACTTGTGAATTTTTTTCAGTTTATTTGCTTAGCTGATGATAATGGCTTTTCCGCTAGATGGCCTAGAAAACTAAGTACCCGGTTTTGGGAGACCTTCCCTTACGTAATGTTGGCGTAAATTAAAAAAAAAATATATTGACTTTTATTTTATTAAAATGTTTTAAACAAATGATAAACGGTCGAAGTCTCATAATTATAATAAAATATATTTTCTTTAGATCGATGTTTATAAAATAAGAATGGATTTTCGGGATTTTGGCACAATGATTGGAGATATCGAAAAACGTTTAAAAACTGACCCACCCTAAATCAGGGATATCAAAAACGTCTATTAATTTCACCCTAAGTGTTCCCTCAAAACTCTGAAACCAGATCAGACAGTAATAATAATGATTATTTCTAGGTTCCTTGTATAGGGGAAGGTCTGCCAAAACCGGGTACTTAGTTTTCTAGGCCATCTAGCGGAAAAGCCATTATCATCAGCTAAGCAAATTAAACTGAAAAACATTCACAACTTTGTTGGCTATCTAAATTTGAAAACGATACGTCACTATGTATTGCCATTTTTTGTTAAATTTATTTTTTTCAAAAAAAGTCAAAGTACCCGGTTCTGTCAACCCGGTCTTTCAGAACCGGGTACTGGGTATGACAGAACCGGGTACCCCTATATTTCCTATGAAAGACATTGATAAAAAGTTCAATGATGTTTATTGAAACGAACTTTAACATTTTTTATTTTTATTTATGAGCACAAGTAATTTCAATGTAAAAAATAATTATTTTTCAAATGGCAAACAAATTTTGAACCTAAATTTTAGAAAATTTAAAATAGGAAACACACTTCTAGGTATTCATAAAGGAAAACTTACAACTATTTTTCTTGACATTGTAAAAAATAACTAGAATAGGAATTGTACTAAAATATTAGAATATTTGTTTAAAAAAAACAATAGGTAGGTAATAAAAAAGGAGAAATAATAGTGATTTCACACACTTAAAGAATATTGATCATCTTGAGTTACATTAAAATATAAAAAATTAATAATTGAATGACATTACAAAATAATATGTAGCAGGTTCCAACTTGCTCACCTACTTAACTTCAATACCTTCCCTGAAAAAATCTCCAGAGACATATCAAAGATAACTTAAAAAAATGTAAGTACTTAAAAAACATACAACAATAAGGAAAAAATAGGCTGCTCAAATCGGGTACCTGAAAATCTGTACTGATCTTTACCCGGTTTTATCAACCCCAAAGTACCCGGTATGAACAGACTCATGACTTTCTGTAAAAAATATTGAATAACCAAGACATGCAAAACGATATTAAAAAGATTTAATTATGATATGAAATAACACTTCTTAAGTAACAGCTTTACACACTTACCATGAATTTTCAGCACAAATAGCTGTTAAAAGTCACTCGATAACTGTGGGTTCGAAAATAAGGAAATAACACGAGCAAAACTTGAACCTCAAATCAGAGCGAAATGACTCGAAATGAAATTGCTTTGTTTACAAAAGTTACGCTCTGCTAGGAAGAGATTTTAGTTTCTGTAATCAGTTCATTGATGGCATTAACGGTATCGTCGGAAACAGTGGTACCCGGTATTAGCAGACTACCCGGTTTTAGCAAACCTTCCCCTAATAATAATAATTCCGTGTCCGTGAGGTAGGTATTGATGTGTAAATCACGGTGGTGAGAGGATTATATGGACGCCCAGATCCAATTTCTAAGCTCCTTTCATGTCCATTGATTCTATTTGGTTTTAACGTCCTGACTTGAGCTAGACAGGACGGGGGTTTTACGTTCCATTCGCTGGGAATCGTACCAGCTACCCACATTAACCTCACCCAGCCTGGGTAGGACCGGAATAGCCAGTCTCATATGTTCGGAGGGAACAGAATTTTTCTGTGCGATGCTCCAACCGGGAATCGAACTCAGGATCTTTGGACTACGGGCAGTAGTCACAACCGTTACGCCACGGAGGCTGGAAGTTCCTTATAGTCCTTATACAAAAAGTAAAAACATACGTAGAAATTTACCTAGTAATTTGGTGAAATAATTAATATGCATCATAAAAGGACAATTTAACTATATTTTTTATTGCACTCGTGCACACAAGAGATAAAGCATGAGAAATTGAGAAGTCATACAATATCTCATAAATATGATATAAAAAAAGCATCTTCGCTGTATGCGTCGGTAAATAATATGTTTCCACTGCGAACAAGCTAGTCCTTACGGTAATTTATATACCTACCATTTTATATTATATTTATATAATATTACTTCCGAGAAATTTCTATAACTCTAAGCTCCGCCTGTCCCGGTAGCTCAGTGGTAAAGGCAGCACTCTGTGAATCCAAAGATTCCAGAGGTCGTGGGTTCGAAACCCAGCCGGGACATGACAAGTTATCCTCCCATTTGGGATTTTTACCACATATTAAAATGTCTTGGGCTTACTGCTGGAATAATGGGACTTTGATAGTCCTAATCGGGCAGTATAAATTAGACGATATTATTATTATAATTTCTAGGATCCCTGTTTGTAGAAACATACAGATCCGGAACCCAAGTTCCTAAGATTTCAAGATAACTGGTGTGTGGGAGTCAGGAAGGACTGCGTTTTCTGATAACCGCATAGTAAATGCAAACGCATCCTTCTACTCCTCACAATCTTGGTCATCAGCATCTAAAAAGCATGCAAATGAAAAGCACCAGAAATACAATGCGACCGCTGAAGATTTGAGAGCAGTGAGAGGATCTTTTACACCATTGGTCTGCTCGTGTGATGAAGCACTACATGTAGAATTTGAGCAGTTTTTACCGTTGCTTGATCGACAAGGCAGTGGAATAGTAACCTGGAGGTCGGTGGTTCAAGTCCCGGTTTCATCGTGGATTTAGTAAAGCGAGTTTGAGTAGTTGTGATCACGAAAGTGATTAACACAAATATGATAAAAAAAAATAAAAAAATTGAGCAGTTTATAAAGAAAATATCCCAAGCACTCACTGACAAATGGAAGAGAAGTTATTCTCAAATTTTCAGTTGGTTGAAAGCCAAGATCCAACTGGCAATTGTAAGAGCAGCGTCCCTAAGGTTGCGAGGAACTAGACAGAGGTTTAAATCAGCAATGATTGAAGATGGTGCATCAGGAGCAGACTGTATACTCGTATGTCAATAAATAAAAATAATAAATAAATTAAAAGTTCCTAAGAGGTAACGGTATGTCAAGGATTTCTAAAATATGATATAGCTCTGATATTTAAGAAAATCCAAAATTTTGGACAAAGAAAGGGAAGAAATAAGCACTCCGACTTGTCGATACAGAGTTTTTTGTAGAATCTAGAATGTAGGAAGAAAACAAAATTGAAGAAAATCGGTTTACTAGTTTTAGTGATATAAGTGATTTATGGTATAAAATCTCAAAATTGCCAAGTGTATACAATATGTGAACCAATCACGAGGAAGTATTGTGTCAATCATTGGCAGTGTATTTCATTTATTATACCATTTAATATGACTGAAACCTCCATTTGGTAGGCCATTATATTTTCTACCATTATAGGTATAAGTGCACAAGAAACCAAATGTTCGGTCGCTATATTTTGGTTTCATTTATTTACCAGGTTGATAAAACTTACCTCTTTGGTAAAAAAAAAAGTTTGTAAAAAAAAAGTTAGTTAAAAAGTTCGAAAAAAAAGTTACTTAAGAAAAAAGTTCGTAAAAAAGTTAGTAAACATTCGTAGTCAGTAATCACTAACATGTTTTTAGCGCGCGATCAGCTCAGTGGTTAAGCACTCGCTTGCCATGCGGAAGGTCCCGGGTGCGATTCCCCGAGCTGACAAAAAAATTGTATTCAAAATTTGGCTACATTTGTTTGTAAGGGATACCTTCCAGTGCGCTCGTGTTAACCTAGTACCTAATTGGGAGTTACTGTGTCACTTCTCGCTCATCAGAGGCGAGGCATACTACGGGATGGGCAGGCTACAACACAGACCACAAGCGTCTACAGTAGCTCCTGTTTCACGGCTATGAAAAAGGCTGTGAAACACTCATCTTTAAAATAAATAAAAATGTTGAATAAGACCATTTCCAGGTGCTACTAGGGTTATGTCAAATTTATTAAAAAAAAAAACTTAATTTAACAAGGGTTGGGTGGAAGAGATTGCCACAGGCAATAACCCCGCCCTTTAGGTAGGACATCAGTATTATTTCTTTTTACCTCCTTATTTAATTTGTCATTTGTTTGTTTTTTCTTAATTTTATACTATTAACATTGTACTCTGTCCTCCTAATAAAGCATACTATAATAATTAACTTCCTTTTAACACGTTGACTGCCAAGGTCATTTTTGGACACTTTACCCGTACGCAACGTTACTGTACATAGTCACACAAACATATTGTGTGACGTGGCAAACAGAGGTGGTTTTTCAACGCTGTATGCGACGTCACACCAAAAAAGTGTGACACTTCTTTTCTTTCTATTTTTACTTTCCTTATCCTAGTGTGACACTCATTCAAAGTAGCATCGACTGTCACACAATATGTGTGACGTGGCGTATAGGTTTAACATTGTGTCACACATATAGTGTGACAAGGCAGTCAATGTGTTAACTCTATTTGGTTCAATTTTTTTTTTCCACAGGTTGATTACATCCCGCAATAGTGAAGTCAAAAATGTTGCGCTATTCCTGGCCAAGTTTGGTGACCACTCTGCTGATTTGTAACTTATCTCTGATCCTCGGCAAGGGTTATGAGTGTCCGTATGACATGTATGGTTATGTGCGGTTCATCCTGTACTCAAGGTAAGTTTCAACAATATGTTTTTTTTTATTATCTGACCTCGTTGCACGGTATTCCATGTTCACTCAAATTAACCTCACCCAGTCTGAGTCGGGTCGGGAATAGGTCACCCATCCAAGTCATAGGAAGAGAATGCCGAAGGCATTATCACCACCCTTGATCAGGCTTTGTTTATATTTATTTCTAACTTGTTACCATGTTCATTGTATATATAAAAGATGTAAATAAAGCTTGATCCAAATGTTTATAAAAAAAAAAAATAGGGTCAATGAACGTTGCTCAACTACAGTGACTAAATGAGAACTGGTGTTTTCAACGATAGTATAATTTAAGAATTTTTTCGTTAACTTACTGTGTGGTTGTTATTATTATCTGACCTGGTTGCAAGGTTGGCAGAGAAACCCTTACAATTTATTAACACTGCGACCTAATTATTAGATCCATTGTGACCAGTTGATTCTATTCGGTTTTAACGTCCTGATTTGAGATAATCAGGACGACGGTTTTACCCTCCATTCGCTGGAAATCGTACCAGCTACCCACGTTAACCTCACCCAGCCTGGGTAGGGCCGGAAATGCCAGCCTCACGTGTTTGGAAGGGACAGAATTCTCTTCAAAAAGTTCTCTTAGTCATTTTGTTCGAGTTGTGGAATCAAGAATAATTCTTCAATCATTCGACCATAACGCACAGAATTCACCGTAGTCGCCTGCCCCCTTTCATCTTCAAAAAAATACGGTCCAATGATTTCCAGCTTGGAGACCCCACACCAAACGGTTACTTTATCACTGTGGAGGGAACAGCACCACGATATGGGACGTTGAAATGGTGGCGGAAGGCGCGCGTGACTGCAACGATAGATTCGTTATTTTGCAAAAATTGCTCTACAGCGAAAACACGATGCTCCACGGACCAGGTCGGCATAACAATTTGTTACTGAAACTCCCCCTCCTACCCTTCAAGAGGGGTCGGTCGTCGACCCCGCCATCCCCTCCGTTCGGCCGTACTAGCCGTTTCAAAAACACGAGAACCTGCGGCGCCACCCTGTATTAAAAATCGGAAGTATTGTGTTCGTTTTTGTTAAAAAACGTTTTTGTAAAAAAAAAAAAAAAAAAAATTAATTTTTTTTTCTTATTTCTGAACGTTTCATAACCTCCTGAGCAACTTTGGTTATGTGTCTGTCTCTGAGTTAAAAACATTCCTTGTAACGCGCAAATCTCATAAAGTACTGAGCACATTTTAAAGTTAGTTGTGCCCCGAAACCGCTTTCGTATTACTGGAGGGCACTTTACCATTGCAACTATGCCATTCCGGAAACGGAAAAACTCGGTCAGAATTTTCCGCTCCGGCCGGGATTCGAACCCGCAACCTCCGGGTCAGTAGCTGATGCTCTTGTTGGCTCTAAAATTATTTAATACCAGGATTTTAGTAACTCATAAGCAATGTTAAAGATAGACCCAAATTTTGGGATTGACGTACCAAGTAAGGGTAAAATAAGAGTTTTTTCATGGGTATCTTGAAATTTCGAGGGTTTACCGACCCCAATCAGGTTGGGTAAGTTTAATTTGACTTCGTGAGTAGCTAGTTTGTGAGTTTCCTGCGAATGGAGAGTAAACCCCAATCGTGATATATTATGATCATGCAGTTGAAAATGACGTTAATCCCACGTATTAAGCCCAAATAAAGGACGAATGGTCTATGAAAGAGGAGTAAAGTTAAGATATAAGCTAGACCGTCCTTCGAGTTGGATTATATTTTATGAGAAAGAGGGTACTCTGTGAATCCAGAGATTTCATAGGTCGTAGGTTCTACACCTAGCCGGGACATAACATGTTATCCTCCCATATTATACATAGGCTTACTGCTGGAATAATGGGACTATAATAGTCTTACTTGGGCAGCATAAATAAGGCGATATTATTATTATTTAATTTACAATATCTTGTACTATTTTTTTGTCTATGATTCTGCCACTGGTCGTTGCTTCACGTCAAAGCAGCTACTCATTTTTCCTCACGAGGTATGAGTGGACCCCAAACATCCAAGTACAGAACAGAAAAATCCTGCACCGCTGGGGATCGATCCCAGGTCATCGAACGTGCAATGCCTAGCGCACTAACTCACTCTGCCACGGTGACTAACTGACTACCCCAATGCCTACATAATTCATCATCTCGTCTTCCTAGAACTAATAGTGTTCCCGGAACAGGAACCCTATAATTTACACTTAGACGACCGGCATGTTTTTAGTCAATTCTCCCGTGGGACCGGCGATGTTTAGGCTATTCACAGGCGTAGTACATGCGTGTACCACCGGTGGTACACTCCGTCCATTCCGTACAGACACGCGTGTACCACCGGTGGTTCACCCGGTCGTCTAAGTGTTAAGCCGTATTTTTCTTTCTAACCAAAGTGGATGCAACTGGAATATAATTAACGGAACTGGAAACAAGATATTATTATTATTATTTTCAAGATCTCTCGATAACACGGTGGACCTGATTCCTGGGGATGTGAAGATCCTGCGGGAGTCTGGACTCAACAAACAGACCGAGACCAAGCTTGTGACTCACGGGTTCACCGAGAATCCCGGACTCTGCGTCTCGACAAAGACCATTATTCAGCGTAAGTGGCTCGCGAACACTACCTATTATTCAGCGTAAGTGACTCGCGACATTTAATATCTAATAATTAACGAACTATCTTTAATAAAATATCAATTTGTATAAACACGACCACACTGGCTGTATGGCAAATTCCCATGATAAGGGAATAACCAATGCCAAAAATTTAAATTAAATTTTAAAAAAAAAGTGACTCGCGAACTACCTATTATTCAGCGTAAGTGACTCGCGAACACTACCTATTATTCAGCGTAAGTGACTCGCGAACTACCTATTATTCAGCGTAAGTGACTCGCGAACACTACCTATTATTCAGCGTAAGTGACTCGCGAACACTACCTATTATTCAGCGTAAGTGACTCGCGAACACTACCTATTATTCAGCGTAAGTGACTCGCGAACACTACCT
Source organism: Bactericera cockerelli (assembly GCA_024516035.1). Lineage (NCBI taxonomy): Eukaryota > Metazoa > Arthropoda > Insecta > Hemiptera > Triozidae > Bactericera > Bactericera cockerelli. The sequence continues at coordinate 11,321,631 of CM044966.1, forward strand.
ATTATTCAGCGTAAGTGACTCGCGAACACTACATATTATTCAGCGTAAGTGACTCGCGAATACTACCTGTTATTCAGCGTAAGTGACTCGCGAACACTACCTATTATTCAGCGTAAGTGACTCCCGAACCCTACCTATTGTTCAGCGTAAGTGACTCGCGAACCCTACCTATTATTCAGCGTAAGTGACTCGCGAACCCTACCTATTGTTCAGCGTAAGTGACTCGCGAACACTACCTATTATTCAGCGTAAGTGACTCGCGAACACCACCTGTTATTCAGCGTAAGTGACTCGCGAACACTATCTATGAATAGTAATGAATACCAGGTCTCTAAATAAAGGGCCATTTTTCCAGGTTGATTACCAAACTCTTTTTTTTAAGAAAGATTTTTTTCAGAAGATTATTTTATTTAATTTCGTTTGTATTTATGCTTCGTGAAGATCAATGCTTTTATAAGGTATTGTTTATTTTGTATACCAATGGTGTATCCCAAAAAAAAACCAGTAATTTCGTAATTTACACATTTCACCGGACTCAGTATGGAAAAACTAGTTTTCTTTTGTTTCAAAAAAATGTGTTTCCTCAACAACAACAAAAATCTAATTATCTCGAAATTTGAGGAAAAAAAATACCAGGTCAAGTACCAAACTCTTGAGGGTGAAATTTAAACCAATTCAATTATTTTAAAGAGGAGAAGAGAGAGAGAGAAAAAAAAAATATATCCGGCACTGATTTAGAAGAAATAATCTTCATTTATATTCGCATTTAGTTATGTTTATTGAAGTATTATTCCGTTATTAGGTATCTATTATTTATTTTCTATGCCAATTGTGTTTCCTCAACAACAAAAAATCCAATACGAAATTCACCCACTTTACCGGACACTGTCGTGAAAAAACTAGCAGGTAAATGGCTTTTTTTATGATCTTAATCGCTTCTCCGTTAAGTTTTCTTTCGATTTCAAGCATAAAAAACATATGTCACTGCAGTTTTTCACCTCTAAAAATGCCAATTTCGAGAACACCATGAATTTACGGAAAAATTGACATGAGAAAAAAAGTACTTTTACAAAAACCTTACTATGACCCTGATTAGATGTAAACAAGAATATTTTTTTTTTGAAACTCGCACCCTACCAACACCGCCCCTGATTAGGTATTTGAAAAATTTAAAAGCTCATTATACTCAGCCTAACTTAAACTTTAATTAACAGGAATAAAAAGTATAGCTTTCCATTTAAAATTCTCGAGAATATGGCCTAAAAGCCGGAAGGGCCAATCGGGGCCAAAAATAAATATGACCACAAGATGGGCCATAGTGCACTTCCTATACTGAGGACTTTACAGAATTGAAAAATTCCGTCGCGTTCAAAAGTTACGAGGGGGTGGCCACCTTTTCTGAAACATACTGTATTCTATGTCATTATTTTGTAAATAAAACTTGATCACTTGGATGGGTGACCATTCAAATTCTAATTCTCGTGACGCTGGCTTTTCCCGGCCCCACTCAGGCTGGGTGAGGTCAATGTGAGTAGCAGGTTTGTGAGTTTCCTGCGAATGGAGGGTAAAACCCCCGTCGTGATAAGACCCTGGCAGTTGAAAGCGACGTTAAACCCCACTTAAAAAAAAAAAAACTTGATCCAACTTGTTTAATAATAATAACGTTAAAAAAAGTCTCATCTTAATCGCTTCCGTGTATTCTATGTGTCTACTATATAATCTCAAAAAGTGTATACTATGTAATTGGGTGCTGGCTAACTTTTGTAAAGCCAACACCTGTATTGTACTCCACTCTAAATAAAATATATTTATACTTATCTTTTCTCGGCAGAATTCAAGAAGCACACGGACTTCAACGTGATCCTGGTGGATTGGTCAGCTGTGTCTGGACGTGACCCCAAAGAGTATACTCAGGTTGTGGCATGTGTGAGGTAGGTGGTATCCTAGGTGGAAGTTTTTTTTTTTTTTTTTTTTTTTTTTTTTTTTGACATTTTCATGTCTTTGCTCTGGCACATAACCAAAATTATGTGACGAAAATATGACGTAACGAAATTATGTAACGAAATATTGAATTGTAAAGGGAGAGAAGAGGGAAAGTGTGTGTCATGCGCACAATGGCGAAGTATTGAATTGTAGAGGGAGAGAAGGTATGTGTCATGCGCACAATACGAAATTTGGTCAGTTGGGTTTTGGACCTTGAATAGTAAAGATGAAAATGTCCCAATGGTTGCAGACTCGTATGCAAGCGTTTTTTTTAAAGCTTTATTAGGAGGACAAACAGGCAACAGTATAAAATTAAGAAAAAAAAAAACAAACAAACAAATGACAAAATAAATAAGTAAAAAAAAAATAACAATAATGTCCTACCTAAAGGGCGGGGTTATTGCCTGTGGCAATCTCTTCCACCCAACCCTTTAGTCTGTACCCCAAAGAGTATTCTCAGGTTGTGGCATGTGTGAGGTAGGTGGTAGTTAAACCGGAAAGAGTATACTCAGGTTGTGGCATGTGTGAAGTAGGTGGTAGTTAAACCGGAAAGAGTATACTCAGGTTGTGGCATGTGTGAGGTAGGTGGTAGTCTGTACCGGAAAGAGTATTCTCAAGATGTGGCATGTGTGAGGTAGGTGGTATCGTAGGTGGAACTCTGTACCGGAAAGAGTATACTCAGGTTGTGGCATGTGTGAGGTAGGTGGTAGTTTGTACCGGAAAGAGTATACTCAGGTTGTGGCATGTGTGAGGTAGGTGGTAGTTTGTACCGGAAAGAGTATACTCAGGTTGTGGCATGTGTGAGGTAGGTGGTAGTTTGTACCGGAAAGAGTATACTCAGGTTGTGGCATGTGTGGAGGTAGGTGGTATCGTAGGTGGAAAGTCTGTACCGGAAAGAGTATACTCAGGTTGTGGCATGTGTGAGGTAGGTGGTAGTTTGTACCGGAAAGAGTATACTCAGGTTGTGGCATGTGTGAGGTAGGTGGTATCGTAGGTGGACGTCTGTACCGGTAGCTCAGTGCGTAAAGGCGGCACTGTGTGAAACCAAAGTTCCCAGAGGTCGCGGGTTCGAAACCCAGCTGGGACATGACAAGTTATCCTCCCATTTGGAATTTTGACCACGTAATAATACGTCTTGGGTCACTGCTGGAATAAGGGGACTTTAGTAGTCCTAATCGGGCAGTATAAAAAAGGCGACATTATATAATATAATAACACTTTTTAGTGGAAGGTAAACATGAGGCGAGATTTATGTTCAAAGCATTTTCTACCATCTAACCCTCAGAGTCTCATTATTATGTGGTCATATAGTCAAATTAATGAGGAAAAATTCATGCACTGAGTAGCATTCAAACCAACGGATCCCTACGCTACCTGGATTACCAGACTAGGGCGTTAACCATTTGACTACCAGTGCCCTTTTTTTTAAATTATTATTCAGGTCTAGCATAGCGCAATACGTGGGCAATACGTCTAGCATAGGCGTCCCCCGAGAGAATTTGCATCTGATTGGGGGTTATTACCTGTAGCAATCTCTTCCACCCAACCTTATTCTTCTATCTCTCAGGTCTGGCATATGCGCAATTAACTGATGGCTCCTATGTTAACTTTCTGGCCGAGCAAAGTGTTATAATAATTAATTGTATTGTAATATGTCCATTTATATCTAATAAATTGTTGTAGGTATGATAAAAATAATATTCTTTTTCTTCTCAGGGTAGCATAGCGCAATACGTGGGCGTCCTATGTTAACTTTCTGGCCGAGCAAAGTGTTAAATAAATAATTATTTGTATTGTAATAATGTCCATTTATATAATAATAATATATTTTTTTTCTTCTCAGGGCTAGCATAGCGCAATACGTGGGCTCCTATGTTAACTTTCTGGCCGAGCAAAGTGTTAAAATAATTATTTGTATTGTAATAATGTCCATTTATATAATAATAATATATTTTTTTTCTTCTCAGGGCTAGCATAGCGCAATACGTGGGCTCCTATGTTAACTTTCTGGCCGAGCAAAGTGTTAAAATAATTATTTGTATTGTAATAATTCCATTTAATATAATAATAATATATTTTTTTACTTCTCAGGGCTAGCATAGCGCAATACGTGGGCTCCTTATTAACTTTCTGGCTGACCAAGGTGTCCCCCGAGATACTTTTCATCTGATTGGGTCGGGTCTCGGGGGCCAACTCATTGGAATTAGTGCAAACTACATTTACTTCAAAATTCCTCGGATGACAGGTAAGTTAATGACTTTGTCCAGCCAAACTACCGATAAGGCTTAGAAGTAGAGCAATGAATCGTTTAAAATAAGTGAATCATGAGATAATGAATCGTTTAAAATAAGTGAATCATGAGATAGTGAATCGTTTAAACCAAGCGAATCATGAGCTAATGAATCGTTCAAACCAAGCGAATCATGAGTTAATGAATCTTTTAAAATAAGTGAATCATGAGATAGTGAATCGTTTAAACCAAGCGAATCATGAGCTAATGAATCGTTCAAACCAAGCAAATCATGAGTTAATGAATCTTTTAAAATAAGTGAATCATGAGATAATATTTTTTTTAAATAAGTGAATCATGACATAATGAACCCTTTAAACCATGCGAATCATGAGCCAAATGCATCATTTAAAATAAGTAAATCATGACATAATGAATCCTTTAAACCAAGCGAATCATGAGCCAAATGCATCACTTAAAATAAGTGAATCATGAGATAATGAATTGTTTATTTTGTTTAAATCAAGCGAATCATGAGCTAATGAATCGTTTAAACCAAGCGAATCAAGAGCTGATGAGAATCGTTTAAACCAAGCGAATTATGAGCTAATGAATCGTCCAAATGAAGCGAATCAGACAGCAGAATGTGCCTACCATGATGACGTTGGGTTGGGTGGAAAGATTGCCATAGGCAATAACCCCGCCCTTTAGTTAAGACTATGTTTTTTTATATATTTTCTATTCTTTTTTATTTTATTGTATAATAATTGTTTCAATTTTTCATTGTTAAAATAATTATTTGTATGTACATAATGTCAATGTCCATATATACCTAGTAAAGCGTTGTATAATAATAATAATAATGATGACGTCATAGATAATTCGAAACCAGAATGGTTAGTTATCCATGTCTCACCCGCTAGAAGTTGCTTAACTTGAACTTGAAGTTGGCGCTTTGAAAACAGCCATGATTCGGACGATTACTAGTCTTGTGAACGCATGTACGTTCAGCGAGGTGAAGACTTTGGATGCTGGCGTTCCGGCACAACCAGCTGGGTGAGGTCAATGTGGGTAGAAGGTTGTAAGTTTCCTACGAATGGACCACGACACAAGGATCATACTTCATAGGAGTGGCCTTAGTGGGATGACGACAGCCAAAGAACTAGCATAGTTCAGTTAAAAATATTATAAATTATATAAACTGTCATCTCTATATATAAAACAGAAAAAAGGACTACCTACCTACCTACCTACCTACCTACCTATGTTTGTTTGTTTGTTTGTTTGTCCGGAGTTGTTTAGCCAAAACGGTAAGAGATAGCGAAAAATGTCTCTGAATTGACCCCCCCAAAACCATTATCGCTTTGTCCAGAAAAATTATAAAAAAGTTCAAAAAGGCATTGCTGTCCAGCAGTACGGCCATGCCTTAGTAAATTTGAAATTTAGTCCCGTTGCAAAGCACGGGCAAACAGCTAGTTGTTATATATATTTGAACCATTTACTGGTCATGTATATAAAAAAAATGGAGGGTAAAACCTCCGTCGTGTATGACTATGCAGTTGCAAAACGACGTTAATCTCTAATAAAACAACAGAAAAACCTGTCTAAAAAAACCTAACAGATCAGGACTGTTTTTTTTTTTTTTTTTTTTTTTTTTTTTTTTTAATGTTTTCCAATTTTCAATGGCAGCTTTGGACCCAAACGGGCCACTGTTCGATGATGAGCCTGCGGTAGGACACAAACTGGACCCTCAAGACGCTATGACCGTGGATGTGCTGCACAGCAATGCTGGAGTTTTCGGAACCAAGGGTAAGAAGCATGGTTTTAACACGTTGACTGCCAAGGTCATTTTTGGACACTTCACCCGTACGCCACGTTACTCATTCCAAATTCAAAGTAGCATCGACTGTCACACAATATATGTGTGACGTGGCGTATAGGTTTAACATTGTGTCACACATATATGGTGTGACATGGCAGTCAATGTGTTAAAAACGACAATCTAAAAAGTTATATTTGTGTTAATCACTTTTGTGTTGTCACAACTAATCAAATTTGATTTACTAAATCAAGGGTGATGTAAAAGAGAAATGCCGTTGGAATTAGCACCGCCCTTGATCAAGTTTTGTTTTATTAATTTAAATTTCTATGTAAATATTCTATGGACTTTATCTTAATATATAAATGTCAAAGTCACTGACTGATCATCACTGTTTCTCCGAACTGGTAAGTCCTAGGAAGCTGAAATTTGGTAGGTAGCTTTGTCTTATAGTCTAGATGTGCAATTAGACAGGATTTTTTGAAATTTCCACTAAAACACCTGCCATTAGCAAAAAAGGACTTTTTGCTTTCATGGCCATGCCTCGGCCCGGAAAGCGGGCGACAGCCCGCTAGTTGTAAATAAAACTTGATCTAACATGTTTCATAATAATAATAATAATAATACGTTGAAACTGGGACTCGAACCACCAGGTTACAAGTCCGCCACCTTATGGAATTTACTACCGAGGTCGGTTAAAAACATTACACTGCAAAGCCAACCTAACAATGGTAATTGCTATTGAATTTTTCTACCTTGATTTCATGTTTTTCGTAGTTGCACTATTATTTTTGGTTTTTTTTTTTTTTTTTTTTAAGATTCAACTGTTTCATAGTTTTTTTTTCTCGTAGCTATGAAAAAGGAACTACTGTAGACGCTTGTGGTCTATGTTGTAGCCTGCCCATCCCGTAGTATGCCTCCCCTCTGATGGACGAGAAGTGACACCATACTTCCCAATTAGGTGGTGGGTCAACACGAGCTTACCGGAAGGTATCCTTTACAAACCATTGTAACCAAATTAAGAATACAAATATTTGTCGGCACGGGGGATCGAAACTCGGACCTTCCGCACGGCAAGCCAGACTGAGCAGATCGCGCGCTCATTAATAACGTTTCATTAATTAATTCCTAATATGATAAGGAAAGTCGTGTGATTTTTTTACACCAGATTTTTTTTTCTCGAAGTATTTACTTGTTCTAGTAGTGCATTAATTTTTTTCGATGCATATGATCTCCTCGCATGACCCCTTTTTAAATTTTAAAAGGCACTTCAATGTGTTCAAGTCTGATTTTTTCAGGCTTGAAAGAGTTACTATGTATCTTTTTCAATTATAATACAGATGTAAGGTGCAGCATTCCTTGATTCAATAGAACATTTAAAAGGCTAATAATTATGTTTAACTGGACGTATGTGAATTCCTCCGATTTAATGACTCTCTAATTGCTCCGGACTCTAATTCCTCCTCGGTTGATTTTGGGTACACGAGGAGTGTATGGTCAATTCCTCCGATTACTGTAGTCAGGTAGATAAACTTTTTCATGTGAATTCCTTCTCTCATCATAGATAAATTTATTTTATTTGAGGAGACTCCTTGTCAGACAAACGGTTGTCAGACTAAATGTTGTGTTTCGTTAGCCGGCTAAATAGCTTGGGTGAGGAGCTTAGGTTAGGTTAACCAGGCCTAACCGCCTAGCATAGACAATAATTTATTTCATTTTCATTTATGAATAAAATAAAAACAAGAATTCTTAATAAAAAATTAAAGAGTGTTCTAAATGTTTTTAGAGGAGGAATTAGATTAACCTTTTTTAACTTATAATTTTTTAAGGGAGGAATGAGCGTATACCTTTAGGATTTTTAATTTCAACATCGGAGCAATTGGTATGAAATCGAGGAATTGGGGTCCGCCCGTTTAACCATATCACAGGCTTTGTTGTAATCAACAAATGCAGAGTATAAAGTTTAGAGTTTTCCTTAGAAGCCCTCCAAACTTGGAGAAGTACCTTTGTATAAATGGTTCTTTATATTATAAAAAAAATATATAATTATATAATCTCCTTTATGCACATCTCTATGCTTTGAGTCACAAACATGTAAAATACAAGGCTAATAAAATTGAAATTTATAGGTACTATAGAAATTCGAAGGTGGCTGTCGAAAGCCATGCGTAGGTACTGGTGAACGGTTATGTCTTTTTCAATTGTAATTTATTGATAGAAGAAAATATCTATCAAGCCAGCGTCGACGGCATGTTGAATACACCGGTTCCCTTCAGAACACCGAAGTTAAGCGACATCCAGCGAGGTTAAGACTTGGATGGGTGACCATTCAAATTCTAATTCTCGTGACGCTGGCTTTTCCCGGCCCCACTCAGGCTGGGTGAGGTCAATGTGAGTAGCAGGTTTGTGAGTTTCCTGCGAATGGAGGGTAAAACCCCCGTCGTGATATGACCATGGCAGTTGAAAGCGACGTTAAACCCCACTTAAAAAAAAAAAAAAAAAAAAAAAAAAAATATCTATCTCTATTTGTCACAGGCCCGGACGGAACTATAGACTTCTACGTAAACGGAGGCTTAGTTAAATCCAACGTGACGTCATTTTGAAATATCTATGTCTATTTGTCACAGGCCCGGACGGAACTATAGACTTCTACTTAAACGGAGGTTCAGAACAACCCCAGTGTAAACCGAAGCTGGATGATGATACGGATGAGGCGCTCAGTAAGTAACTTTTCAATTAAAAAAAAAAGAAAATATCTCAAGAACAGTAATATCTAATAATAATAATAATACCGTTAGGTATTGTATATTTTACGGTACATAACCAATTTACAATATTAACAAAATATAAGATAAGATTGTTTTTCTTTGTTCTACAGACACAAACCATTGTGTTGATACATAATATGTCAAGATTAAAATAGGAGGAAAAAATAATAATTCAAAAGTGACTAGATAATAATAAATTAATAATAATAATAAGTTATAGAATAATATCTTGGATATTATGTTAATCCAAGTTACTAACCGCTGCGCTGATACAAATACGATGTGATTGGTAGGATACTAGAGGGCGTGTTAATGTAGGATTAATTAATCTAATTCTGTTTCATAAATCGGGTCTATTTTTATGTCCAATCAACCATCGTGAAAACTTGGACTTTTTTCATTTAAGCTAGCCCGGCTTGTTAGGGTTATTTAGTCCGTTCTCTGTTTATAGTCCTCTGGCGAAACACTGGTTTTTTCCCTTTTTAACTGCAAGCCAGCCTGGCTAGTCATTTATTTTTCAATAGTCCTCTACCGAAATACTGGTTTTCTCCCTATTCAACGTCCGCAGCCAGACATATTTTCACATTAGCTTCTTACGCAAGCATCAGTCTTGTAAGAAGCTCTTTAGTCTCATTCTTGCAGGATAAACAGAGTATTGTATTGTATTGTTTAGACTGTGAGAGTAAAAGGACTCTTTGGTCTCATTTTTGCAGGATTAACAGAGTATTGTATTGTATTGTTTAGACTGTGAGAGTAAAAGGGACTCTTTAGTCTCATTCTTGAAGGATAAACAGAGTATTGTATTGTATTGTTTAGACTGTGAGAGTAAAGGGACTCTTTAGTCTCATTCGTGCAGGATAAACAGAGTATTGTATTGTTTAGACTGTGAAAGCAAAGGGACTCTTTAGTCTCAGGATAAACAGAGTATGTATGTACGAATTTCATTGTGGTGAAGCACAAGGCCTCTTCACAATTTTTGTGGGTAGCGCAGCATTACTAAGAGCCTCCTTTACATTTCGAATTATTCTATTACATTAATTTCTTTTTACTCTGGTAGTGCCGCCACTGGTCGTTACTCATACAAGTAACTACTCATTTTTCCTCACGAGGTATGAGTGGACCCCGAACATCCAAGTACAGAGCAGAAAAAATCCTCCCCCGCTGGGAATCGAACCCAGGTCACTATGTGTGCAATGCCTAGCGCGCTAACTCGTTCTGCCACAGTGACTACTGGATAAACAGAGTATTGTATGGTATTGTTTAGACTGTGAGAGTAAAGGGACTCTTTAGTCTCATTCGTGCAGGATAAACAGAGTATTGTATTGTATTGTTTAGACTGTGAGAATAAAGGGACTCTTTAGTCTCATTTTTGCAGGATAAACAGAGTATTGTATTGTTTAGACTGTGAAAGCAAAGGGACTCTTTAGTCTCAGGATAAACAGAGTATTGTAGTATGTGATTGTAATTGTTATAGTATTGTTAGTAAAGAGGAAGTTTAGATAAAAAGGGACTCTTTAGTCTCAGGATAAACAGTAGAGTATGTTGAGTGAAGAAGTTTATTCAGATAAGGTTTGTGGATGTTGGACGGAGAGTAAAGGGTCTCTTTAGTCTCAGGATAAGGGTTGGGTGGAAGAGATTGCCACAGGCATTAACCCCGCCCTTTAGGTAGGATAGTATTGTTATTTTCTTTTTACTTATTTATTTTGTCATTTGTTTGTTATTTCTTAATTTTATACTTTTACCATTGTACTCTTTTCTCCTAATAAAGCATACTATAATATAATAATATAATAATAGTATTGTATTCTTACACCGCCGCATACCTACTAAAACAAATCCCCGCCCAACAGGCTCTGTCAATGCAGTGGCTAATCGCTGTAACCACGACAGAGCTCACCAGGTGTTCGCCCGCTCCATCGATAGGGCGAACGAGTTTCCCAGCACCGGTTGTAATCAAGTAGAAGACGCGAGGAAGAATAGGTGCTATGACTACAAACGGGGATACGCTGGATACTACTTGCAACTCACGTAAGAGAGCTTCTTCCTTTAATTAACCCGCGAGTGGTGTGCTGTATAGAAATTTTCTAACATTCGAATTGATTGGCACCTAAAACCAGTTCAAACTGGTAGAATCAAGTCCGATTTTCGTCTAGCTTTCTAAAATATTGTTTTCTGTGATGTGCCGATTAAGAAATTACGGGGAATTAATTACTAGTGTCCGAAAATCATCCGAGTTGAAAGGTCGTCTAGATTTTCGTCTAGTCCGGCGATGTGTAGAATTCGTGAGGCTGGCATTCCAGGCTGAGTGAGGTTAATGTGGGTAGCAGGTTTGTGAAATTCCTGCGAATGGAGGGTAACACCCTCGTCATGATATAATCATGCAGTTGAAAGCGACGTTAAAAAAAAAAAATTGTATCGTATTTTCTTGTGTACCTAGTATTTTTTGTATCGTATTCGTATTGTATTTTCTCGTGTTCTATTTCTTGTTGTATTTTTATGTTCTATTTTTTCTATTGTATTGTATTTTCTTGTGTTGACCGACCTCAGTAGCTAGTACGATAAGGCAGCGGACTTGTAACCTGGAGGTCGGTGGTTCAAGTCCCGGTTTCGCCGTAGATTTAGTAAAGCGAGTTAGAGTAGTTGTGACATCACGAAAGTGATAAACACAAATACGAGGTTTGGCTATTAAGTTCGTAGAGGCGAGCCGCTACGCAAAAGCTGTCCATGCTAGGAAGATATGATGAACACGTTTAGACAGCTTCAAGTCTTGTGTTTTGATTGATAGCTGTCACATGTCTGTACTGTAATTAGTTCTGTTGTGACAGCCTGACGCGCAAGACACCTTTTTTTAATTTTGCCGGAATTGTGATTGATACAAACGTTGAGCAACGAGTGATTTTTGAATTTTACGTAAAACATGCTGGTGAAACTTTTTCTTTGTTAACCACAGTGTACCAGGAGTCATGTTTGAAAAGATCAACGCTTTATAAGTGGTTTAAACGGTTTCAAGATGGTCAGGAAGATGTTGAGGACGATCCACGTCCTGGTCGCCCCCAAAGCTAAAAAACTGACGAAAACATTGAAAATATTGGTGTTATGATTCGTTCTGACCGTAGATTAACTCTTAGACTAATGGCTGATACACTTAAAATTAATAAAAAATGTGTGAGACAAATTTTGCACGAAAATGTCAACATGACAAAAGTTTGCGCAAAAATGGTGCCATGCGCCAGCCCACAGTGCCTTCTCCGTGAAGACGTTCCTGGCCAAGTACAACATCCCAGTGTTGGAACACCCTCCTTACTTACCCGACCTGGCCTCGTGCGACTTTTACTTATTCCCAAAAATCAAATCTGTCCTGAAAGGTACCAGATTTGACAGCGTAGATGCCGTTAAGAAAAAACCGGCAGAAGTCTTGAAAGGCCTCACACAAAATGACCTCCACCACTGTATCGATCAATTAAAAATTTGTTTAGAACGTTATAGGGATAGAGGAGGGGAGTACATTGAAGGGGATAACTACTAAAGTTGGGTAAGTTAAACACACATCGTTTTATGGGAAGAGTCTACGAATTTAATAGCCAAACCTCTTATGATAACTTTAACCTTAAACTTTTTATTTTCTTGTGTTGTATTTTTTGTATTGTGTTGTATTTTTTGTATTGATCTGTTTTTTTCTTTGTTCCAGGGAGCCTGGCATTTACTACACGAGTACTCTTGGCTACTACTTCCGCTATTGAAACACAGGGACTGGGGAGATGCTGGCGGTCGTGAACACCGAAGAGTGATTTTTTTTATTTATTTATTTACACTTTATTAGATAATAGGACATATACAATACAAATAATTACAAACGAAAATACAAAATACAATATAACAAAACAAAAAAAAAATAATAATAAATAAAGAAAAAATAAATAAATATATAAATAATATATGTCCTAACTAAAGGGCGGGGTTATTGCCTTAGGCAATCTCTTCCACCCAACCCTTATCTCTTCCACCCAACCCTTGTGATCCACGCGCGGAACCCTTAGCCAAATAATAATAATAACATCATCATCATCATAGGGTGGCGTCATCGTGAACGATGGTAGCCTGACAGTGGAGGAATGACTCAGCACTTCCACCACTGTCTTTACAAGGAGGCTAATAATTGACAAGGGCCCCCAGAACCGAGCCAATGCTGGTCTACTCCCTGTTTATAGTCCCCCAGCCAGACTGACATATAGCAGAAAAATCAGCAAATATACAGAACTCTCAATCGAAATGAAACAACTACGGAATCTAGCACAACTTCTCACTTTTCTGTTTATACTGATTAAAATAGAGAGGTTAGTTGATGGCATGGATATTCAGAACTATTACCTGCTGATGAGAGCAAATAAGCTCGAAACAGCTGTCCAGGTATGTTCTGATAATCAAGTACATCTAGCACAACTTCTCACTTTTCTGTTTATACTGACTGACTGACTGATCTAAATGAAGTGAAAATAAGACCAATGGTGCTATCAACAACCGGGCTAATATTCTGAGTGCAACCACCAACCGTTGCACTCAGAATATTGTACTTCAAGGGGATTTCAACCCTTAACCCGAAACATGATTTCTTAGTACATACTCGTAATCCGAAACACCGGTCTGAGAGACCGCTATCTTATTTTACCGAGTTTAACACACATAAAATTACCTAAAGGCGAAATAATTGTTATTATGATTTATGTGAACAAAATGTCTTTGTTTTGATCTTTGTCAATCTTTGTTTTGATAAACTGTAGTGGTCTGTGAGACCGGTGTTTCGGGTTAAGGGTTAATGAAAAAACTGTAAAATGAAAAAAAAAAACTAATCTAAATGAAGTGAAAATAAGACCAATAGTGCTATCAACAAGCGGGCTAATTCTGAGTGCAACCACCAACCAACCTAAAGACATGGGCATGAACCATCTCACACCCAGATGACAACAATCGGTTATTATCGACAGAATAATAACACAATACAAATTGTTCAACATTGATCTTTTAGAATTTAATGTTTTTATTACATAATTTTATAATTCGTATAAAGATATTGTACCGTTAATAAATGTACCCGTATACCGGGCTTTATTTATATTAGTTAATTAACAAGTGGTATGAACCAAGTATACAACCTGCAATAGATGTGTATTGAACAATAAACTGAGAGAATATTTTCTAGTAGATTGATTGTGAGCGGCTTCGGTTGTGATGGACGTTCTTCATATCCTTCCATTAGTGTTATCATCATCATAGGGTGGCGTCATCGTGAACGATGGTAGCCAGACAGTGGAAGAATGACTCAGCACTTCTACCACTGTCTTTACAAGGAGGCTAATAATTGACAACTGCCCCCAGAACCAAGCCAATGCTGGTTTACTCCCTGTTTATAGTCCCCCAGCCAGACTGCTGGTCTACTCCCTGTTTATAGTCCTCCAGCCAGACTGCTGGTCTACTCCCTGTTTATAGTTCCCCAGCCAGACTTAGTGTTATATATTTTTTTTAAAAATAACACAAAGAAATTCATTATTATTACTTGGTCTTTCCAATTGAGTGAAAAATACAAAAGAAAAACAATTTCCAACAATGTTTGGGCTATATATATTTTTTTTTATCTCAATAAAATATAAAGACTCTTCGTATATCTAAATAAACAATTTTTAAAAGGAAGCACTAAGATTGAAAAATAAAGTGAAGCGTCCACAGCAACGGAGAAATGTATTATGACAGCGGCTCAACATTTGGGGCGGAATTAATAGAGGTTTTTGTAATACCTAATAGGTTAAATAGTCTGGATGCAATATTATAGTTCCCAGATTTTCTACCTTGGTTCAACGAGGGGTTAAAAAATAAAAATAAATAAATAAAAAAAATAGGTTAAATAGACAAAATCGAGTTCTTACCTCATGACTTAGCATCGGTTTTCCCCATCTAACACAGTACGCAATCGGTGACTTAGCGCCACAGAGGTATTACAAAAACGTCTATTAATTCCGCCTTAAGTTATCATATTTGTGTTAATCACTGTCGTGTTATCACAACTAATTAAACTCGCTATTTGTGAGTAGCGCAGCATTACTAAGTACTTTTCGAATTCTTTTACATTTATTTATTTTTACTCTGGTACTGCCGCCACTGGTCGTTACTCATACAAGTAACATACTCATTTTTCCTAACGAGGTATGAGTGGATCTCGAACATCCAAGTACGGAGCAGAAAAATTCCTGCCCCGCTGGGGATCGAACCCAGGTCACTATGCGTGCAATGCCTCGCGCGCTAACTCACTCTGCTACGGTGACTAGTACGCCTTTTGTCAATTTTTTTTAAGAAGGTAATTTTGCCCCGGAACCGCTTCCCCATTACTTCAGGGCACTTTACCTTTACATCCATGCCATTCCGGAAACGGAAAACTCGGTTAGAATTTTCTGCTCCGGCCGGGATTCGAACCCGCAACCTCCGGGTCAGCAACCAATGCTCTTAACCACTGAGCCACGGAGGTCGGCTGTCAATATTGTTCTTGTCAAAGAAGAGTTATTATTATTATTATTTCAACAGTTTTGGAGAAAGTTGGTTTGTACTTTTGTAAAAATTTACGTTGCCATAGACACTTCTTAACTTTAATATAATACATTTGAGAGAGAGAAAAATAGCAATATGGTTTAATTACTCTCTAAGTAGCATTCAACTGAAAATAGGACGAAGCTGTTGTCAGTGAGGAGCGCATTATATCACGTTACCAGGGACACTAAATTAAAAAAAAAAAAAAAAAAAAAAAACAAAAAAGTAAACTCATACGAATGTAAAGCTATTCTTCGCTTATTGTGGCGCAGCTACGCTGAGGCAACATGTAGCATGCTACACTGCAGCTTACTTCAAGATCCAGCACCTAGTAATGGGAAGTATTGTGTCACTTCTTGGGCATCACTCATCACAGGAGATGCATGCTACGGGTAAAACTACAACACGGATCACAAAATAAAGTCACCACACCATTGCTGGTATTTTTGGATTTTAGGACCTGGGTCTCATTCCGAAAATTGAACTGGAATGCTGTTAAGCAGAAACCTGACTGCTGTTACTCGTACATATATTATGTCTCACGCTCGACCTTCGTGGGTTAATGTCCAAACTGTCAAAGTTCGTTCAAATAGGCAAAAAATTCTCTGAATACATCATTCGAAATAAGATATTTTCGCATGGATTGCACGTTGCATAATTTTAAGTTTCAAGGCGTTCATAAAAAAATATTTGATTATTTTGAAAACGAGAGTGCTTTCTAAAGTTTTTTTTTAAGTGGGGTTTAACGTCGCTTTCAACTGCCATGGTCATATCACGACGGGGGTTTTACCCTCCATTCGCAGGAAACTCACAAACCTGCTACTCAAATTGACCTCACCCAGCCTGAGTGGGGCCGGGAAAAGCCAGCGTCACGAGAATTAGAATTTGAATGGTCACCCATCCAAGTCTTAACCTCGCTGGATGTCGCTTAACTTTGGTGTTCTGAAGGGAACCGGTGTATTCAACATGCCATCGACGCTGGCTGCTTTCTGAAGTATCTTGAACGCCATTGAGTATCTTGAATCAGCCATTAGATTTACTTAGTTATGAAGAAGCGTATCTTTTTATATAAATATTTGCACAAATTGAATTTTATTAATATGAATTAAACAAATAAAACGAATATTTTTCTCTTCTATCGCGAGCTGGCTGCAAATATTTTCCATTTTCCGCCATTTTTAAAGAAATGAAATAAATATTTTCTTTTCCATCGCGATCCAGCTGCAAAAAATCAAATAAAACATGGCGGAAAAAACAAATATGAATTTGGAAAATACATAATTTTGCAAAATACCTGCAGCCTTGGAAAAATTATATTTGGTTTTTCCGTCATATATTATTTGGTTATTTGTAGCCGGATCGCAATTGAAAAGAAAATATTCATTTTATATGTTTAAAGATGGCGGAAAATGGAAACTATTTGCAGCTAGATCGCTATGGAAGAGAAAAATATTCGTTTTATTTGTTTTCTTCTTCGACTTTTTTCATTCCTTTTCATAATATTCATATAAAAAAATACTTAAGGTATGCAGCGAAAATTATTTGACCAAAAGGCAAGGAGTAAACGTAAACAGGAAGCTATAGTTAGTAGGTAATTTAGAAAAGAAGAAATACGAAAATAACTAAAAATGAGAATATTTCAGCATCTCAACATCAACCAAAAATTCATGAAAAAGAATTACTGGTGACACTAATCCTATATAGTCCAATGAAAATACCTAACTTAAAAAATCACAGAAAACAACCTAATCTAACAGTTTACCAGGATTAAGAGAAAAATGTTCTGTCCAAAGCTAAATTTTCTTGGAGCTAATAAATTTTAGACGTTGTTGTTGTTGTTGTTATTGTTATTATTGTTGTGGCGATTTTTACCTCATTTATGTAATGTATCATGATATTTTATTTGTGTTATTTAAAATCCTCATGGGTACAGCTGGGGTACGTCAGATGATATAAACAGAGAACAGACTAGCCAAACCTATCAAGTCAGCTTGTAATTTTCCGAAAGGGTGTTTAATGTCTTGTAAAGAAAAAGCCCAAGTTTTCACGATGCCGCGATGGTTGGTTGAACATTCTTTGGGGGCTTTTTGGCCTAAAATTTGGGAAATATTTTGAGTGTGGCCGAGAAGATCAGTCGTACATAGTATCAGTATAATAATAATATCGTCTTATTTATACTGCCCGATCAGGACTATTAAAGTCCCATTAATCCAGCATGCCCAAGCCATATTATTATGTGGCAAAAATCCCAAATTGGAGGTTAACTTATCATGTCCCGGCTGGATCCCGAAACCACAACCTCTGGATTCACGGAGTGCCGCCTTTACCACTGAGTTACAGGGACACTGGGACAGACCGTGTATAGATCAGTATATAAGCAGAATAGTAAGAGGTGGTACTTATTTTTATGTACTAGATGTACAGTTACAAGATTGTTTGCTCTATCAGCAGGTAAAATCCATGCCATAGGCTAACCTCACTAATTTAATCAGTAAACCACACAAGAATATGTGGTTCAGGAAGAGACAACTAAAGTTGGCTGGAGACTCCTCCCTGCTGTAACCTTGATGATAACAAAAACAACAACAACTATCGTGATGTCTCAACCATTCAATTCGCCTACACCGCAAAGAAATACCTAATTCTTCATGTCTGTGAGAACAAAGCATTATTCCTGCAGGATAAACAAAGTATTGTACTCTATTGTATTGTATTGAATGCATCTCCTGGGTCCTGGAATCCTGGAAGCTAAGGATATCGTACATACTCCAAGTACTCCTCCATGGTATAATCAAACAGCTCGAAATCGTACCTGTGAACAGAGATTATTATTATCTGTCTGGCTGTACGGTTTCAGTGGAAAATCCGTACAAACAATATTTTATTGAAACAAAAGTTTATCAATTTAAATCAAAGACTTTACCGGGGGAACTAGGTGGAGGAAAAGTTCCCTCTACATATTATAGTATTGTATAGTAGTACTTTATTTAGACTGTCGGCTCGAGACAGGAAGTCCCATTACGCTAACAGTTTGTACAAATATACTAGAACTGTTAACTGTATTGCGAGGGAATCAATACAAATTGACACTGAAACCCAACGCTAATACACTGTGTCTATTGTGACTAGTTGGTTCTATTTTGGTACAGGGAGTTTTGAAGTCGATATGAGGTTTCAGTTATTTAGGACGGGGGTTTTACCCACCGTTTTCTGGGAAAACAACTTACTTTTAAACATTGTAAAGTTGGTACAACTTACTTATAAACGTTGTAAAGTTGAAACAACTTACTTATAAACTTGTAAATGTTAGAAAACTTACTTATAAACGTTGTAAATTTGGTACAACTTACTTATAAACAGTGTTGGTAATTATAGTAAGTGGTACAACTTACTTATAAACGTTGTATAGTTGGTACAACTGATCCGCGGACAATTCCGAGTAGAACTTTCCTATCATGTGATTTGTGGCTCCGCCCTTCCCCTCGTTGATCCATTCTGGTTTGATCTTGTGGGACAGGCCTGCCAGCTCTATCAGATACCTTTGATCTTCCTGGGAACCACGGAATCAGGACATTATTATATTATTACTCAATTAATTTAAACACATCTTCTATTTTTCAAAAAGAAAAATTAAACAACATCTTCTATTTTTCAAAAAGCAAAATTAAACAAATCTTCTATTTTTCAAAAAGAAAAATTAAGAATCTTCTATTTTTCAAAAAAGAAAAATTAACAAATCTTCTATTTTTCAAAAAGAAACAATTTTCAAAACAAAATCTTTATTTTTCAAAAAGTAATTAATTTAACTCTTATTCATGAAAGTCTCAACTTATATTCAAAAGCAAAAGAATGCCATGCTTATTTTTCTGCAAATTTCAGAATAACGACTCTTTCGAACATGCGCTGTCTTTTGAAACAAAGTTTTATTTACATTTTTTTTTTTATAACTTTTTGAAGAAATGAGAATGACGAAGAGATATGCATTGGAGCAAGGGAGGTGAGGAAGGGAGACCACGGAAAAGATGGATGCAGAGTTGAATGTTGGAGGGATAGTGTGGAGGAGGAGAAAATGAGAGGCTGGAAAGCTGAGGGAGGGTGTTACATTCTCTTAAAGTGTAACTTTTCCCTTGGGTTCTGACTTGTACCATATTAGGAGGCCTCATTGACGAGTACACTGTATAACTAAATTTTCTGTACGTATATAACTTGAATTAAATGAACAAACTATGTATGTAATAACTTTATGTAAATGTAATTATATTTTAATAAGGCTATTATTTTATTATTTATTTACTTTTCTGTTTATACTGATTAAAATAGAGAGGTTAGTTGATAACTCAGAACTATTACCTGCTGATGAGAGCAAATAAGCTCGAAACACTGTCCAGGTATGTTCGATATTCATGCACATTAGTACAACTTCTCACTTTTCTGTTTAAGATACGGAGATTAGTTTCATCAATATACGCGGACCTATACTATCTAATTACAAATTTACCTATTAGGTACCTATCAAAGAAATTAAACTAATAACTAAACATTTTATAATATAGGTAGTAACAATGTAAAAAATAAACCGCTATTTAAGTAAAATAAAACACAGAAAGAAGGAGAGAAAGAAGCGAAAGGAATCAAAGAGCGAAAGAAAGAGCGATATAGTAAGAGAGAGAAAGAGTGAGTGAAAAAGTGAGAGAGAGAAGAGAAAGAAAAAGAAAAAGAGAGAGAGAGAAAGAGAGAGAGAAAAAAAGAGAGAGAGAGAGAGAGAAAGAAGAGAAATTGAGAGAGAAGAGAAAGAAAGAAGTTCAGCAATATATGCCACTATGTTACAGGCGCGTATCAGATACTAAGCTGATAACAATACACTGCACATTGATCTTAGCCAGAAGGCCGAGAAATGATTTTTTTTTTGCTGAAAAAAAAAATCCTTTTAAGTTAACACTAGCCGTTTGCCGTCTTCCAACGGACTAAATTTAAAATTTACTAAGGCATGGCCGTACTGCTGGACAGAAATGCCTTTTTGAACTTTTTATATTTTTCTGGACAGAACGAAATGGTTTTGGGGGTCAATTCTGAGACATTTTTCGCTATCTCTTACCGTTTGGCTAAACAACTCCGGACAAACAAACATAGGTAGGTAGGTAGTCCTTTTTTCTGTTTTATAAGTTAACATTTCTGTAATTAAATTTGACAATATCCTCAATCCGACACTGAAAGAGATTTCTGTTACTAGTATATTTAAGTTATTACAGAAATTAAAAGCTGATTCATCTAGTGGACCGGATAATGTTCCACCTATAAGTCTTAAAAACTGTGCCACTGTTTTAGCCCTACCTCTCAGTTTGTTATTTAATAAATCTCCAAGTACAGGGATGTTTCCTCACAGCTGGAAAACATCCATTGTAATACCAAACTTTAAGAATGGGGATATAAATAAAATAACGAACTACAGACCAATTTGTAAATCATTCGCAATTCCCAAGTTATTTGAATGTCTCATTTACAACATTTAGCGCGGCCTACTTTATCTCCCCTTCTTACCAGTCATCAGCACGGTTTTCATCTTACCGTAGCGGCCAAAGGTCGATAGCGCCTGACGATGGCGCTACTCAGCGTCCTGTGTATCGTGTTCGGAGCGAGTTGTAAATCTTATCCCGGTAGGCGCTCAGGAGTCGCTCGAACGGGTGCCGAACGATCACGAAGGTCAACGAAGACGGAGCGGAGATTGCCGATTCGAGATCGGCTAAACTCGGGCGCGGATATTTGACCCGAGCGAGAGAGAGAACGGGAGACTGGGATTGGCGCCGCAGGGACTGGGAGAAGTAGCTGGGGAGAGACATGGGAAAAATTCAATTCAATTCATTAAATTCAGTGACCTGGATATAATAATGGAAAGTATGAAACTGGATATAAGAAACTTGAATATGATGGTAATAACTGGATATAAGAAACTTGAATAATGAAGGATTAAAACTTGAATATGAATAACTAGATATAAAAGAAAAACTTGAATATGAGGATATAAGAAGAATATAAGATAACTGGATATAAGAAACTTGATATAATTGGAACAATGGATAAATGAAATTATGAATATATGAGATAACTGGATATAAAGAATAGTTGGACATGAAATTACTGAATATATGAAAATAACAGCTTCAGGTGCAAATGTAACTAAAACCATGCTTTTATGATGTTATGTTTGCTATTAAATACATAAGACCTGTGTGTCTACTGGAGTGAAGGTACTATGTTCTATTTCACAGATGTTAAAGTTGAACATTTTGGTTGGATTCATGCCAAAAAAAAAAATCTAACAAAAAATTGCACCCGGTCGGGTTTCGAACTCACGGCCTTCGTAACCGTTCCACTCACCCCGCCAAGATGTTGAAGTTGAACAGCCAACTACTGGACGCGGCCTTGAACACGTTGCACCAACGAGGCCGTACTTCTGGTTGATGAAGAAACTCCCAGGGGTTCGGCCGGTGGAGGCTATCGTTGGCCGCCAAAGTGAGGCCGAATTTCTCGCAGTTCTCGTGGAGGCTTCGCAGGCGGCCGGACATGCGGGCCGCCATTTTGTCGTTCACCGCGGTCCAGTTGATGTTCTCTCCGGCCTCCTGTAGCTGAGGAATTATAGACCGCACGTCATTTTTATTTTATTTATTTATTTACACTTTATTAGGTAATAGGACATATTATATACAATACAAATAATTACAAATGAAAATACAATATACAATATAATAGAAGAAAAAATAAAGGAAAAATAAAAAATATATACCTACATAATATATAATTATGTCCTAACTAAAGGGAGGGGTTATTGCCTTAGGCAATCTCTTCCACCCAACCTTTATCTCTTCCACCCAACCCTTATCTCTTCAACCCAACGCTTATCTCTTCCACCCAACCCTTTAGCACATTAGCACACAAGTGCAGGGCGTCAAGGTAGGATCACACTATATGGCACAGATGCCATATTTTCTTTGACGAGAAAAAAAAACGAATGGCACGTCATATAATATATGGCACTCACACGATGACATATAATGTGACAAAAAACTCTATGGCATTGTATGTCTTCCCCCTTTCCATAGACAAGCCTGCCAGTCAGAATAAAACTAAAGAGAATCAACTAAATAGGAAAGGTCAACCTCCTTTTTGAAACAGAGGATTTCTCTGTGTATCCAGAGAGGAAATGCAGCAGCTGTGATGGGCACAGTGCCTCGTTCCTCAGACTTGGAAGGCATTTTTATATTTTATAAAAATAGTTAAAAACATTTTTTCTTATTGAAAAAAAAAAAAAAAAAAAAAAATAGAATCAACTGGTCACAATATAGATCTAATAGACGTCGGTGTGATAATTTACAAACTACACTACATTGCATATTCTATTCTATTGAAACATATTCAGATATTCACAACGTTGTACTTTTATTTATATTTTTTTTTTACAAAGAAATCATACATGGATACTTGGATACATTGGATACAAATTTAAAAACATGGATGGAAGCCAGCGTCGATGGCATGTTGAATACACCGGTTCCCTTCAGAACACCGAAGTTAAGCGACATCCAGCGAGGTTAAGACTTGGATGGGTGACTTGGATTCAAATTCTAATTCTCGTGACGCTGGCTTTTCCGGGCCCCACTCAGGCTGGGTGAGGTCAATGTGAGTAGCAGGTTTGTGAGTTTCCTGCAAATGGAGGGTAAAACCCCCGTCGTGATATGACCATGGCAGTTGAAAGCGACGTTAAACCCCACTTAAAAAAAAAACATGGATGTTTTTTTATATTGCATATTGCATACTCAAATTATTTACGGCGCTCGTAAAAACAATTGCGAGTGAGTTTCATGGGTGAGTTAGAAGACAATACAAGGTAGGGCACTTACCTGACCATGATGTGACCTTGAGTGGCGGTAGCGCCGATCACCCGGGTTCGAGCCCCCCGATGAGACGTTGAAATAGATGACCAGGGCCGGAAACACGAAGATGAGAATGGAGAGACAGCAGTTGTTGCTTTTCCGGACCATGCCTGGTTGAGGAGATCGACCACTCTAATGAACTAATGATGATTGTATTCACGAAACATACTCCTTCATTCACTAATTCTTTTCACGGATCATACTTTTTCAATTGCTTTATTCAAAGATTCTATTCACAGAACATACTCCTTCATACACTAATTTTCTATTCACGGATCATACTTTTTTAATTATTTTATTTAAAGATTCTATTCACAGAACATACACCTTAATTCACTAATTTTCTATTCACGGATCATACTTTTTTAATTATTTTATTTAAAGATTCTATTCACAGAACATACACCTTAGTTCACTAATTTTCTATTCACGGATCATACTGTTTTAATTATTTTATTCAAAGATTCTATTCACAAAACATACACATTAATTCACTAATTTCCTACTCACGGATTATACTCTTTCATTCGCTAATTCTATTCACTATTTACCTTATTCTATTCACGGAACCTACTCCTTCATTAACTAATTTTTTATTTTCGGATTATACCTACTCGTTCATTCACTTATTCTAATCACGGATCTATTCTCGAATCAAACTAAATTGATTTATCTCATTAACTTCATTCAGGGCTCATAAACTCTCATTAATAATTATTAATCTCACTAATTTTATTCACAGATCACATAATGTCAAGCCTTTTCATTGGGTAGGTACCTGACGAATTCTATTTTACATCACAGATTCAATACTTCTTCATTCATGCTTCATATCTTTTTTTTATTTTAGGCACTTCGTGTCCGCTTGTACAACACGCGATTACCTCTTATGAAACTTCTTGTCACACATTCTTCACGGTTTCTACAGATTTCAAAATTAACTCTCTTCAAGTATTCACAAAACATGTATGTACTTACTATGTAATTTCTATATACTTCCGTTGTACTTTCTACTGTATGGAAAGTATTACAGTAATCACTAAACTTTTTTGTGACACTCATACGAAGTCTTAGATTTCCTCATTAAGCGTGATTAGAAAAATGGAATTTAATGGTCGTTCACTTCAATTTTGTATTTGTTCTGCCATCTTGATCACTTAAACTTTACAACGTCGACCTTGGTTAGTACGTGCATGGGTGACCTTACGCCTCCCTGGATCTTGATCAGTCATGGGATGGTCGATTTTTTTCACTCGACGACACGATTGATTGCTTGATTAAAAGCTGAAAAAAAAGACAATTGGATTGAATATTATGGTTCTTAAGTATTTGTACATAGTAATAATAATAATAATACTCTTTAGTGGAATGTAACCACCAGGCTAGGTTAACGCTCACAAAAAAATCATCACGACGGGGGATTGAACCTCCATTCGCTGGAAACTCAGAAACCAGCAACTCAAATTCACCTCACCCAGCCTGAATGGGACCGGGCATAGTTTTCATACTCCAAACTCTATGAATTAATTTTTTAATGACTTGCATAATTTTATTTTGTTTAGTGACCAAACAAAAAAGCAAATTTCATAATAATGAGCTAGGTAATAATTATTAATTTTACCATTTAAAAAACATATTAAGTAATCACTTTATGGAGTCAGCATCTCGTTACTTACCTTCACTTTTTCGCAACAAAATTTACATAACAATTTTTTTTTAAAGATGAACAAAAATCTCAACAACAAAAAAGCTGCGTAATGATTCAAAGAAATAAATACCTCTTAAAAACTCTTAAATAACTATAAACGTTAAGAGCAAAAAGATATAGGCTGCTAAAAAATTCTTCGGAATGATGAACAGTAAAAATCCAACACAGGAGCTTGAACAATGACGACAGAATATTCTCTGAAGTTATGTGAATTTTCTTCAAGTTCTGACGGTATAAAAGAAAATTACTCAAGTTGTTGTGGAAAAAGCTCTTTCCAATTATAATAATAATAATAAATTGTGCAAAATTGGCAGAAAAAAACCCACGCAAGAAATTTTTAGCAAGAAATTCAAAGGAAGTACTCACCCGGTGTCACGCGCGTCTTTGAAAGAGCCTTTTGTCTGCTCTCGGGCCAAGGACAATGGGGACTGCTGATGTGCTGTAGGGATGTTGCGATATATCGAAATCCGATATATATCGATATATTTTTGGGCGATATATCGATATATATCGATATATTTTTTCCTCCGATATATCGTCGATATATCGAAAAGAATTCCGATATATATCGGTAGACATTTATTTGTAAAATAAAAAAAAAAAAAATTACTATAGCGACACCATTGTAAAGAGGGTAATAGGGTATTAATTTTAAGTGCAATATATTTTTTTGTTTTTTGTTTTTTGTTTTTTTTTTTTTTTAGTTTTTGTTTTGAAAATAAATAAATATATTATATAGGTACTGCATTTTATCTGGTACCTATTATTATAGTTTTAACACAATGAGAGTTATTCATTTTGACATTTTGTTTTCATTTAAATAAAACTTATTGGACTTACGTCTAATAAAAAATCTGGTGTGAACATCACACAACTTTCCTCATAAAAAAAGATGTCGAAACAAAAACAATTTACCACCAAATAGAGTAAATACGCTTCTGGCAGTTATACTGTATATCCCATCAAAATGTCAACTTGGTATTAGGAAGTTTTACATATTATGGTTTAAGGGGGGTTGACTGTCATACTTTTTTGATATCTGCTACAGTTTAGTGAGAACGGCCATTTACTGCCAAAAAGTGGTCAAAATTACGCTAAAAACTGCTCCGATGAGAACCAAAATTTTTTTGTGTCGTACCTGGCGTAAGAGTGACATACATACCGAATTTCAAGTTTCTAACTATTACCGTCCTTGAGAAAAAAAATTTACACACAGACACACACCCTAATGGCTGAAACATTCTTTTGTGAAAACCTGGAAAAAGTCCCGAAATGTGAAAACCTGGGTAGGTCAAATTTTAGGCAAATACAATACTTTCCCATTCTATGAATAGACGAGGATAATAATAAAAAAAGTATTATTTCTATGTCTTAATTAGAGGAAAATTTATAATATTGATAGAATTTCTGGATTTTCTGGTGAACGTTTACTTTGTAAACGTTTCCTTTGTAAACTTTGTTATGTTATAAGTTATAAGACCTGTGAGTTATAATATTTTGTCAAATATATCGATATCTAATATATCGATATATCGATATATTTTCATTCGATATATCGCCTTTCGATATATCGAGGACAACGATATATCGATATATCGAAATATCGATATATTTCTTACAAATTTACAACCCTAATGTGCTGATACCTACTCAATGCGAAACAAAATGGGGTGGGAGGGTGTTTTCTACCCCTCTCCCCCCTCCTCTCAGTTCGCCTTTTCCCCTCTCTCTCTACTTAATGCGAAAGAATTGGAAGTGGGGGAATTTTCTACCCCTCCTCTCAGTTCTCTTTCCCCCTCTCTTACCTACTGCATGCTAAAGAAACATTGGGATGTGTGGTGGAGGGAGATTTTCTACCCCTCTCTCCCCTCCTCTTAGTTCGCTTTTCCCCTTTCTCTACTATATGCGGAAGAATTGAGAGTGGGGAAATTTTCTACCCCTCTTACCCCTCCTCTAAGTTAGCTTTTCCCTTCTCTCACCTACTGCATGCTAAAGTGGGGGAATTTTCTACCCCTCTTCTCAGTTCTCTTTCCCCCTCTCTTACCTACTGCATGCTAAAGAAACATTGGGATGTGTGGTGGGGGGAGATTTTCTGCTCCTCTCCTCCCTCCTCTTAGTTCGCTTTTCCCCTCACTTCACTGAATGCGAAAGCTATAGGACTATTGTAGGGGGTGGTGGGAGGAGAATTGTTTACCCCTCTTTCTCCTCTTCTTAATCATGGAGGTACAAGTAATGGAGGACTCGAAGTCTCCAACCTGTGTAGAAAAAAAATGAGGCAAGTGGTAAACGCGTCAGACTGGTAATCCAGGTAGCGTAGGGATCCGTAGGTTCGAATCCCACCCAGTGCGTGAATTTTTCCTCATTAGTTTGATTTTGTGACCGCATAATAATAAGACTCAGAGTGTTGGGTGGTAGAAAATGCTTTTAACATTAACCTCGCCTGGTGGTTATCTTCCACTAAAGAGTGTTTTTATTAATAACGCTAATACGCACATACACACAAAATCTCATCAAAATCGGGTCTACCGTTCACGTCATATGGGTAAAAAGTTAGTGGTCAGGCGCATGGGCTCTGTCACTAAGAACCGCTAATGCGAAGTTGATGAAATTAAAATGAAACCATCTACAATACGTCTCTTATTTGCGTACAAAATTTCACCAAAATCCGTTCAGTAGTTTCTGAGATTTGCGCGTAACAAGAAATGTTCTTAACCAACAGACAGACACAAAACCAAAGTTGCCCAGGAGTTTATAAACGTCCAGAAATATGAAAAAAATGAAAATCGGAGCAAAATATATTATTATTTTTAGAAAAAACGAACACAATACTTCCGATTTCTAATATTAGAAATTCATCGGAAGTAATAATAATAAAATAACAAGAACCAGTTGTATTATAGTCAATATAAAGAGGGTGGCTTTCGTCTTTATTGCACAGAAATATCGAGAGAGAGAAAAAACAAAAACAAAATACAAATAATTAATGTTATAAACGAGGTCGATCAATTAATTAATGTGGTAAACAAAGTTAATTAATTAATACATTTAACAAAGTCAATAACTAAAATAAAAACAAATTAAACAATAAAATTAGAAAGAGTGAAGTCGGGATCTCACTGAGCGCAAGCAACGTTTTGTCTCGCAAGTCACCGTGGCAGAGTGAGTTAGCGCGCGAGGCATTGCACGCATGGTGACCTGGGTTCGATCCCCAGCGGGGCAGAAAATTTTCTGCTCTGTACTTGAATGTTCGGGGTCCACTCATACCTCGTGAGGAAAAATGACAAAACGTTGCACAGCGTTGTGCAACAAGTATTGGATCCCGCCTTCACTTGACAAGACAAAGAAACAAGTGTCACGCGAGCTCAACACATAAGAGAAATAAAATTCGCCATCATGCGTAGTCGAACTACTGTCTTCACAATAGATCTTACAAGAGGCCTATTTTTCTTTTGGATTAAAAAAGAATTCCAGGTTAGGTTTTTTCCAAATATTTCCATTTTAATATAAAATATTTATCCTATAAAATATAATATAAGACCTGTTTGACTGCTGGAGTAAAGGGACTTTTCAGTCTTACCTCGGCAGTATAAACAAGGTATATTTTATTCTATTTTATTCCAAGGGCAACTTCACCACATTCGTGAAAGAAAAATGCGTTTCGGTACTTTTAAAGATAAACAATGGACTTAACCTAGAAAAGTACTGGAAGCAAGAATTTTTTTCTGCCATTTTAATTAACTTTGGAAGAGGAAATTTTCCTCTTCCAAAAGAAAAATGACTTGCTTCCAGTTTAGTTCATTTTATTCTAGTTTGGTTAACTTTGGTTAGAAAGAAAAATACGCCTTACGCATGCCAGCCTCCGTGGCGTAATGGTTGTGACCACTGCCCATATTCCAGAGATCTCGGGTTCGACTCCCGGTTGAGGCTGACTTTTCGAAGAAAATTATGTCCCTTCCAAAACGTGAGGCTGGCATTTCCGGCCCTACCCAGGCTGGGTGAGGTTGATGTGGGTAACTGGTACGATTTCCAGCGAATGGAGGGTAAAACCGTCGTCCTGACTATCTCAAATCAGGACGTTAAAACCGATAAGAATCAACTGGTCACAATAGATCTAATTAGGTCGCAGAGTTAATTGTAAGGGTTTAGCTGAAAACCCTGCAACCAGGTCAGACTCTTTAGTGGAAGGTAACCACCAGGCGAGGTTAAAGCTTAAAGCATTTTCTACCACCTAACTCTGAGAGTCTTATTAATATGTGGTCACAAACTCAAATTAATGAGGAATAATTTGTGCACTGGGTGGGATGCAAACCAAAGGGTTGGGTGGAAGAGATTGCCTAAGGCAATAACCCCGCCCTTTAGTTAGGACATATATTATGTATATATTTATTTATTTTTTATTTATTTATTATTATTTTTTTGTTTTGTTATATTGTATTTTCGTTTGTAATTATTTGTATTGTATATGTCCTATTATCTAATATACTACCTCGATTACCAGACTAGCGCGTTGACCACTTGACTACCAGTGCACGGTAACATTGAAACAAGAGACAAAATATATTCGACAGAATCAAGATCTAGCTTTCTCTCTCTCAAAGTATTGATTACCAAAAAAAAAAAATATCTTCTTTTTGAGCAAAAATTACTTGTTTTATGTCACTAAAATTTGTGATATTTGATACATTCACAAAAAGTAACTTTGGAACTCAACAGCAAAATGAATTTGACGAGAACATCAAGATTATTCTAAAAATAATTTCCTCATAACCATTTTTTTATTTTTAATAATATAAAAAAATTGCCTTTTTGTGACTACAATGTGAAAAACCTGGTATTTTAGCAAGAAAGGCTAGTTCAAAATTAGAGAGTCGAAAATGTTAGTAGAGAGAATTCATAATAGTAACTATCTAATTACTTTGTTAAGTGTCTCCTTTTTATAATGATCATACTCTGTAGTGGAAGATAACCACCACGCGAGGTTAATCATCATAGGGTGGCGTCATCGTGAACGATGGTAGTCACCAGACAGTGAATGAATGACTCACCTTTTCTAGCACCTAACCCTCAGAGTCTTATGATTATGTGGTCACAAACTAGAATTAATGAAGAAAAATTCATGCACTGGGTGGGATTCGAACCAACGGATCCCTACGCTACCTGAACTTAACTTTTAATTTAACGTTGTGTACGTACATTTTTGTATATCATATTCACAATAAAACTTATTATTATTATTATTACCAGACTAGCACCTTAACCACTTGACTATCAGTGCACCTTTTTAAATATTTATCTCCTGGTAACTAGCTCCATTTTCTTCATAAGATCATTTGTATATGATTTTTGTCTTTAAAAATTGTAAAATCTACCATCATAAAAGGTAAGTTTAAAAAAAAAGAGTCCAAAGTATTTGACAAGAAAATCTGTTACAAGATCCAGCACCTTGTTACAAAAATCTAGCACCTTGTTACAAGATCCAGCACCTTGTTACAAAATCTAGCACCTTGTTACAAGAGCTAGCACCTTGTTACAAGAGCTAACATCTTGTTACAAGAGCTAGCACCTTGTTACAAGAGCTAGCACCTTGTTACAAGAGCTAACACCTTGTTACAAAATCTAGCACCTTGTTACAAGAGCTAACACCTTGTTACAAGATCAAGCACTTTGTTACAAGATATTTAGCACCTTGTTACAAGATCTAGCACCTTGTTACAAGAGCTAGCACCTTGATACAAGAGCTAGCGCCTTGTTACAAGATCAAGCACTTTGTTACAAGGTATCTAGCCCCTTGTTACAAAATCTAGCACCTTGTTACAAGATCTAGCACCTTGTTACAAGATCTAGCATCTTGATACAAGATCTAGCACCTTGTTACAAGATTTAGCACCTTGTTACAAGATCTAGAACCTTGATACAAGATCTAGCACTTTGTTACAAGATCTAGAACCTTGATACAAGATCTAGCACCTTGTTACAAGATCTAGAACCTTGATACAAGAGCTCGCGCCTTGTTACAAGATCTAGCACCTTGTTACAAGATCTAGTTGATTTATTTCCGCAAGTTTCCCCCCCTGGGTCTGGAAGATAATGGCTGCGGGTCCGTGGTTCTGGACGAGACTCCTAGCTCGGAGGTCGGAGCTCCGGACGGTAACAGGTTCAAATCTGAGAAGAAGAAAAAGAAAAGATGAAGTTAAAATCAATAAAATTTATCCTCCCATTCAAAAGGTCTTGATAGAAGGAGTTAAAATCAAGAAAATTTATCCTCCCATTCAAAAGGTCTTGATAGAAGGAGTTAAAATCAAGAAAATTTATCCTCTCATTCAAAAGATGGTTGAGTGGAAGAGCTCACATGTGAGAACCCTGCCACTTTAAAGAAAGCAAAAAAAAAAAAAAAGGTCTCGATAGAACGAGTTAGAATTAAGACAATTCATCCTCTCATTTAAAAGGTCTTGATAAAAGGAGTTAGAATCAAGACAATTTATCCTCTCATTCAAAAGGTCACGATAGAAGGAGTTAAAATGAATAAATTTATCCTCTCATTCAAAAGGTCACGATAGAAGGAGTTAAAATGAATAAATTTATCCTCTCATTCAAAAGGTCACGATAGAAGGAGTTCAAATCAATAAAATTTATCCTCTCATTCAAAAGGTCTCGCTAGAAGGAGTTAAAATCAAGAAAAAAATTGAGCTACAGTAGACGCTTGTGGTCTGTGTTGTAGCCTGCCCATCCCGTAGTATGCCTCCCCTCTGATGGGCGAGATGTGACACAATATATTTCATATAGGTGCTGAGTCAACACGAGCGCACCGGAAGGTATGTATCCCTTACAAACAATTTTAACCAAATTAATAATACAAATATTTGTATTCGTCACGGCCCTTAGTGTGGTATGACTACAGCCAAAAGAAACTAGCATAAGTTCAGTTAAAAATATTATGAATTATGTAAACTGTCATTGTTATATACATATTTGAACCATTTACTTGTCACGTATTTAAAAAAAATGTCGGCACGGGGGATCGAACCCGGGACCTTCCGCATAGCGAGCGAGTGCTTAACCACTGAGCTAATCGCGCGCTTTATGGACACCCTGTATATTTATTGAATAGAATAAAACTATAATTGTATTTCTCAATAAGAGTTTAAAAATAGAGGTTGGGATGCAAGTTAGTTAAACAATAATTCTAAAATTACATAATAAATTAAAGAAAAAAAAATACTAAATGCTATTATTTTGCAGTACCACATTAATTTTCCCCCATTTTGGCTGGCTGGGGGACTATAAACAGGGAGTAGACCAGCATTGGCTTGGTTCTGGGGGCCCTTGTCAATTATTAGCCTCCTTGTAAAGACAGTGGTAGAAGTGCTGAGTCATTCCTCCACTGTCTGGCTACCATCGTTCACGATGACGCCACCCTATGATTTTTCTTTTTTTTTCCTTCTTCCTGTATATTTATTGTTGAAAACTAATGCACGGGACTCACCGAAAGGCCCCGCGGCGGTGGACTCCTGACTGTGGAGGGGGGCTACGCTCCCTGCCAGGTCTCCTCCATCTCCCTTCTCCCTCGTCTCGCCTCCCTGACTAGACCCAGCCTCACTGGGGCCGGGAGACTGGAATAGACAAGCAATGATTACAATAAGAACATTCATCATAGGGTGGCGTCATCGTGAACGATGGTAGCCAGACAGTGGAGGAATGACTGAGCACTTCTACCACTGTCTTTACAATAAGGCTATTACTTGACAAGGGTCCCCAGAACCAAGTCAATGCTGGTCTACTGACTATTTATTGTCCCCCAGCCAGACTGCTGGTCTACTCCCTGTTTATAGTACCTCAGCCAGACTATAAGAACAAAGGCCAAAAATACTATTATTATTATTTTTTTTTAAAGATGAGTGTTTCACAGCCGTTTTCATTTCGTAGCCATGAAACAGGAGCTACTGTAGACGCTTGTGGTCTGTGTTGTAGCCTACCTATCCCGTAGTATGCCTCCTCTCTGATGGGCGAGAAGTGACACAATACTTCCCAATTAGGTGCTGGGTCAACATGAGCACACCGGAAAGTATCCCTTCCGGTGTATCCCTTACAAACAATTGTAACCAAATTAATAATACAATTTTTGTCGGCACGGGGGATCAAACCCGGGACCTTCCGCATGGCAAGCGAGTGCTTAACTACTGAGCTAATGTATTTCTTATTTAATAATCTTTCCAAAAATGTATCGCAAGGTGGGGGTTCGTATTTAAAAAAATGAAGTTGGCCCCCCTGGCCCCGGCATGGGGGCCGGTAACAAAAATCGCCCCCACTCTAAAAGAAGGTTTTATTACACCAGTTTACATACAAAATTTTAATTTTACCGAAGAAGCCATTCGAAAGTTATTCAGGGGTTTCCAGACTTTTGCCCCACCCTGTATATACAGTAAAATACAATGAAATTTTGTTATTGAATAAGCTTATGTACTATGTATTTTTAAGTTTTTTTTTTAAATTACATTATAAAAATGGAGTAATTTCTACGTGAACTTAAAAAAAAAAAAAAAAAAAAATTACACAGAAACCCACCTGCTCCAAAGCGTCAGCAGGCGCGCTCGCCGTGACGGGAGACGTGACAGCCCCGCCCACACTCACGTTCAACCGACGCAGTCCGTCCCGCAGCGTGACCAGACCGGTGTCCAGCGCGCTGACCGACTCCGTCACGCGTGACAGGGAGGCAGTGAGTGAGGTGACGTCACGCGTGACGGAGCTGACGCGGGAGCTTAGGTTCGCGTTCACGCTTTCTAAATCCTCGAGATGCACCTGACGGAAGAGGAAGATGAACATTAGGTACAATTTCAGTCTTCTTTGAAATTTTTAGAAAAGATTTCAACCTTCCCAAATCGATGGTGAAAGACATCACAATTGCAGCCATTCGAGGTTCAAGTCGAATCATCCACAACCATCTATACAAACCTTGAATCATCCCAAGAAACGAAAAAGAAAAAAAAAAAAAAATGTTTAAAAATGTTAAAGTTTGTCAGTACTGTGTCCCACGGCAAGCATCACAGTGATGGCAGTCTGTAGTAAAATATATTTAATATTTTTCTCTCTCTCATATAAAACTATGGATTCTTTAAATTTTTACTCACTTTTCGACTTAAGTTTCGCCTAACTCGTAGGCTTGATCACGATTACTGACTGGTTGGTTATAATGTTGCTGTGAAGATATAGGTTGGGTGGAAGAGATTGCCATTGGCAATAACCCCGCCCTTTAGTTAGGACTTATGTTTTTATATATTTTCTATTTCTTTTCATTTTCATTGTATACAGGGTGGGGCAAAAGTCTGGAAACCCCTGAATAACTTTCGAATGGCTTCTTCGATAAAATTAAAATTTTGTACGGTAAACCGGGGTAATAAGACCTTCTTTTAGAGTGGGGTCAACTTTTGTTACCGGCCCCCATGTCGGGGCCAGGGGGGGCAACTTCATTTTTTTAAATACGAACCCCCAACGTGCGATACATTTTTGGAAAGGGTTTTAAACAAGAAATACTTTGGTGCAAATTTTATTTTTTTAGAATTAAGTGTTTGCATATGGGGTCCAACTTTGTGTATGCAGTAAAGTCTGGAAACTCCTTAATATCTTTCAAAAGGGCTTTCTTAGTAAATTTAAAATTGTGTACGGTAATTTGGGGTAGTTAGACCTTTCCAAAAATGTATCGCAAGGTGGGGTTTCGTATTAAAAAAAATTAAGTTGGCCTCCCTGGCCCCGACATGGGGGCCGGTAAAAAAATTCGGTCCCATTATAAAATAAGGTCTAATTACCAAGGATTACCGTACACAATTTTAAATTTACTGAGAAAGCCCTTTCGAAAAATATTCAGGGGTTTCCAGACTTTACTGCATACACAAAGTTGGACGCCATATGCAAACACTTAATTCTAAAAAAAACAAATTTGCACCGAAGTATTTCTTGTTTAAAACCCTTTCCAAAAGTGTATCGCAAGTTGGGGGTTCGTATTTAAAAAAATGAAGTTGCCCCCCCTGGCCCCGACATGGGGGCCGGTAACAAAAATCGACCCCACTCTAAGAGAAGGTCTTATTACCCCGGTTTACCGTACAAAATTTTAATTTTACCGAAGAAGCCATTCGAAAGTTATTAAGGGGTTTCCAGACTTTTGCCCCACCCTGTATATTGTTTCCATTTTTTTTCATTGTTACATTAATTATTTGTATGTACATAATGTCCATTTATATCTAATAAAGCGTTGTATAATAATAATAATAGGTTCTGTGTGTTTCGCAATGTGTCTATTATAGCATTTATTATAGAGGAAGATGAATTAAGGTTAGGGTAGTAATGAGAAACAACATTGCTCCAGGAGGATGGAGAGTGGTGGTTAAACATAAGCAAAGTTACTGGGTTTTTTGCTGAAATAAAGAGTTGGGTGTGGAAGAGATTGCCATAGGCAATAACCCCGTCCTTTAGGTAGGACATATGTATATATTTTGTTTTGTTTTTTTTTATCTCTTGTTTATATTATTAATATTGTCAATTTTTATATTTAATTTTTACCATTATTTGTCTGTATATAATGTTCTACTAATAAAGAGTTTCTAAATAAATAAATATGCTGAAAGCTTAAATCGAGAAGAAAAGAAAATATGAAGATTTAAAGTTGCAGCTCTCTCAGATATATGGTCTTTCATCAGTCTCAATTATCCCTTTCGTTATGTATCATCAAACGGTCTGATCCATAAAAAACAGTAATGCTGGATTAAAAGAATTGGGACTGACAAATACTGAGGCAATCATTGAGAACGCTCAAAAGTCGGTGATAGTATCAATTACTACTCAAATCATAAACAAATGTCTCAATATTAATTGAACGTGGTTTCCTATTGTTGTTCAAACCTATGTTTATTTGTAATTACCTCAATAAAGTAGTTATACCTTATTATCATAATCATTTTTTATTAGCATTTATTATAATGTGATAATATTATCAATACAAGTACTTTGAAAAAAAAAAAAAAAAAAAAAATTAATCACGTATTTTATGTACCATTTTAGGGGTGGTCAACTCTATAACAAAATGGGCGAAAGTGCTTCATAAGGGAGATACACATCTCTAAAGGTTCTTTAAAAAAATCTTAGATTTAGAATTACGCCTTACCTGTTAGAGTTATTGAAACGCGGAAAAAAATTGACTCCCAATACAAGATGACGCCGTTATTTTGATGTGAGAATTGAGGTCTTTGCACTTTCAGGGACGGCCCCCTAAGAAGAAGTAACGTCAGTACTCACATGGTTTTTAACCTGGTCATCATGCAGGAAAGTGAGTCGGGCACT
The DNA here is from genome assembly GCA_024516035.1 of Bactericera cockerelli. Classification (NCBI taxonomy): domain Eukaryota; kingdom Metazoa; phylum Arthropoda; class Insecta; order Hemiptera; family Triozidae; genus Bactericera; species Bactericera cockerelli. Next base: position 11,357,968 of record CM044966.1, read on the forward strand.
GAGTGTGTCGTTCACTCGAGTCAGATTGTGACTCAGTTCAGTGAGTCGGCTCTCGTCATTTTTATTAGCATTTATTATAGTGTGATAATTATCAATAAAATTACTTTGAAAAAAAAAAAAAAAAAAATTAGCGTCTATTATGCTTCGTTAATTATTTAGAACTAATCCACCCCCTAAGAAGAAGTAACATCAGTACTCACGTGGTTTTTAACCTGGTCATCATGCAGGAAAGTGAGTCGGGCACTGAGTGTGTCGTTCACTCGAGTCAGATTGTGACTCAGTTCAGTGAGTCGGCTCTCGAGCTTGGCACTTTGATCTGCAGACCCGGGTACACTCCGCTGCTGTACAATCTCGATACTTTCCTGAGTGGGGAAGTAAAGTAAATGAATATAAGTTGTTTAGTTTTTTAAAAGTTATCATATTTGTGTTGATCACTTTCGTGATGTCACAACTACTCAAACTCGCTTTACTAAATTTACACTGAAACCCGAACTTGAACCACCGACCTCCAGGTTACAAGTCCGCCGCCTTATCGATCAAGCTACTGAGATCGGTTGAAATGAATATACATACAATGAATATACATTAATTTTTAGGTTTTTTTTTTAATTTATTTTTATTAATTTGTTGTTGTTGATGGTTTTGTAAAAAAAAGTGTAAAAAAAAAAAAAAAAAAAAATAAGATGCAGTGCAGTTTCTTTATAAAACCTCACTTGTTATTGTTGGCTAGTAAGTCTGTCCTCTGTTTAGAGTCTATTAGCGAGATACGTTTTAACACTATGAGTCCCAGAGCTGGGATCGGCGAGTGAGCTCGAGGGACCACAAATTTCAGAACCCAACACTCATACATTGTTCCCAAGGACCACTAGAACCTATTCGCTATGAAAAACACATAGAAACGAATACCATAGAGAGTGTTCATGTCTTCAAAGTAAAGAAAGGTCGTGAATACCATATAGAGTACAGATGTTCACAGTCAAATTTCGGGTGAGGGTCATATAATATGGTACTCATGTCCTTTGTGAAACGTCAGCTGAAAGTCATATATGGTATTCATAGGCTCAAAGTGTTAAGCATTGCTGTTGTTGTTGTAACAAAAAAAAAAAAAAAAAAAAAAAAAAAAAAAAAAAAAAACGGGGTAAATCGGTCCGCCCCGGCGTAAAACTCACCTTCAGACTAGACACGTTGCCTCGCAGAGCCCCGTTTTCCCCGCTCAGCCGCCCGCTGGCCTCCTGAAGCTTCGCCACCGTGTTGGTCAGATCGTTGAGCGTCGAGCCAAACGAGGCTACATTGTTGGAGAGCTCGCTCAGACGCGCCGGCACATCCAGGACTTGAGGCGAAGCCGAGAGCTTGGACTCGAGAGCCGACACCGTGTCGTGCAGGGTGGAGATCTGAAACGAGGCCGAATGTTTTTAGTTATAATGCTTTTTCTTTGTGTTATTATGTCACAATTTTAGTGGGTAACGCAGAATCATAGGACTTTACCATTTAATTTACAATATCTTGTATTATTTTTTTGCCTAAGATTCTGCCACTGGTCGCTGTTTCACATTAAATCAGCTACTCATTTTTCCTCACGAGGTATGAGTGGATCCCGAACATCCAAGTACAGAGCAGAAAAAATACTCCCCCGCTGGGAATCGAACCCAGGTCACCATGTGTGCAATGCCTAGCGCGCTAACTCGCTCTGCCACAGTGACTACTGAATGTTTTTAGTTGAAACAAAACGAGGCTGAGAATTTCGATCTAAACAACGAGGCTTAGAATTTTCATGAAAAGAAAAACCAGGATTAGAATTTTGATTTAAAAAAAAACGAGGGTTAGAAATTTTTGAAAAAAATCTCAGATCTTGATTAGAAAACGAAGCTGAGCGTCGAGCCAAACCTCATTTATTATTACCTGTAGAGAGAAGTTCTTGATTGCAGAGTGAGGGAGCTAAACTTATTGGCTAGATCTGTCTGGTTTATTATTACCTGTATAGAGAAGTTCTTGATCTGCAGAGTGAGGGAGCTAAACTTATTGGCTAGATCTGTCTGGTTTATTATTACCTGTATAGAGAAGTTCTTGATCTGCAGAGTGAGGGAGCTAAACTTGTTGGCTAGATCTGTCTGGTTTATTATTACCTGTATAGAGAAGTTCTTGATCTGCAGAGTGAGGGAGCTAAACTTATTGGCTAGATCTGTCTGGTTTATTATTACCTGTATAGAGAAGTTCTTGATCTGCAGAGTGAGGGAGCTAAACTTATTGGCTAGATCTGTCTGGTTTATTATTACCTGTATAGAGAAGTTCTTGATCTGCAGAGTGAGGGAGCTAAACTTATTGGCTAGATCTGTCTGGTTTATTATTACCTGTATAGAGAAGTTCTTGATCTGCAGAGTGAGGGAGCTAAACTTGTTGGCTAGATCTGTCTGGTTTCTCTCCAACTGTTTGGAGAGCGAGTGACACTTCTGAAGAGCGTCGGGAACTCCTTGACTGCCCGCCACCACTGCAACAGAATACGTTAACATAATGATAATAATAATAATAATATCGTCTTATTTATACTGCCCAATTTTAGACCAACCTAGAACGATAAGCTAGTCTAAATGGTAATAATAATAATATCGCGTTATTTATACTGCCCGATTAAGACTATTATAGTCCCATTATTCCAGCAGTAAGCCCAAGACATATTATTAGGTGGCAAAAATCCCAAATGGGAGGATAACTTGTCATATAACTGATAACTTGAGGTAAAAATAGTGTACTAATTCCGCCCTTAATAGACACGTTATTGTTATGCCTCTGTGGCGCTAAGTCTCGATTTGCGTACTGTCTTAGATGGAGAAAAAGAAAACCAGTGCTAAGGGCGGAATTAATAGACGTTTTTGTAATACCTCTGTGGCGCTAAGTCACGGATTGCGTACTGTGTAAGATAGGGAAAACCGACACTTATCCACGACTTAAGTTATTGATGTTGTCTATTAATTCCGCCCTAAGACTATTAAGTCCCATTATTGGCTCTTAATTTCGCTCGTAGAAGGGGAAAACTGATGCCAAACCAAGTAGTCGCTGACTACTTAATTGTTTTGCTTGTGCTGGCTTGACAAGACTAAAAGATCCTTGGTTCGACTCCCTACGGTTTAAAACACACTGAGCCCCATTAAAAAAACAGCGGGAAATCTTATCATCTTGAATCTACTGTCGTACATCAATATTTAATGATAATTACTCCTTGTTTCATCGACCTCACTAGCTCTATCGATAAGGTGGACTCGTGTAGTGTTGACGCACTTTACTACTGACGTCATTCTGAAGCTTAATAATAATAATAATATCGCTTTATTTATACTGCCCCATAAGGACTATTAAGTCCCATTATTCCAGCAGTAAGCCCAAGACGTATTATTATGTGGAAAAAATCCGTAATGGGAGGAGAACTTGTCATGTCTCGGCTGGGTTTCGAACTCGCGACCTCTGGAATCTTTGGATTCACAGAGTGCCGTCTTTACCACTGAGCTACCGGGACAGACTAGAAAGCTAAACTAGAATGAAGCGTTCTTCTTACTATAAGGAACGTATTAATACGTATTATACAGGGTGTCCCATGAGACATTCAAATATTTCGAGAACTAGTGATGATAGAAAAATCTGTTCAAGGACCATTTTTATTGCTAATGATGACCTTTAGAGGTTTCTTGGATTTATTGAATTATTTATTTATTTACACTTTATTAATTGGACATATTATATACAACACAAATAATCACAAATGAAAATACCATATAAGATATGAAAAAAATAAAGAAAAAAATATATACAATATACATATACATAATAATGTCCTAACTAAAAGGCGGGGTTATTGGATGACCCCTTCAAGGACATATTAAGGTCAACATGGGAATTTTAAGTTGGATAAAGTCTCACACTCCCTGAAGTGTGTGAAGCTTCTTGGTGTGCCAAAAATTACAAGTAAAAAAATCTTTTAACCTTTTCGAAAATGTCATAAAAAATAGGAGATGACATTTAGAATTCCAAAGTTGACCTTACAATGACTTTGAAGGGGTCATCCAAGAAACCACCAAAGGTCACCAGTAAGTGTCTCATTTAGAGCTATGAAAATGGTCCTTAAATAGATTTTTTCAATCATCACTAGTTCTCAAAATATTTGAATGTTTCCTTTATAATGTCACACCCTGTATATGTAATAGGATTATCTACAAGAAAGATAATCAAGAGCATCCCTACAAAGATTGGGTGGAAGAGATTGCCTAAGGCAATATCCCCGCCCTTTAGTTAGGACATATAATTATGTATTATGTATATTAATTTATTTATTTTTTCTTTATTTTTTTCTTCTATTATATTGTATTTTAATTTGTAATTATTTGTATGGTATATAATATTATGTCCTATTAATAAAGTGTAAATAAATAAATAAATCCCTCAAGCTAGGCTAAGGTGAGCTGTAATTGGTTGAAATTCCGACTTAAAGAATCTTAAATCATATCCTGTAACACGGCCCTACGTGTTTTTTGATCAAGGGATATAACTAGGGGCCAAAATAATAAACAAATTCTATAACTCAAGTCTTTGCTAAGCGTCAATTTTCCCTATCTTTACACAGAACACAATCCGTGACTTAGCCACAGATGTAATACAAAAACATCAATTAATTCCGCCTTAAAAATTATTATTATTATAACTATAAGATTTTTTTTTTGAGGATAGGAAAATCTTCTAAAGACACCCAGCCACCTCACTCCCTGGGGTGTGAGATTTTTACCCACTAAAACCCTATCCTCCGAAGACGTAGGAGATCCCGGAACCGTGTGATACATTACTTTGGGATACTATAAGATTTATTTCTACATTTCTTAAATCGTCTCTTTTAGTGATGAAAATCCTTTTCAGTGCTGTTGTACTTCTAGGGTTTCCCAATGGAAATGGCTTTCCCAATCATCTCACCTTCATCCAGCTCGTGTCGCAGATAGGAGCACTGCTGACGAATGTCCAGGAACAAATACAGAACGCTGCACGTGGCAACAATGCACGTGAACACGAACACAAACGAGCAGGCCCGAAGAAAGCCGGACCTCCACGATCGCGAACCCCGAACACTCTTGACTCCGCCCCTTTTCAAGTACGAACTACTCGAGACGCCGCTGCCTCGCGACTTCAAGGCGCGAAGATTCCCGGAATTGCACGAAGCTTTCTCGCGTCCGGACGACGACCAATAGAACTCCTCGTCGTCTGTCGACTCGGCCAGATAGACTTCGTCAGTGTGACGATCGCGGGAGCTATTCAGTCGCTTCCCGGAGCTCGACAGAGACGGATGGGACACTAGAGCGTCTAGTTCACGACGCTTGCGCATCTTCTTGCCTGCGGTTCCGTTTGCAGACCGAAACTGACCGCCTCCATTCAACACGTTGGAATCCATTTTTTTTAATCAACTGTCAATACTTGACTTGCTTTTATAATTGGCTTTTATTTTTTCTTATAATTGGCTTTTTTAGTACACCTACATATAGTCTACACTAAAGTTTATCGCTTATTTCTGTAATGTTTGTGAATGAAGCTCCGTAAAGTTGGCTCGCCACTAAAACCAATATGAAAGCTTTATTAGTCAAAAGTTTGTACTCACTTTGTACTCCTTTGTACCAAAAATTATTTCGCTTGTACTCCTACCGTTTACCAGATGTAAGGGTTGCTAGATGGGCGAGCCACTTCACGTGAAGTTGGCTCGCCCCTAAAACCAATATGAACGGTTTATGTCTCATAAGTTTGTACTCGGTTTGTACTCTTTTGTACCAACTTTCTTTTTTCTCTACGACCTACCCTTCTCGAGATATTGCAAAAACAAAATTGGCAAATTTTCAAGGTCACTCATTTTTTTTCTTCGATTCGATTGTACTCGGTTTGTAGTCCTTTGTACCGTTTATATTTTTTGTCTGTGACCAACCGTTCTCGAGATATTTAGGTTGCTAGATGGGCGAGCCAGCTTCACGTGAAGTTGGCTCGCCCCTAAAACCAATATGAACGGTTTATGTCTCATAAGTTTGTACTCGGTTTGTACTCCTTTGTACCAACTTTCCTTTTTCTATACGACCTACCGTTCTCGAGATATTGCAAAAACAAAATCGGCAAATTTTCAAGGTCATTTTTTTCTTCGATTCGATTGTACTCGGTTTGTACTCCTTTGTACCGTTTATATTTTTTGTCTGTGACCAACCGTTCTCGAGATATTCAGGTTGCTAGATGGGCGAGCAAGCTTCACGGAGCTTGTGAATGATATAATTAGAAGGTGCACTGATTACCAGACTAGTGCTTCAACCACTTCAAGATTCTCAACATGTTTCATTGATTATCTAAGTTTCAAACCACCAATTAACATAAACATTGCCAAGTTCAGTAAGGATCCTTACCACCAAATTAGTGTAAACTGAAGAAAAACCAAATTTGGTTTTTCTAATCAATACCAAAAACGAATAAATTAAGTCAGGAAAAACCATCGAAGAAAAAAAATGTCTCAATATAAGAGAACTCAAGGGCCCGGAATTTTCTCTAATATCCAGGTTTCTCTTATTACGACGTTAATTAGAGAGGTGAGTTTGACCTGAAAATCATTCTTTTATATCCACAGGTTTGACTGTTTTATTATTATTAATTTAATTTTGTATCGAAAAATTAATGAAACAAAGCAAAATGGAGCCACTTTTTTCAATACATTCAAATTTCTTTAAAAAAAAAAAAAAAAAAAAAAAACTTGAAAATACCATAAATGAAAAATTGATTTTTAATTTGGAAAAACCTTGCACGACAAAGTGATCACGAAATAAATGCCCAGAAAAAAATTCAAATTAAACCGAGTATTAAAAATTCTTATTACTTGACATCCGAATATTTATCGAACCAAAAAAAAAAAGGTGAAAATCTCAACAAAAATATTTCTTACAAATTGATAGTAAAAAAAATGTCACAAAATAAAATTCAGAGAAAATTTTCAAACGCGGCGCCTTCCTCCACACGCAGAGCACCCCAGAGCTTGCACTGAACTGAAGCTAGCAGCTCCCTAGCAAAAAGATATCGGGCTCCACAGAGTGGGGTGGGTGCGACCTTTGTTGCCCCTCTCTACCCTACTTCCCTCTCAACGCAATTTACCCCTCCGTTCCGTTCATTTTTTTTGTGATTTTCTTTTTCCATTTTTCTTATGTGTTTCTCCCCCTATCTTTCTTTTTTCATCACTGTTTTCCATTTTCTCCATCATTTCTACCCCCCCTCTCTCTATATTTATATCTCTTTTTTAACCCTTTTCTACATTATTTTTTTAACTCCTCTCTAATCTATTTTTAACTTTTTTGTTCTCGTTCTAAGTATATTGTAGCTCGCTCCATAAGAAAAGGTAAGTTTTACTCTCTCTCACACCAACACCAACACACACACACTTCTCTTTTCTTATTTTCTTATCTTCTCTTTTTTTACTCTATTGCTCTCTCTTTCACCCCCCCTTTCTTTCTCTCTCTTTCCTTTCACACATCTTCTCTTCCTCTTTTCCTTTTTTATCTCTCTCTCTCTCTCTATTACTCTCTCTCTCCCCTTTGCCTCTTATACCATATCTTCTCTCTTTTTATATATATATCTCTCTCTCCCCTTTGCCTCTTATACCATATATTCTCTTTTTTTATCTCTCTCTCTCTCTCTCTCTTTCCCACTAATTCTCTTTTTTTATCTCTCTCTCTCTCTCTTTCCCACTAATTCTCTTTTATTATCTCTCTCTCTTTCGTACTATCTCTTTGCGTTTAATTATGTATATTTTTCATCTAACTTCATCACGTCTCGATGTTTCTATTTTGCCGAGAGTGCGTGCGCACGCGTCACACCTGTGCGCATGCGCAACCTATTGATCCTGGACTCACTGGAGGAGCCAGACAGAAGGGCAGCAAGAGAGAGAGAGACAGGGTGGGAAGGTAGAGAGCGAAAAAGAGGGAGGGAGAGAAAGAGAGGAGAAAGAGAGAGAGAGAGAGAGAGAGAGAGAGGAGAGAGGAGAGAGGAAGAGAGAGGGAGAGGAGAGGAGAGAGGAGAGGAGAGAGAGAGAGGAGAGAGGGAGGGGAGGGAGGAGAGAGAGGGGAGAGAGAGAGGGAGAGAGAGAGGAGAGAGAGAGAGAGAGAGAGAGAGAGTGGGAGAGTGGGAGAGAGAGTCAGAGAGAGAGAAAAAGATAGAGGAGAGAGGGGAGAGGGAGAGGAGAGAGAGAGGAGAGGGAGAGAGGGAGAAATAAAGAAAGAGAGAAGTTGAGAGAGGGAGAAAGAAAGAAAGAGAGAAGAGAGGGAGATAAAGAGAAATAGAAAGAAAGACAGAGAGGGAGAGAGAGAGGAGAGAGAGAGAAAAAAAGAGAGAGACAGAGACATAAATGTTAGGGATGAAATGTTGAATTTTTCAATTAGGATAGAAACGGGGATGAGAGAGAAAACTGAACTGTTTTTTTTTGTATTTGAGAAGGTCCAGGAAAGGTTGAGACAGGTCATTATAGTTGACTAGCCGCGTCGCGGTGCGTTTACCGAGGCATGGTTGTGCTTTAGAATACGTTTTTAATCATCTATAATTTGGGTTTTTATTGTATATATTGTTTTCATTTTTTTTTTTTTTTCATTGTTAAAATAATTATTTGTATGTACATAATGCCCATTTGTATCTAATAAAGCCTTGTATAAAAATAATGTAATTGAAGCGCGCGCGATTAGCTCAGTGGTTAAGCACTCGCTTGCCATGCGGAAGGTCCCGGGTTCGATCCCCCGTGCCGACAAAAATTTGTATTCTTAATTTGGTTACAATTGTTTGTAAGGGATACCTTCCGGTGCGCTCGTGTTGACCCAGCACCTAAATGGGAAGTATTGTGTCACTTCTCGCCCATCAGAGGGGAGGCATACTACGGGATGGGCAGGCTACAACACAGACCACAAGCGTCTACAGTAGCTCCTGTTTCATGGCTACGAAATAAAAAAGGCTATGAAACACTCATCTTTAAAAAAAAAAAAAAAAAAAAAAAGCCTTAATGCATTCTAAGCATCAATTGTATGGGAACAAATTGTATGGCATCAACAATGAACCTTGCAGCATAGCGTGTAGAATTAACATATCAAGCACCATGGTGATATTTGCTCTGTATCTGAAAAGGACATCAGAATACATGAGGAAATCCCATTTAAGTGTTTCTATTTCTATGCATCAAAGTTTTGAACTCAACACTATGTATGTATGATTTTATTTGTGGTGAATTAGCCTCTTCACAATTTTTGTGGGTAGCGCAGCACTTCTAAGAGCCTCCTGTACTTTTTGAATTATTTTACTCTGGTAATGCCACCACTGGTTGTTACTCATACAAGTAACTACTCATTTTTCCTCACGAGGTATGAGTGGACCCCAAACATCCAACTACAGAGCAGAAAAATTCCTGCCCCGCTGGGAATCAAACCCAGGTCACCATGTGTGCAATGCCTAGAGCACTAACTCACTCTGCCACAGTGACTACTGAACTCAACACTACAAGGGGTATATGAAATAAGATTCACCTGGTAGTGAAGGATTTGGTAGTGATGTAGGAAACAAGATACAAATGGCATGAAGCATCTGTCAGTGGTGTATCATAAATTGGAAGAAATCCCCAGAAATCACCTCTAAAATAAGAAAGATTGAAGTACCTTCAATGTTTCAAAGATCATTATTATTATCTATTCATGATTTTAGCTTAACATTTTTTGTTGTGTTATATTCTTGTATTAGTTGTTGATGGATAATTATAAAATTGTATTCACCAGGGCCTTATTTCACAAAGTATTGTCACTCTCAAAATGTCCAAACCATCAAATTTTAACCTAATAACACAATTAGAGTGCAGTTTAAATGCAGATTTGCGGACTTGAGAGTGAGAAAACATTTTGGAACAAGGCCTAGGCCTCAATCACTAAAAGTAATGTGAAAAAGAAAATCTTATCTCACCTTTCTCAACAGACGAGTCCAACTGGCTCAGCTCCGAGTGGAATGACAGAAGGAGCAATGTAAGCGTTATGAGCCAGCTGAGCACAATCGCAACACAAAAACAGTACAGAATGGAGTGATTCAAATAGGGACAGAACCGATTGGATTTGCTTGGAGAATGCAACATTAAGTCTTCTTCGTCACAGGTGGTGTGGTTGCTATTTAGATTGCGCTGATGTCTGGAAATAATAAAAAATGTTATAGTCCTTGGTACTGCTGCTCTGGGGTCCATACATGGAGGTTGTGATAAATTAAATGAATATAAATGAATTAAATGAATATAATGAAAAAACTAATCATAATTACCAATACCTATTGAAACACATTTTGTCCTTCAAATATAACAACATAAAAACTAATCAAACTATTAATGGACAGATTATAAAAAAGGATTAAATTTAAGATAAGCCAGAATGCCTCTTTATTTAGCTGTCTTATACTGCACTGAGATTGGTTGGAACTCCAACTAAGGGAGGTTTTTTTTAATTTTAATTTTTTAAATACTATGTGAGGATCATTCAAGATAAGAAAGCTAAGGTTCACTTGTCAACAACCCAAAACAGCCATACAAGTGTCGTGGATCTCATCAAGTTATGTTTTGGCACCATTCTCACGGATGCTAAATTACCTATTGTAAATATTTTATTTTTTTAAGTAGAGAACAATAACCATGAGATAGCTGTTGAAAAATGCTGGCCTCAACTGTATTTCAGAAAAGGCAAAGTGAAAAAAAACTTTGATTTAAAAAGACTGTTGTTACAATGATTGAATCACCTTTTCAGTCTTCTTTTTCTTCTCTGTTGTTTAGGCAGAGCCTGTTCCGCACGGAACACAATATCAGGAACATCGGAAATGGTGGAACTATCACTGGCTGTCATTGCTAACAATTCATACACAGACTTTTCAGTTGATTTTTCCATTTAACCAATTGTCAATATTTGAATAGGACGTTCCATCTCATTTATTATTCTTCCAGTGATTGAGGAAATATTTTTATTGTTATCATTAAAATTATACCTGTAAAAAAGTTAACGTACCTAATAAAATTCATATAAATCTTTTGCACATTAAATTTGATATAGAGAAGTACAAAGAAACACACTCTATTGAAAACTGAAGTAAAACCATGAGATTGCTAGAAGTCTTGGGCACTCACTGGGATCAGTCAAGGTATAAATGATATATTCCTACATACATATGTATAAATGAAATATTTATACATATTACTATTGGTGACCAGTCATTAATAATAATGTTCATAATTATAGGAACATTAGGAACACATTGAGATCTTGTGAAGGCCACTGAAGGCTAATTCAAGTGGTTGAGAATAAACAAGGTAGTTTGAAAAATTAGATACCATGTGATATCAAATTATATTTCTCAAGGATGACTGGTTTAGCTAGGTACAGGAAGTCTCAGAAAATTTGCTCAGATTTTAGCAGACAAAAACCAATTTTGCAAAGTTAACTTAATTTTAGGTGTCCCAATCTATGTTTAGAGTGTAGTACAATACCTATATGGTTAAGAACAATTTCTGAAATATGTTTCATTAAATGGTATATAGATATCTGCAAAATAAGCTACTGATTGAAAGTTAGGACACATGATACACAGAAAAGACCACTTTAATTAAAATGATTCTAAAATTTTTTATCAGTTGGAGTGCTAGTACTTTTGGGTCTAGAATAGGAAGTAGGAAAAATTTTGAAATTTCAGTTTGTTTACATTTAGCAAAAGACTGATAAGACATTACCTCTGTTTGCCATCCGTATTGCCTCTGTTTTATGACGTCAGTTACCTATGACGTCAGTTTTTATTTAGGGTTTTGTTCATACCAAGAAAAACCCTATTTTTTTCATACGCCATGTTTCGAACGCTGGAGGTCAAATTTTTTAGGGTTTAACTGTTAAGGCATAGTTTTTCAGGAGACAGCGTAAATATAAATGAGATGTTTCGGTTCTCAAAGTCCCATTGGTATATAATGCAAAAACAAACTTTTTTTTTTAAACATTAAATTTAATGGTCTCGCAAACAAGACAAAGTTGTTCCAAATCCAGTTTTAGACCAACCTAGATCGATGAGCTAGTCTATTAATTAAAAAATGTTTATTAATTACACCTTTCTTTTGGCATTGGTAGACAAGACTATTCCATACAGCCAAATTCCACCCTTAATAGGCAAGTTATTGTTATACCTCTGTGGCGCTAAGTCTCGATTTCGTTACTATCTTAGATGGAGAAAACCAGTGTCGATTCTGAAGTCGATTGATGATATTTAGGGCGGAATTAATAGACGTTTTTGTAATACCTCTGTGGCGCTAAGTCACGGATTGCGTACTGTGTAAGATAGGGAAAATCGACACTTACCAACGACTTAAGTTATTGATGTTGCCTATTAATTCCGCCCTTAGATATGTACCCATGACAAGAACATTAGAGAACCGAAAATTCTAAAATTAATGTATGTTCGAGTCGGGTCATTTTTATTTTCATTTTCGCGTCATTGCTTTCTTTTTCATTTTCGCGTCATCGCTTTCATTTTCAATTGAAAACAACAAAAAAACATCACAGAGGTATAACAAATATGAGAAAAATAGTTAACGGAATTCTAGCACCATTTTAAAACAAATCTAGCATAGGGTTTCTCTAATCCGGCAACACTGTGCCGGCTAGGTACAAAATACAAAATGTCAACATTTCCACACAACATGGCAGCTGAAGACAATACGGAATAAAACAGAAATACATAATAGTACTTTTCAAACTAATCCAAACTTTTCTAAAGAAATAGTTATAATATAGTATTATCCATTATAATTATCTGAATAGTTAAACGATCATCACGTAATCTCAAAATTGGAACAAATTCAATGCAACATTCTCATGTAAGTTTTAACATTTGAAATTTCGATTTTATGCTTTTCTAGAAAGCTGTGAATTTCCCATGATTCCTCTTGTTTTTCTTCAACATCTGCTGGTCTAGTGTTTTTCTCTGATAATCTGATATAATTATAATTAAATGAGGTAATGAGGTTTTTGATATTTATCATTTGTCTAACACTCAAGATTAAAAGGGTGCTCTTTTTCTTTACAAAATAAGTAACAGGATTTGAATTCTAGAAAACATGAAAACTATGAAACAGAGTTCATTTATACACAACAATAGAAGGAACATGGGATATTTTAGGTCTTCAGGGCAGAATTAGTAGACAACATCAATAACTTAAGTTGTTGGTAAGTGTTGGTTTTACCTATCTTACACAGTACGCAATCCCGTGACTTAGCGCCACAGAGGTATTACAAAATTGTCTACTAATTCCGCCCTAAGTCTTGACAAGACAAAACCCCTTTGTAGCCTTCGTATGAAGAGGAATTAGAAAGCCAAGTAAAATGCAAGTTTTGAAAGTATAGGGCAGTTTTTCTTGGTTTGACAGTTCAGATCACGTCCTGCTGAAGTGTAACAAAACTCTTTGAAGAAAAGTGATTTTTGTGAGGTGATTACTTGAGGTAAGCCAATACAATGTATATATAGACTCTTTGAAGTAATGTGAAGGTTTGGGAGTTGATTATGTGAGGTAAGTGGGGTATTGTAACCCACATCATTATTTAATAAACTTTTAAACTGAGGGTGGTCCAAAAACATGAGGTAATTCACTCCACTGTGTTCTTGAGTAATTGCATAGTTGCTAATGAACAGATTAAATCAATCAACTTTATACACAGCCTAATAGCTAATGGCCTTGTTTAATCTGTCTGTTAGTGACAATGCACTAGGTCCTGTCTCATATGGGTCAAGGGGTTTTTTTTTATTATACATACTATTCTTCCAAGATACCTTTTTGTTCCTGAGCTATGTCAATCTAGATGTGTTTATCAAAAAACTCAGATAATATTATGTAATCACAAGTGTATGTTGTACTAATTTCTTAGGGCGGAATTAATAGACGTTTTTGTGATACCTCTGTGGCGCTAAGTCACGGATTGCATACTGTATAAGATAGGGAAAACCGACACTTACCAACGACTTAAGTTATTGATGTTGTCTATTAATTCCGCCCTTAGTTTTCTACAAATTTCTCTGTTATTTATACATAAATCCTAAAAACAGGGTGTCTACTGGTCAGGGAAAACCTGGAATTGTCAGGGAATTTTTCGAGACCGAAAAAGTCAGGGAAAAGTCAGGGAATTTTGTGAAAAAACACCCATAAGTCAGGGAATTTTGTGAAAAAACACCAAAAGTCAGGGAATTTTTTTCAAGATCCAATTTTGTCATGAAAATGAAAAATAAAAAATTTGCCTGCGGCGCCACTTTAATCCAGGCACTGTGATAATGCTTCTTTGGTAAGAAACACAAAACACTCTTAACCAATTTTTTATAAATTTAACAAAACAAGTAAGACAAGATTAACACAAACTATATCAAATTTTATAATTACATATGTATACAGGGTGTCCCACCAAACTTGGACACCTCAAATTACTCGGCCCCTGAAAGAGTTTTTAAAAAATAAAAAAATCTAGGGTACATGTGCTAATTATGCGGTTTCAGTTATGAATTTTTTTTTATACAGGGTGGTTCAAAAGTCAGAAATTGAGGTGTCAACTTTCGATTTTTAAATGGATCGACCTGAATTTTATTTGATAATTTTACTTCTAAATGATTCCTGAGTACTTTTTTAAACAAAAATATTACATACAGGGTGGTTTTTTTTCGACCAATTTATTTTCTAAATCTTGAATAACTCAAGTTCGGTTAATTTTTTCGATAACAAGAAGAGAATGTGTTTGTGTAATGAATACACGCACTTTCAATTGGCATCAAAAAAATTTATACAGGGTGGTTCACAAGTGAAATAATGACTTGATTTTTTTTAAAACCGAGTTTTTTTAAATTTTTATTTAGGATTAATAATTCTCGTCTAATTTTGCACATTTTTCGTTAGTCATATCGAAAAACAAAACTAAAGTGTTGTACAGGGTGAGACATAATTTTTTTGTAACACCCTGTATATGGGCAGTCAAAGAGACGCAAAATTAAATATAAAGACTAAATATGCAAGAAAAACTTTGATTTTTAATTAAACTAAAAAGTTATGGTGTTTTAACTAATATTGTCGCATGGACCACCCTGTAGATATTTTCTTAAACCATCATATGGGTAGTCGAAACTGTCTAAAATTCAACGAAGAGTCCAAATCTGAAAGAAAAAAAATGAATTCAAAAAGCCATGCTCAATTTTGTGTCTACACCTACCTACTTTTTATTTCAAGTTTTAAAATCATTCAGTGTGGACACCAAATTGAAAATGGCTTCAAATTCGTGTTTTTTACTTGTTTTTCCCACATGATTCGAAGTGTTCGTTGAATTTTATACAACTTAGAGTACCCATATGATGTTTTAAGAAAATATCTACAGGGTGGTCCATGCGACAATATTAGTTAAAACACCATAACTTTTTAGTTTAATTAAAAATCAAAGTTTTTCTTGCATATTTAGTCTTTATATTTAATTTTGCGTCTCTTTGACTGCCCATATACAGGGTGTTACAAAAAAATTATGTCTCACCCTGTACAACACTTTAGTTTTGTTTTTCGATATGACTAACGAAAAATGTGCAAAATTAGACGAGAATTATTAATCCTAAATAAAAATTTAAAAAAACTCGGTTTTAAAAAAAATCAAGTCATTATTTCACTTGTGAACCACCCTGTATAAATTTTTTTGATGCCAATTGAAAGTGCGTGTATTCATTACACAAACACATTCTCTTCTTGTTATCGAAAAAATTAACCGAACTTGAGTTATTCAAGATTTAGAAAATAAATTGGTCGAAAAAAAACCACCCTGTATGTAATATTTTTGTTTAAAAAAGTACTCAGGAATCATTTAGAAGTAAAATTATCAAATAAAATTCAGGTCGATCCATTTAAAAATCGAAAGTTGACACCTCAATTTCTGACTTTTGAACCACCCTGTATAAAAAAAAATTCATAACTGAAACCGCATAATTAGCACATGTACCCTAGATTTTTTTATTTTTCAAAAACTCTTTCAGGGGCCGAGTAATTTGAGGTGTCCAAGTTTGGTGGGACACCCTGTATGCATAATATGTAGGTATGTGTGTGTGTGTATGTGCATGTGTGTGTGTGTGTGTGTGTGTGTGTGTGTGTGTGTGTGTGTGTGTGTGTGTGTGTGTGTGTGTGTGTGTGTGTGCATATAGAAATCTAGAATTGTAGATAGGGTGACTATGTTTTATACATTTATATAAATGTCAAATAAACAATAAACTATAAATTCTAAATTCTAAAAAATTTAGCAGGTCTTATATAATATTCATATAATGTCTCCTTAAAAAAGTAGACTGGAGAAACTGGAAAAATGGTCTGGAAAACCTGGAAAAGTCAGGGAATTTTACTTTGACCATTTAGTAGACACCCTGAAAAACTATTTTGATTTGCATCAAAGTTTGTATTTTGAAAATCCTCAATTTTGAAGTTTAAATTAATTATAATATGACTAAACAAAACTCAGTCAATAGTTTTGAAACTTGCCTGGATTTCTCAATTGAGGGAGTAAGCTGAATGTTTTTTTTTCTCTATTCTAAAAATTCCCTCCCTCTTCCCTTTGCACACATGATATGAGGTCTCACTTCTAAAAGTTATGATCACTATGCTCTGCTGTAGGGGTTGTAGGTGTGCACTGTGCAGGCATGCTCTCTGTGTTATTTCTGTTGCTATCATCTGCATTCTGGCTCTTTGAAAGTGTGATTTTTTGAGTTGCGGTCATACATAGAACCTTTTAAACCATTGTAATTATAGTATTTATGAATTAATGATTTGATTATTGATTTTTATTGTGGACAAAAAAATCTCTTTTTTCCATTTCATCTGGGGGTGCTGGAGTTGGCAGCTCCTTAGCACTGGCCATCCCTGGTCTTATTTGACATTTTAAAGAACACAACTATTTCCAGCTCATCCTGGCCACAGTACATGTGGTACTTTTGGCATCTTTATCTGTTTCAAGACTGTTAAGTCTTCTTGTAATTGGCCAGCCAGCTTTACTGGATTACAGTCCACTGTGCTTTTGGATTATTCTGTTTTACCTCTTAGCCCTTCAATTGTATGTTGAAGGACAACTTCTTTAAACTGATCAGTAGCTTACTTCACAATTCACATAATCAGACCTTTAAATAAATTTATCATAATTATATTGAAATGGTTCTTATTGTTGACTCCAGCAATTGACCATCAGGCTATAAAAAAGTCATGTTGGATCACTTGGTGCTCTGATATGGCCCAAAAAGTATGCTAGAATATATAAGAATGAATAATGATTTAATAATCAAACTCACTATAAAAAAATATGGCTTGTTGGGAAAAAAATTAGAACCAAAAAGATATTTTATTAATTATCTGAACATATGGTAGCGTACCTTTACACAAATCTTTTCATCTGGTTTTTTTACACCTAGAGTAAAAAAAAAATGGCTAGAGTACTCACTTGAAACACCCTGAATTTTTTAATATTTTATGCCAAAACCTAGCTTGTTGAGTTAAGTTTAGCTGACTCACTGACCAATCATCAACATCGTAAAAACCCATAGTATAAAGTTGTGACAGTTTTTTGTTTTAATTGCTTTTTTTATAGCTTCACTGTTGTGGTAGCTAGAACTAGGCCATGTTGCACTGACGTGGATTATTATAATTATTGTATAGTAACAATGCTTCTACATTGATTTCAGGTGTAAACTGTGGCAAAGACTTCTTCTGCTCAAAAGAGAAGTATTGCCGGTCTGACCCTATTTGCAGCAGAAATTGTTGCTACATCGTGAATGTCAGTCAGTGTGCAATGCTCCCGTTAAGGAGGAACCCAGCTCCAATGCTGTCACCAAATGCCAGCAGCCCAAGGATGATGATGCCCAGTGAACTCAACGTAAGTGAACAAGACCTTCAAGCATTACTCCCCCAGAAAGACATTGCCACTTCTATTGCAGAAAATTTGCTCAAACATTTTAGTTCTCCATCTGTTGTTTCTAATGTGCATGTCAAGGAGGAGCCCCACAGCAGTGAGGGCTTCTCACATTCAAGCAACTCTTTCTTCCATAGTAGAGAACCTGTTAGTACTGCCTCTGCTGACCTGCAACCCAAAGAAGAATTCCGGAACATACCAGCTCAGTATGCTGCTTGCTCGGTAGTTTTAGAATCTGCAGATAACAATCCTAGATTCAAGTCCTTTGATGGCAAACATTCAAGCCATGATTTGTCATCTCACACTAGCTCTCGTGAGAAACTATCCATTCAAATGGATGCAAAGACAGTGATGAATATTTCAAAACAACATGGCTTCCATGACCTAGGCAACTGTAATGTACTTGGCTACGACTCTCTTCCACCATCTCCTTCTATTCCTCCCAGTGTCCGCCTTTCCAAAGAACAACTAGCCCCACCCACACCATCTGTGTTCCTAGAGCATAAGAAAGATGCATTTAGTCCAAACCTTCAAGAGTTCTGCCTCAAGCACCCTATTGCAGTGGTGAGGGGTCTTGCAGCTGCTCTGAAGCTTGATCTAGCACTCTTTTCAACCAAAACACTAGTTGAAGCAAATCCTGAACATACAATTGAAGTGAGAACACAGGTCCAGCAAAGCTCGGATGACAACATGCATCCACAACACCCTGGACAGAAAGTGTGGACGTGTATTAGTCACCGCTCTCACACATCCATTGCCAAGTATGCCCAGTACCAGGCATCTAGCTTCCAGGAGAGATTGTTAGAGGAAAGAGGCCCTCCAACCACAAGTGGGCACCTTTCTGATTCAGATTCCAAAGACTCTGTGGGACACATCACAAAAGATGCCATTGTAAACATTACCAAAGACTCGTGTGGCAATCTTGTGCGAAAGAAGAAGATGCCTGGAGTGGCTGGTATCCGAGCACCACCTGGCACCAAAATGCTCCGATTTGGAACTAACCTTGACTTATCTGATGAACGAAAATGGAAAAAACAGTTAGAAGAACTAAAGAAGCTTCCTGCCTTTGCTCGAGTCGTGTCAGCAGGGAACATGCTCTCACATGTGGGTCATGTTATTCTAGGAATGAACACTGTGCAGCTCTACATGAAAGTGCCGGGATCAAGAACACCTGGCCATCAAGAAAACAACAACTTTTGCTCAATTAATATTAACATAGGTCCAGGGGACTGCGAGTGGTTTGGTGTTCCTGATGACTACTGGGGAGTCATCTACCAGCTCTGCAAGAAGAATAACTTGAACTATCTACACGGAGCATGGTGGCCTTCTATTGAGGACTTGCATGAAGCCAACGTTCCTGTGTATCGGTTCCTTCAGCGACCAGGGGATCTTGTTTGGGTCAATTCTGGGTGTGTCCACTGGGTACAAGCTGCAGGGTGGTGCAACAACATTGCATGGAATGTAGGTCCTCTCACGGCAAGACAATATCACTTGGCGCTGGAGCGATACGAGTGGAACAAGCAAGAGAACTACAAGAGCATTGTGCCTATGATTCACCTGAGTTGGAACCTGGCAAGGAATATCAAAGTGACAGATCCAAAGCTGTTTGAGATGGTCAAAAACTGTCTGATGCAAACTCTGAGATACTGTACACTGGTTCTTGAGTTTGTGAAATCCAAAGGTGTGGAAGTGAAATTTCATGGAAGAGATAAAAACGAAGCCTCACACTATTGTGGCCAATGTGAGTTGGAGGTGTTTGACATTCTGTTCATTCGGGAACATGAGAAAAGATACGTTGTACACTGCCTTGAGTGTGCAAGAAAGGTGTCAGTTCATCTTGAAGGTTTTGTGTGTCTGGAAGAATATCGGATGGATGAACTGATCCAGGTTTATGATAACTTTCAACTACATCAGCTGCAGAGGCCAATGGTGCAAAGTCACTCTAGCCAGACTATATGACACCTAGACACGACAGTGTCCCTCACTAGTACAATTCTACAAGCGTTTGAAAATTCTCTTGTCAATGATATTTCGTTCCTCTGATCTCAAATAGAACATTATTAGTCCTGAATGCAATTCAAATTATCAACACTATCTTCATTGATATACGTGAGATATTCACTGAAGTGTCTTCACTCATATACATGAGGTAATTGAGGTATTCATTGAATTATCTTCAGGAAATTGAGACATGCATTTCTTTTGTTATGAATTCAGGATATTCACAACTTTACCCTTGTGAAATAAAATTTTAGCATGTATAGTCAGCATACTATTCCTCTCATGTCCTTGTAAGACAATATGGATTAGATTAGATACTACGAAACTATGATTCTAAAAAATCCACAGGAGCCTCAATTTGGGATACTAAAAAGTTCTGAATTTTGCATTATTTTATTAAGACAAGGTTAAAAAAAATACTGCCTATTTTTTACTATCTATATTTTTACAAGGAATACTATTTACTCAATTTTTACCTTAATTTTTGACTGAAACATCCATCTTTAATATCTATTTTTAAATTAAATTAGGTTACATTTTCAATTAGTATTACCTGAATTCTTGGTACACATTTTTATTCAAAAGACCTTGGAATTTTATTGTATTATTCCTTAAGTGCCCCCAAATGGACTTTATTTATGATAAATATTTTTACAACTATCTTGGTGGTTGTTGTAACCAGCATGGCTACAACTGTGGGGGAGTGATAGTCTCCAGCTAACTTTAGTTGGCTTGTCCTGTACCACATAAAATCCTGTAGCACATATTCTCATCATTCATCATGAGAAGTTGGACTTTTTCCTTTTTAAGGAGCCTTTGGTAAATGAAGTTGGTCATTATTATTATTGTTTTTGTACAACTTCTCCTTTTTCAATAAGATAAAATGGCCAGTCTCAAGAATATTATGTACTTGAAAGCAACAATCTTCATATCCTGTGTACTTAAGTAGTATGTATCCTATATATTTATGAGCTTATCCACTACACTGCCAAGGTGTTACAACTTAACATAAAGATCTACTCTGTCACCGCTGAAAAGGTTAAATGTTTCTATTTATTTAATACACTTTTAGCATTAAATCTGATTGTGCATTGAATATTTTCGGTCGGAATATTATCTGACTACGCCGAAAAGGTTAAATATTTCTATTTATTTAATACACTTTTAGCAATAAATCTGATTGTGCATTGAATATTTTCGGTCGGAATATTATCTGTCTACGCCGAAAAGGTTCTATTTATTTAATACACTTTTAGCAATAAATCTGATTGTGAGGTAAATATTTTCGGTTGGCTTTTCCGAAATTGAGCTCTACTCGATTGTACAAAATATGCATTACCTATTTTACAGTCATGTTGGTGAATAACATATGGATTTCACCCTCATTAAAATGATCAGAAAATTCTATTTTAAGTAATAATAAGCATATTTTGGCCATTTATACTGTCAGAACTTGTGCTTTTGATGTTTTAAGACCAAATTTTTCTGCTCCTAGATTGGTAGCTACTGAAAGAGTTTTTTTAATGTTTCATATTACTGCTTTACTTAAGTCAACATTTTCTTTATAAATTTGGCCGTAAGTACTGTTTTTATTTTTATTTCCTTGATAGTTTGAAAGTATAATGTGTATGTATATGTATAGTTGTCCACCCAATCCAAATCAAACCATAGCAAAATGAAATATTTTTTACATGTTTTATTCAAATTTTGGCCCTACATTATGAGTTGTGCCTTTGAAATATGAATTATCTTTTTCTTATCAATTTTATTATTAAAAAATATTTGTAATCTTCAGTAGTATTTTTTGTGTCATAGAATGATGGGTTGGAATTTAATAAAAACTCTGCTTTAGCTTGTCAGAGTACACTTGTCAAGAAAATCTTAGCATTATTGATCAATAAATTTTTATTTTGATATGAATTTATTTGTTATTTATGAACAATTTCATTCACCTTTATTATTTTATTTTTTTTACAATGAACATATTAACATTTACATTAATAATAAACAAAACCTGATTAAGGGTGGTGATATACTTTTGCCATTCTCTTTTGTACAAATATGGTTTTAAGAAAAAAATAATATATCTACAAAAAATAAACTGCTAAGCTTTACACATTTTGGGATGTGTTTTATTCCAAAAAGTAAGATCTAAAAAGCTTAACTGTTAGGGAAACCTTTACTAATTTGACATCTATTTTAAAGTAATGCTCTATAACCTACTAGCTAAAGGGTCCCATTTTTACTATACAAATATGACAAAGAATATGAAAAATAGTACTACTACACTCTACATCCACTACCCTATGGTCGGGTCGAGATTTCGTTGCTAAGTCCATGCTCCTGCTCATGTATATCAGTGTATGGCAGCAGAGACCTGGCAGCTACATCTGGACACAGCCATTATTAGCCCCAGCATTAATTTTTCGATTGTTCAGTGTACTCCATCATAACATGCCTTTAATTCCAGCCTCATCTTCTATTGTTGAGTAATATCTTCGAATCTCTCAACCTGTGTTCAAAATGGCCATTAGTAATAATTTTTAATTTATTGTATTTTTACTTAATTTTATTTATTCAAAACCTATTAATTTCGATTATTGATTTATGTCCAGGTCCAGATGCTCATGCGTGCTATTAGCCAGTAAGAACTTTCCACCAGTCATAGAGCTCCTTTGGTGGAGAGTTTAGTAAGTGTCTAGTTCAGACGACAAGGTTAATACTGCAATTCTTGGCCATGGTGTGGTATATTACACCTTTTGAAAGTCTATTTGCTAGCTATTTTTTGTGTTCACTTTTTTGGACCCTTGACTGTCAATTATATTGTAAACTATATTATCTATCAGATATCAAAGAACTTCTAAGAGTTGACCCATTGAAAGTTCTGAGAAAACAAGAAAATATATACTTGTAAATTGTTGTAATTTTTTTTTTTTTTTTTTTTTTTTTTTTTTACATCTAGTGCAGTTGAATTAGTCTCCTGAACACATCAAAAAATAAAAATATATCTCATCTTGGCCGAAAATTGCAGTATAAAGCTTGTCATCTAAACTAGTCATTTACCAAAAGTTCTTGCATGATTTCAGGTTGTAGAGACAGCATAAGTATCTCATACCAGACATTTGGAAGCCTCAAAAGACTTTTTCAATTTGGCCGTCTACACACAACTAGTTTGTGACTCATTTGGAACTGATTGTGACTCTACGTAGTCTATGGTGTCCCATTTAAATACACTCGATGCAACTTCAAAGAGTCAGAAATGAGTTACAAACTTGTTTGTGTCGTGTAAACTGCTTTTATTTATTCTATTTTTTCTATTTTATTGTCATCAGCCTTGAACAATGTATGAGAAGAGAGTGTCAAAGAAATAACCGGGTATATCTTTTAAACAGTATGAATAATACCACTGTAATAACGGAACAATTTGGTCAGTGAATTTTTTGGTTAGTCAGATAAAAATCAAAGAATTCATTTGATGAAAAGTGTTTTAGCCTTAATTGAAAAAAACCCCTTAATATGTGTTTAATATGTACTATGTTTGCTTTAACAATTGTTCAGATCTCTAGGGTAAGGTAAAAACTAGTTAAAAGTATACTTTTAACAAAGAAACTCACAGAAATATTATTTACAAAATCAAAGTAAACATCAAGCCTATAAAATATTATTTAAATAATGTAAGCTCATAATGTATCATAAACATGATTATTTTAATTTCCTACTTTTCTGCTGTATTTTTGTGGTTGAGAAAAAAATTCTTTACAATAACCCGTATATTGCAAATATTAATCACAAAAAAATGTTTGTCAATTTTAACTTTATCCGGTTATTTCTGCCTCTCCCCATATGATTATGTTTTTTCCTTTATTTATTTTATCCAAATCTTTCTCTCTGTTGGCCTCCTTGTATACAAGCCAGTAATCTTTATGTGTACAGGTACTTTGAAGTACCTTAGGTGAAAATATATTAGACAATATAAAAGTATTTATAAAAATGAATTTCTTGAGAGAGAAAAAAATGTTGTTCTCATTGTAGATTATTAAATCATGTATGAACTCTAAAGTTCAAGTTGAAGGTAGAACAACGTGCTTTGTTTAAAAATATGGAGAAAGTTGGCAACATTGCCAAACGTACAAACATTATCCATAGTCTATCCGAGTATGTGACCATGTAGTTATAATTTAATGGGGTAAAGGCATTTATTTATTTACACTTTATTAGATAATAGGACATATACAATACAATCAATTACAAACGAAAATACAAAATACAATATAACAAAACAAAAAAATAATAATAAATAAAGAAAAAATAAATAAATATATACATCTACCTGAATTCTCTATCTATATATCTTTTATTAGATTACAGTGGTGCATGTCTTTTAAAAGATAGATAGACAATCCAGTTAGATGTCCATGCCATTACCCAATAACATGCAATAACTAAAAAAAATAAAAATTAAATCTTGGCAACAGTGAGGTCTCAAGTTTTGGTTAGATGAGGTCAATGAACTAAATGACCAGACCACTATCTACCTCCAGACCCCTATGAGAACTATTTTTTTTTTTTTTTTTTTTTTTTTTTAAGGACATAACATCATTTAGAACTTAAATACTTTAAAGTAATCTAAACGACAATACTAATGTCCTAATTTATTACATGGCCACCTTCTCAAGAAAAAGCAAAGAAACCTCTTACTGTTGGAAATCAAACTCATTTTCCCTTGCTATGCTCTTAACGAGATACCATTTGATCAATCTACAACAATTGTCTGCTTCAAGTCTACACAGAAGAAAAAAAAAAAAAAAAAAAAACTAGAAGTGGAGCGATTTGTATACAAAATATGGACAGAATCCTGCGTTGGTAAAAAAAAAAAATTGTTTACTTGAACATAATATTGAACTTTTTTCGCAAATTACAGAGTATAGTACATGGCTATCTTCTAGTTCCCGTCTTTCCTCTCTGTTTCAAATTTTATTCTTTACAAACTAATGGCCTCTTAACAAACCATGAACATTTATTATTTGTTATCTGCTCTTTTTGCAGAGTTTTCAGTGAAACCCTTACAATTAACTCAGCAACCTATTTGGGGGTTTTTTTTAATGAACATTTATTTAAAGAAAATACTGTAACACTCAGAGTCTTGCCCCAATAATTAGGTCTGTTGTGGCCAGTTCCCTGACTTTAATTAGATGGCGAATTAAGTGCTCTCTTTCCTTAAACGGGTGTCTAGAAAATCAAGGTACCTAACCTTTCGTTCTCCTTCGTACACATTTCAGAATTCCACCATCGCGATCGCCAAGTAGAATCTAGAACCGGGTCGGATGAGGTCTAACTTGCTATCCTTCCTATACTCTGCTTAGTTCTGGGGAAGTAAAGAAGTAGTTCTACAATGCTTCCTCCCTAGCTCGTGTCAAGTGGTAAGTCATTTCCATTACCCTTGACTATTAGCTTCGATAACTTTAAGGCGACGGACTCGTAACCTGGAGGTCAGTGGTTTGAGTCCGAAGCTCGGTTGATTTTTGTTAGGCGGAACTGTGTTATGTGACATAACCCATTTTTATTAGCGGTAAATACCGTAACCATTAATTATTATTACCAAAGGGCTTTCCAATTTTCCTTTTCAACAACTTATATGAATTAAAAGTTAGCTCATATAATATGAAGGGCGGAATTAATAGAAGCGTTTTTGTTATACATGTACCTCCGTGTCACTAAACCTCGATTTGCGTAATGTCTTGGAACGGTTAAACTAATGCCAAGTCATGATTTAAGTTCTGGATTTGTTGTTGTTGTTGTAGCCAGCTTGGCTACAGCTGGAGGGGTGTGTGATGGTCTCCAGCCAACTTTATTTCAAAGTTGGCTCGTCCTGAACCACATATTTCTATGTGCGATCAACCATCATGAGGACTTGGACTTTTCTTTATAAGCCATTAAACCCTTAGGAAACTGCAAGCTAGCCTGGCTTGTAAGGGTTGGCTAGTCTGTTCTCTGTTTATAGTCCTCTAGCGGGACACTGGTCTTCTCCCTGTTTAACGTCCCCCAGTCAGACTAGTTCTGGATTTCGTCTATTTATATGTCCTAAACCTAACAAAACCACACTGGCTGTATATGTATAGCCAATTCAAATTAGGAATAACCAAAAAAAAAAAACAAACAAACAAAAAAATCCTTTTTCCTTTTACATCAAACATTGGTAGTGAAGGTGGTCAATACGCGTAGATTCATGAATCCTACCCTACGTAATCTACGTATAGATCCGTGAATCTTACCCTACCCATGAATTCGTGAATCCTACTTTCCGCATGGATTTCCCATTTCTTTTCTGACTTTCCCGTTTAAAGTGAGCTAATTTTTCCTCCCCACTCAGTGTTTTCTGTCTTTATCTTCTTCCTTGGTGGTCAAGCCTTGCTACACAAAGAAGGAACCACGCGTTTCGGAACCGCCCAATGTAAGGATTTTTCTTTAGAAATTTAGAGTTTCATAATGCTGAGCAATCTGAGCATACTCACTAAACTTGTGATGTTGTCGTGATATAACCATGCACTTGAAATTCAAGTTAAACCTAAATTAAAAGAAAAAGTTGTGATGTTATAAGATGTTGAAAAGAAACCAGACGGGTACACGGTACATAATAGTATTATTTGTCGTCTTTTAAGCACAGGTAGGAATCGAATCCCCAACCTGGAAGTTCAGAGAGACGAACTGTCGTATTGACCAACTGTATAGTACCAGTCATGTCCCGGTAGCTCAGTGGTAAAGGCGGCACTCTGTGAATCCAGAGGTCGCGGGTTCGAAACCCAGCCGGGGCATGACAAGTTATCCTCCCATTTGGGATTTTCACCACATAATAATATGTCTTGGGCTTACTGCTGGAATAATGGGACTTTAGTAGTCCTAATCGGGCAGTATAAATAAGGCGATATTATTATTATAGTATTGTAAAGTTGACAATTATTGGTCTCATGTAGGGATAGTATAGTTTTGTTTTATTGTCATATCGTCTTGCTGGGGGGACATTCTGTACATTAGGCGCCAGCGGTGCTAGGCAAGAAGACAGTATCACAAACAAAATTGGCGCTCTTAACAAGGTTGATGTTAGATAAGACGTATGTTAGATAAGACGATGTTAGATAAGACGTAAGATGTTAGATAAGACGTATGAAAGGGACACCGGGAGTAGGCACGCTAACAGTTGGATCCATTTCTGGATTTCCAGACCGACGCCTTAACCACTGATCTACCGGCGGGACAGTCATCCGAATTATTTGTTCCTCTTTCTCTCTCCTCTAGATCATCCGCCACAATGACGCCCCGCAATCCGCATGCGGTGCAGATCGCCATGCGGATCAAAGAGGTGGACACGAAACAGTACGTCCTGTACGACACACTGTGTTCCTCTCTCGTGTCTGACTTTGTGCACGGGTCCGATCATCTCAGCTTCGTGGCGTACGGTCCGTACCGGAACGGAAAGACGTACACAATCTTCGGCGACGAAGACGACATCGTCAATGTGAGCACGCAAGGAATTCTCCCTCGCTTCTTGCACGATCTCATGAGCAAACTCGTGATTCTTCAAGTCAAAACAGGCAGCCAGTATGTGTTCTACGCCAGTTTCATCGAGATCTACAACGATATTGTGATCGATTTGCTCAGCGCGACGAATGAGAACGCGTCCTATGTGCTGGACACGGACGAACAGGGTTTCACGAACATTCACGGCGTGAGCAAACTGCAGTGCGTCACGTTCGCCGACGTGGTGCGAGTGCTCAGACACGGGCTGTCCGCGCGGAACAGAAAACTGCTCGACGGACACGTCTCCAGTTTGAGTCACGTGGTGTTCACGTTCCACGTGTACAAACTTCACGCCGGCACGCTCGTCAAGTACAACCGGCTCGTGTTCATCGACCTCACGTCGAACGAGAGCGAGAATCTCATCGAAGAGAGCATCCACAGCTACAACGAGCTGTACAACTCGAGCTACCAGACCATCTACGACGTGATCGCCAACCAGTACCAGTTCATTGTTCCCAACTACTTCACGGCCATTCACAAGTATCTCCAGGACGCGCTCAACGTTTCCAAGACAACGCCGCTCCGCCAGAAGACGCCGTTGGACTGTCACCAAGACAACGGAGGACGCATGAGAACCATCGTCTTGTGCTGCATTTCCAACGATCCTCTGTTTCAGAATGACGTGAACAATTGCGTCAGTTTGTTGAGTTATATTTACAATCTGTATCACGCAAGTCCGAGTGATGGCATCAGCAAGGAGCTGTTTATCAACTATTTGAGAAATAAACAGGTGACAAACGAGAGCACACTGTCGCCCAATCAGGTCATTCTCCCGAGGGATATAGATAATAGTGTTAGGAATAGCCATGATGTTAACAATAGAACTGTCTATGCTCAGGTCAATGATGGTAGGTATGGTGATGGTAGGGGTGCCTTCAGCGAAGATGGTCACATCGGAGATAATTTCAGTCATGTAAATAATGTGAAGCATCCTAGTGATATCAATCTTCAGAAAGGTCAAAAAGGTTTCGTCGAAGTAATGAGTAACCCAGAAATCGGTCAGAATCAGTCAATGTTGCATTTTCAAAATACAATTCTTTTACCGCAGAATCCATGTTTTCCTAGTCAAACCCGAATAGGTTCGAATATATTGGGTGAACCATTACATAGTGCCAAAACAATGGATGCAAATATGATGCAGAATGCAAATACACGTTCAATCACAGGAAATACACATAATGTTAACACAATGCTAATGGTTCCTAGAGATAATGCATCCCATACCATTGGTCCACTCCGTAACTCTAATCATACAATAGCCAACATAAACCAGCACAGTGCTTTCCACGGACATCTTACACACAGTTCACACCTACACTCAACCCAGGTTCCAAATTTTATTCATCCACCTCATGTCCCGAACGTCAACCAATCAATAGTGCCAAATTTTAATAATTTAAGCTATGCGCCAAACTATAGTTCACACATGGTTGTGTCAAATATGAACCAGACTTTGAGTCCATCGGTTACAGCAGCAAATCCTTTCAATGTGGTTTCTGATCAAACCAAAGCGAAACTCGTCCCACCGAATGCCAATCCATGCGATAGGAAAATGAACGCCATTGAAACACGCAAAAGATCCACCTGTCGTCCTTCATTGTGTAAAATAGATGAAGAAACAGATAATGCTGACGAAGATGAAGACGAAAGTGAAGACGAAAGTGATAAAGATGGAAACAAAAAAGAAAGTGATGCTAGTGGAAGCGAAGAAGAAAGTGACAATGAAGTAAATGATGAAGATAGAAAAAGTGAAAACAAGAGAAGTCAAAGCCATGAAAGTAGTGAAGATAGTGATGCATATAATTCAAGCTTGGCAAGTGATTCTATAAGCTTAGACAATGAGGACGGTATAAACGAGGATTTAAGAAGTGATGATGAGGCTATACGCACCGAGAGTGAATGTGAAAACCTTGAGGAAGATATAGACGTAGCTGATGCCAATGTAAGTTTGCGTACCGGTGAAACTTGTAACAACACGTTATATGCAGTTGGTGGTGCCATGAAATCAATGGGTGTTGGTAGTAAAGACAATTCTCTCTCAAATGACATGGATTCTGCTATTGAAACGTTCAAAAGTGTTTGGAAAGGCTCAACTGAAACTAGTGTTGCAAAAGTCTGCAGTGAAGTTGCAGATGTAGACAATGACACGTCCGGAATAGTCTCTGCCAATGTGGTGAATACTCTAGATGGAATGAAAACAGATGATGAAGTCAGCAGTGATCTGAGTGCTGATAGTGATGAGATGGATGATACGAAAAGCATTCCAACCAGTGAAGTAGGAAGTGAAGAGGAAGCTCTGTTAGAAGCGCAAGAAATTGGAGACACCCATTTGGTAAGACCTATTGGTTTTACTAAGTATCGATTTGAAGATCCTCAGACTAAAGAATGTGATACTCAAATCCAAATGACATCTAGCATGCGTCCTACACATGGAGCATTTGTGAAAGTCCCACCACAAGGGATGGGACATAATCTGAGTCTACTCGCCAACGAAATTCATCCAGCGCAACTTTTGGAAAGAATGGAGCTCAACTTGAGTCTATCAAATGCTGCCGCTCACATGCCTCCTCCCCAAGGGTTAGGTCATAATTTGAGGATGATTGCTGACGAAACACTTGCGATGTCACCTTTGAGGAGACTGCAGCCCATGAATCTAATGCGCAATGATGTACATGCAATAGAGCATGCAAAAAGTGCGCTGGTACCAATTGTCGGCGATAGCTGCGAAGACACAGAACACACGATGGATAACACTGAAACCGAGTTTACTGAAGACAGTGATAACAATGAGGACGATGAAGAGACTCAGGTTGATGAGCTGGAGCTAAAAACCAAGCTGGAAAACATTTATGCGAATCTGGACAACAAAGTGCGCTTGTTGAATGTTAATTATTTGAGAGTAATTTATTCAATGATAAATCTCAATAGCGATACTCGTTCTAGTGGTGCAAATTCTGCGCCTGATGATAGTGTTCCTGTGTCGAATCAAAACGTGATTCAAAATCGATCAAATTCTCATTCGAGCACTGCGCAAAATCATTCCCAACAGGTTAATCTTATGTCTCAGCCTAGTAGTTTTAGTCCTAATCCTGTGTCTAATGTTACCAATCACTTTGCTTTTCAGACAGAGATCTCTGAAACAGCTTATCAAAGCAATAAAACGAAAATGCATAATGTTTCAGGAGCTTATGTTAACGAGAATCTTGTTGTACAAAGGCGATCAGACTTTCATGACAGGAATTTTCATACAGAAGTACATTGTGCGTCCAAACTAAATAGTCAAACGAGTGTTGGTTTTGTTGGGAACAAACAGAATTCTTCTTTGAATCCTGTTCAACAAATCCCTCCAAACCGCATTGCTGGTTCTCCACATTCTGGAAAGATGGGCCATTTGCATCACCAACCACAAAACAGTTCTCATCCAACAATAGTTCTGAATCATTTAGGCAATTTTCAACCCAGTCCTTTTGTAGACGCTCCGTCTCCACAGCTTCCAGCTGTCCCTCTCAGTCACCAAACACCAAACCAGTTTCCGCTTTCAAATGATCTGTCTTTACGAAACCAAATCGTTGGGCAATCCATGTCTCCTCAAAATAACAAATCTTCTGTTAACGTTTCATTTGTAACTGGTGGACAGAAAGTAACAGATCGAATTCACATGGGACATCTTCCTGGAAATCATTTTGTAGGTAATATCCCCGTGAACAATTTAAATGTAAAGCACCTTCCTCGAAATTCAGAGATCATGCATACTACAATTCAAGCATTTCCGAACACTCCCAGTGCGTTTGTAGCCAATAAGGCCAACTCAACCCCTATACCAAATCAACAGATAAATAGTATAGGACAGTCCACTGTACCATTGCAAGCTCTTGATGGAAACTTTAAGGAAAATCTGAGGGTCAACCAGGAATGTATTGATCCAAATGGTCAACATCCTTTAGTCAAAGATCAGACCTTTTACGAAGAAACTCCATGTTCTAAATTAGATGTTCCAGATCAGTATGTGTTTCCAAATTCTACCAATTTTCATAAACAAGTAGAGCCAAATACAAACTCGGTTCCACACAAACAGCTAGAAAAGAAAAGTGACGATAGGAAAGTTGTACATAAGAAAGATTCTAAAAAACATAAAAGTCGCAAGTCTAAAGATAGCAGCAAAAGCAAATCCCAAAGAAAAAATGATAGTTCAATTACGACAAAGACCATTTCTACAGTAGAAGTTACGAAAAGTAACGAACAAACTGATCGTAAAACTAGGCATCAACAAGGAGGTGATGATACTTTTATTGGAAATGAAATGAGTTCTAGGCTACATGAAGAAAATGCTACAAAGCAGTCTGATCAAAACAAGTTTGTTGAAGAATGCATTGCAGCAGTTGGAGGAATCACAACAATTGAAGATGAATTATTGAACAACATTCAACAGTTGCAGATATGTGATGACGTTTTGCCTTCTAGAACTGTCCACGATGGTGCCGTCATAGAAGATGGATTCGTCGCACATATGATGCCACTAAATGTATTTGGAACCGAAGTACAAGATGTAAATATGACTGGTGTAATAAATGACGATTCGAACCTGGATAATTTAGTAGGAGCTGTGCATGTTCAAGATCTGAAATACCAGTCTAATCAAGCCATTGGTGGTGAACAACCCACAAATCGGACTACCAAAAATATATCTGGTTCAAAATCGCACTCGAGAAGCAGTTCCTCACGAACAACGAAGGCTAATGTGGATTCTGGTCTAGACAACGCTTTGTCCAGCTGTGAGTTTGGTCCCGTGTGGAACGCATTGGACACAACCAAGGCAGCGATGAATGTCGTTCTTCTCGATGTGGACACGGCTTGCGAACGCATCAACGAGCTTAAACAGCTAATCAATCTCAAAAATAACCTCCTCAAGTTCCTCATCAACAACAAATCCTTACGTGAGGAATTTCGCACCAAAGTAGAAGCGAAGACAGTTCATCTCAAAATAAAGCTGAGAAGACTAAAGCAAGAACTAGATGAACTGAGACACATGGAAAAGAAGATCAACATCGAGAAGTTGAACTTGAACTTCAAGAAGAATCGAAATGGGGGTGATGCAACCAAGCAGCTTATTCTCTTTAATCATTTGAATAGAATCAAACATGATGATGAGACAAGCAGTGGCCATGGGAAAGGTCATAAGCGTGTGAGGAGGAGAGATTTAGACGGGTCGAGGAAAATCATGGAACTTGGAGATGAAATGGACACGTTGGGAAAACGAAACAACACAGCACTGCCGTGGTCGGACGCTGGGCCAAGTAGTATCCCGCGGCATGAATCAAGTCTAGGCGCTTTAGTCAACAAATACGGCGGACCTGAGAGAATGCATGAGTTGACTGGAGCGACGAACACACACCTTATTGAAGAAGAACCGCTGCCAAGTCACGAGTCAGATTTGTCCATGACCATAAGTCGCTTGAAGCGCGAGAAAGAAGTGATGGAAAGAAGACTGCATAACTTGGATGTGATCACAAAGATTACGGTGCAGAGTGATGAACAAATAGAAGATCTCAACAAAAATTTGAGCAAATGGACAAAACGGTTGACGACTTTTGAGAAATTGATCGATGCTGAAAAGGCAAAGAAAGAGCAGCTGAAAAACGATCTCGTTCTAAACTTGTACAAGATTCGATCCCTGGAAGAGACGTTCAATCGAGACCGACACAAGAGTGAAGTACTACATGATATAAGTTTTCTCATTGATAGGTTAAACCCAAACGGTCTGATCGAATTCGTTAAACGAGATTCAGACGTGAGTGCTAGTGATAAGACAATCAAGCGGAGTAACGATAGTAGCAATGTTGGGACTCTCGCTAAAACTTCTCATGTAAAAGTAGACCTAGAAAATATAAATGAGAAAATTGGTGATCAGGACGTGGTAAATAACCACCCTGAACATAAAGTAGAAGCTGAACTTGAGAAAAATGTTCATTTAAATACCTATTCTAAATATGATCAAGATATGCTAAGTAGTAGTGGACAGATTCAAAATGGAATCACCATTGAAGATGATAAGAATATTACTAATCCAGTTCAACTAGAAATCGCCATAAGCAAATGTACAAATACAGAAAATCCTCTCAATAACGCATGTGAAACGAGAAACACTTTAACTTTAACAGAAACATCAAGCCAAACAGATGGTGTAATTTTCAGCGCATCTTCAAATAGAAAAGAAACTATGGATAAACTTTCACTTTTTATCCGAAATACCCCTGTAAGCGAAGATCATACACAAACTAATTCAAGTGAAACTAAAGACAAGTCCATCTTTGAATTACTTCCTTTATCAACACCAAATGCAGAAGACACCAACACAAACCGTGACGTCATTAATAAAAAGTGTGATGTCATTGACACTCTTATGAACGGAAATGAAAGGAAACTAGACAACCTGCTGGAAACAGAATCCAGCATCGATACGCTCGGAAGTACGTCGATGCGGAATTACAAAATGACCAACTCGACAGAAATATCGGAGAACGCCATTTCTGTAACTGCGACCAGCGACAAGAGCGCAGGCGGCACTATTATCTGTGAGAAGCGCAAAAAGAAGTCCTCCCTCAGTCGAGCTTTCAGCTTTCGTAAATCTCACAACACGGTCAACTCGTCAGGCCAGTGTGCATCAACAGAGCGATCGACGGAAAAGCCGCCGAGCGAAAAACCGGAAAAATCGACCACGGGAAAAAAGATCAAGAATTTCATTCTTAACAAATCAGGCGATAAAAGCAAGTCAAACGATAGTATTCGGTTGAAGAAACCGGACGATCAACTGTCGAACTGTTCAGGCCAGTCTACCAACAAACTAACCAGTGGAAATGGTAAGGAGAACGACAAGACGTCAAACTCATCGCTGGCGTCCAAATTGAGAATCATGGTCGAGAATAATACACGGAATGAACAGGGCAAAGTAAATGTTGAAGAGAAACCCACTGGTGAAGAAAGGAAACATGGAGAATCCAGTGGAGGAAGCAGTGAGAGCACATCTCAGGCGTGTGCTCAGCAAAGTCAAAACAGTCAGCACCACGAAGCTCATCAAAACACTCGTAACAACACGGGTGAAAACGAATCTCAAAACAGTAGAATCAATGAAGATAGTGCGAATGTTGTAGATGTTAATGCAAAACGTGAAGATCTGAAAGCCGAAATAGCTAAACTGCTCGAGCTCAAACAAGTCATTGTAGAAAGGCGAATGAAACTCTTCCCCAACAAATGCCCAGATCAGTCCGAATTGAATCGGAAACTCTTTTTCGAGTATGACGAATCAATCGAAACCATTGATGTTCTTGTTGAGTACAAAGGAAACATGATAAGGGAGCTAAATGATGGTATCAATGCTGACAACGAGCGAGAAGACTATGAGAGCTACATTAGCAAAGCTTGTAGAAATGCCAAAAGTACGACTAGTCCTGTTCAATCAGATGCAAAAAGTGATGAATATAGTTATAGCAAAAAATTTCACAACAATTCAAACAGGGTTGTGGATGGACAATGCCAACCTGTCAGTACAAACGGTCTTCGTTATGATTTGAACGTATCTGCTCCCATAAGTAATTACAATAACACTCAGAACAATGCAGCTAATCTTTGTTGCAGTCCAACTTATAATGAAAACAGTCTGATTCAGAACTTCCCGTGCAATAATTTACGAAAACCAGATAATCCTGTTCATAATTTTGTGATGTCACATGGGTATGGACATACACCCAACCCACTTTACCAACTCAACGCAAATGCTAGTGGAGCTTCTAGACAAACAAATAGCCTGAATAATAACAGTAAAACTATCCAACAAAACACCAATAGCCAAGGAACAACCTCAGTATACCATAACATGGAAAGTACAACTAGCGAATTTAACCATGTCAATCAAACGAACTTTCACAATTTCAACGTAACATCGAACAATAAAAACTCTACCATTGTAGTACCAGACGACAATTGTGCGAACATCGGCGCACCACTAAATGCACCTTTCAATGCATCTAATCTTCTGGAACACCCCAATGGAACATCTGGTAAAACGAATGGACCCTCCAATGTGAAATCCAGTCATCTTCATGTTGACGCACCACTAAATACACCTTTCAATGCATCTAATCTTCTGGAACACCCCAATGGAACATCTGGTAAAACGAATGGACCCTCCAATGTGAACTCCAGTCATCCTCATGGCTCTGTCCACTCGGAAAGAAGAAACACGGACCTGTACCACACGCTGATCCACAGTCTGATCAACTTGAACTACAACGAGCTGGTTCTCGTCGTGTACAAGTACTTCAACCGAATCGTGGATCTCCGGAGCACTTCGGTCGACTCGAGAAACTGTCCAGTCGTTGGACTTCAAACTGGAAATGAAAATCGCCACCGAGCAGGAGATGAATCTGAAGTTCGAGCGGCTCCACCAGCACAACCAGATTCGAACGAGAAACATCTACGCTCTTGCAGAAAGACTACCAGAGCAAGCTGCATCTGATGGTCCAATGTATCTGCGCGGACTTCGATCGGACGGACGACGGGCGCTCTCAAAGTGTTTCCCCAACCGGGGGCGGCGGCGGGGAAGGAACGACACGTTCCTCCTGAAAGAGGAGAACAAACACTTGAAGTCGGTGGTGAAGTATCTGGAGGCCCAGCTGAAGAAGAAGGACGAGGAGGCGGGGAGGGGGAGGCCGGGGGCGGTGGTGCCCGCCTCCCCCGAGACAGGTGGAGAGACTGTCGGAGCTGGCGGCGGTGGAGACCGGGGTGGGGTCAACCAAGGTCATCACGATGGAGAACGGCAGGATGGTGATCTCGAGGAAGATGTAGACCCAGCCTGTAGACTTTGTTTTTTAGTATTTAAAAAATGGCAAACCACGATATCAAAATCAATTCAATACATATACTTTTTTTCTCTTTTTTTAACACGTAGACGACCGGGTGTACCACCGGTGGTAC
Organism: Bactericera cockerelli; assembly: GCA_024516035.1. Taxonomy (NCBI): domain Eukaryota; kingdom Metazoa; phylum Arthropoda; class Insecta; order Hemiptera; family Triozidae; genus Bactericera; species Bactericera cockerelli. The sequence goes on from CM044966.1 coordinate 11,394,498, forward strand.
ACGCACGTTCGTACTGAATGGACCGGGTGTACCCCCGGGTGGTACACGCACGTTCGTACGGAATGGACCGGGTGTACCACCGGTGGTACACGGGGTCGGATAGCCGTATTATCGCCGGTCCCACAAGAGAATTCACGAAAAACCATGCCGGTCGTCTAAGTGTTAAATGGCAAACCACAATATCAAAATCAATTCAATAAATATACTTTTTTCTTGAAAAAACAAAAAAAAAAAGATGAGTGTTTCACAGCCTTTTTTGTTTCGTAGCCATGAAACAGGAGCTACTGTAGACGCTTGTGGTCTGTGTTGTAGCCTACCCATCCCGTAGTATGCCTCCCCTCTGATGGGCGAGAAGTGACACCATACTTCCCATTTAGGTGCTAGGTCAACACGAGCGCACCGGAAGGTATCCCTTACAAACAATTGTAACCAAATTAAGAATACAAATTTTTGTCGGCGCGGGGGTTCGAACCCGGGACCTTCCGCATGGCAAGCGCGTGCTTAACCACTGAGCTATTTGTGCGCTTTGTTTTTTAGTATTTAAAAAATGGTAAACCACAATATCAAAATCAATTCAATACATATACTTTTTTTTTACTGAGAGGAGGTAAAATCTTCTTAGCATTCAAGACGGAGTGTGGGGTTTAAGTGCTTATAACGGTGCGCTATACCTACTAAAAACCTCCTCTCTATGTATATATTATCCTAGAAATCCTAGTTTTTTTACATAATTATACATATGTTTTTTTACATAATTATACATATGTTTTTTTTACATAAAGATGCGCACTGGTAGTCAAGTGGTTAACGCGCTAGTCTGGTAATTAAGGTAGCGTAGGGATCCGTTGGTTCGAATCCCACCCAGTGCACAATTTTTCAGTGAATTTTTTCTCATTAATTTGAGTTTGTGGCCACATAATAATAAGACTCTGAGGGTTAGGGGATAGAAAATGCTTTGAGCATTAACCTCGCCTGGTGGTTACCTTCCATTTAAGAGTATTATTTTTATTATTATATGTAAAAAAAATATGTATAATTATGTTAATTTAATAAGACATCTATTTTTTTTATTGATAATATCTCTTTGTAAATAGTCCATTTTTTATAGTTTTGGTTTTCAACTATATTATATTTTTTATTATTACAGATAAAAGATATTGTGATCCCGTGAACAAAGTACTCAGAATATCTACTTGAGCAATTTCCTGGCTCCAAATTTCTTCCTGAAACAATTTTAGTTAACATGAGTATCGAATCTTATTATTAATACCTACCTACCTACCAATTGGCACTACAGCCCGGGGTGGGCATTGGCCCCTTGAGCAATGCTTCGCCATTCAACTCTGTTGTTTACTTTGTCTTATTATTAATACTCGTATGTATTGAAAATTTTCTTATAAAACATTACTTAACTTTAGAATAGGTAATGATGTTTCTCTCGTTTTAATCATGTTGCGATTTTTTTATGTGTAGTAAAATTTTGCTTTTTTTCCGCATTTGTAATGTATAATTATTTTTTTTCAAGGGACATTGTTTTATTTTTTTTGATAACAAACACAGTTAGCCTGTACATATTGACCTCATTTGACTCCAAAATTCTTCCTAAAACAGTCTCTTCTTCATGGTTGTCTGATCTCTGTAAATTATTAGTACCTATTCATTTTTTATGATTTTACCGTGTTCAGTATTTTTATTATTGTAAAATGTAATCCTTAATCTAAAAGTATTATTATTGTGAAATTTATTTTTCAAATATTGTATTATTTATTTTGGCGTTGAAAAGAGTATTTTTTTATTTTATTATTTAGCTATCTTAAAGTACTCTTGAAAATTACAATAGCTTTGGCATTGGTAGGCATGGCAATTCCGTACAGCCAACAATAGTACTTAATGGAGACAAAAAGAAGTTCTATATGTTTTTGACAAGAAAAAAACTTATTAATGTAAAATTTCTCTAGGCCTAACTTTTGTTGGTGTAATTTTTGTGATTGAAACTTTTATGAATCTCTACTTTGTATTGAATTGAGATTATTTTACGAGTACGTTTACACGTTTTGTTCTGTATCTTGTAAACTTGCTTTTCTCCCAATTTCTTTAGATTGATAAATATTTGTAACTTAGGGCGAAATTAATAGACATATTCTAAGGGCGGAATTAATAGACGTTTTTGTAATACCTCTGTGGCGCTAAGTCAAGGATTGCGTACTGTTTAAGACTGTAAGATAGGGAAAACCGACACTTACCAACGTTTTATGTTATTGATGTTGTCTATTAATTCCGCCCTAAATCACTAAGCGTCGGTTTTCCCTATCTTACACAGTACGCAATCCGTGACTTAGCGCCAGAGGGGTAATATAACAGTGTCTATTAGGGCGAAATTAATAGACGTTTTTGTAATACCTCTGTGGCGCTAAGTCTCGGATTGCGTACTGTGTAAGATAGGGAAAACCGACGCTTAGCAGTGACTTATGATTTATAATTTGTCTATTAATTTCGCCTTAATATCGAACTTAGGGCGAAATTAATAAACGTTTTTGTAATACCTATGTGGCGCTAAGTCTCAGATTGCATTCTCTGCTAGGGGAAAACCGATGTTAAGCAATGACTTAAGTTGTCGATTTTGTCTAATAATTTTGCCTTTCAAATTTTATATTTTGGTCCTACAAGTATTAACAAATCGTATTCAATTTTATTCAAACCCTCAGTATTATAAAAAGCACGTTAAACAGGGAGAAAACCAGGGTCTCGCTAGAGGACTATAAACAGAGAACTGACTAGCCAACCCTTACAAACTAGGCTAGCTTTCAGTTTCCCAAGTGTTTAATGGATTATAAAGAAAAGTCCAAGTCCTTATTATGGTTGATCGCACGTAGAAATATGTGGTTCAGGACGAGCCAACTTTGGCTACTGTTGGACCAGCTTGGCTACTGCTGGGGGGAATGATAGTCTTCAGCCAACTTAATTGGAAAAGTTGGCTCGTTCTGAATCACATAGTTCTATGTGCTATCAACCATGGTGAGAACTTGGTCTTTTTCTTTATAAACCGTTTAAAAAAACCCTTGGGAAACTGTAAGCTAGCCTGGCTTGTAAGGGTTGACTAGTCCATTCATAGTCCTCCAGCGAGACACTGGTCTTCTCCCTGTTTAACGTTCTTCAGCCGTAAAATTATAATTAAGTAGTCATTACTAACTCTTCTTACCGACCTCAGTAGCTTGAGTGATAAGGCGGCGAACTTGTATCCTGGAGGTCGGTGGTTCAAGTCCCGGTTTCAGCGTAGATTTAGTAAAGCGAGTTTGAGTAGTTATGATATCACGAAAGTGATTAACACAAATATATCAACTTTTAACTTTTACAAACTCTTCTTTTTTCTCATTTCTTATATTATTTGTAAGCTTTGTTTCTGTCTGCCTGTAATCTCTTCTTTCATGATAAAATTTCACTTGTATTAATTGTATATTACTATTGTGCCATCTTAGATTTATGAACATTTTTCTTCGCAGAATTATTGAAATAAATTTCGAAAAAGAATGTATCAGTAAGAAATTAAAATTGGAAAATTGATTTTATTAACATTTCAGGTTTTATTGAAAGACTATACACATAAACAGGGAGTAGACCAGCATTGGCTTGGTTCTGGGGGCCCTTGTCAATTATTAGCCTCCTTGTAAAGACAGTGGTATATACAGGGTGGGCCATGAATTAGTTAACATTTGAAAAAATCGTATAAAAAAAAACCATTTAACATATTTTAGAAATCGTTTATTTACGAGAAAGCTAATTAGTTGTAATTTATTTTTTAAAAATTATTTCGTCTAAATGACCACCGTTTCGGTTTTTGCACTCATCTAAGCGAGTCCTGAAGTTTTCAAATACTCTTCTGCAAAGAGACCGCGAGATCGCCGACATCTCTTGGATGATTTTTTCTTTAAGTTGACGCAGTGTATTCGGTTTATCAATGTAGACACGACTCTTTAAATAACCCCATAAAAAGAAGTCTGCTGGGGATAGATCTGGACTTCTGGGTGGCCATGGGATGTCACCACGTCTGGATATCAGCTTTTCCGGAAACATGTCTTTGACCACCGGCAAGGACTCGTTCGATGTGTGACACGTGGCTCCATCTTGTTGAAACCATGTGTTACGATTATAGCCAGCAAATTCCAGTAGCATCGGTGCTAAGAACTCCCGTAACATTTTCACATACTCGGCAGAATTAACAGTAACTGAACGTCCTCGAGAATCTTCGAAAAAGTAAGGTCCGATGATTCCTTTTGCTGAAATTGCAGCCCATACAGTTACCTTAGGAGAGTGAAGTGGCCTCTCATGTTTAGCTTTAGGATTTTCGGTGCTCCAATACCTGCAATTCTGTTTGTTTACATGTCCATTTAGGTGGAAATGGGCTTCGTCAGAGAATAAGATGTTGTCAAAATTACTGAATCGAGTTAACATTGTTTCGGCATATGACTTGCGCAAATTTAAATCATTAGGGTTTAGTTCTTGCACTACCTGGATCTTGTATGGATGTAATTTCAAAATACGGCGTAATGATGTGCGGGATAATCCTAATTCAGCCGAACGTTTGCGTGTCGATAAACCTGGATCACGTCGAACAGAAGCGGAAACTTGCTGCACGTTCTCTTCGCTCCGAGAAGTCCGCGGGCCGCCGGTTTGTTTCACATTTAGTGTAGATCCCGTCTCTTCGAACTTCTTCACCCATTTCTTTATTAAAGGAGCACTTGGACACTGATTTAAGTCGTGTAAACCATATTCAACGCGAAATAACCGTCTCACAGTAATGAGCGAAAATTTGTTTAAATAAAACTGTTTCACGCAGTAAGCGCGTTGCGGCCCCGTGAAGCGATCCATTGCGACTAAATTTCCAAGAAGAGAGCTAGTGCCCCCGCCCGCGCCCGCGCCCCGCGCGGCAATAGTTTTCGCGGTAAGTTACATTTAAATGTTAACGAATTCTTGGCCCACCCTGTAGAAGTGCTGAGTCATTCCTCCACTGTCTGGCTACCATCGTTCTCGATGACGCCAGCTTATGATGATGGGGGATACATACAAATTTGTTGGTGAAATAGTATTGAGAAAATTCAATTTGTGTTGTATTTTTTCTATTGTTTAACGAACAAACTGATTAACTATTAAAGCTCAATGTGCCTCACAGTAGACCTTGCACATCAAGCGAAACGATCATTTCGCGGGAGAAAGCGTCCCAGAAACTACAGTGCTTATAATATAATGGTAAATATAGTTTGAATGTATTTTGTCGTCTCTAAAGTACCTAAACTATGTAATATAGTAATTATATTATTCTTTATTTTTCTACATAGACGGGATTTAAACCCAGGTGTGCCAGCGTCGATGGCGCGTGGAATGCACCTGGTTCTCGTAGGATCACCGAAGTTAAGCAACGTCCAGCAAGGTGAAGAATTCGTGATGGCGCGTATCAATCTGCCACGTAATCTTCCAGGTCTCTTCCTATTTGCGTCCAATGAATGTGGTTGGTTGAAAATCCCACCACAGGGCGTATTAATCTGCCTCGTAATCTTTGAAATCTCTTCCTATCTAAGTCCACTTGTTCTTGTTGTAGCCAGCTTGTCTACAGCTGGAGGGGTGAGTGATGGTCTCCATCCAACTTTATTTAAAATTTGGCTCGTCCTGAACCACATGTTTCTATGTGCGATCAACCATCATGAGGACTTGGACTTTTCTTTATAAGCCATTGAACCCTTAGGAAACTGCAAGCTACTAGCCTGGCTTGTAAGGGTTGGCTAGTCTGTTCTTTTTTTTTTCTTTTTTTTTTGGTTGAATTTACGCATATCGCATCCATTTAAACAATATCGCGGGTATATTATATACAAAAAAAAATCCTTAACTAGATTTAAATATAAATAATAAAAAAATCCTTAGAATTAAATCCTAAATAGTAAAAAGTTCTCTGTTTATAGTCCTCTAGCGAGACACTGGTCTTCAACTGAAATGAATGTGGTTGCTTGAAATTCCCACCAGAGCGCGTATCAATCTGCCTCGTAATCTTCCAAGTCTCTTCCTATCTGTGTCCACTTAAATGAATGTATCAATCTGCCTCGTAATCCTCCAGGTCTCTTCCGATCTGCGTCCACTTGTGCATCAACTCTGTGCTCTCGTACTTGTCCAGAAGCTCCAGGAATTTCCAGCCCGTGTGTTGGGTGCCCAGGACGTAGGAGTTGGTGCCGCCCTGCTCCTGGAAGGTGTAGAGACCCAGGACTAGGGACTGGCAGAGACGCGCCCTGATGCAAGTCTGTGGGCGAAGGGAAAATGTTGGGTGTATTCATCATCATAGCCTCTTCCTTCCCAATGTGCATCTGAATGCACATTTTTTTGGTAATGCTATGATCCCAAGACAAAATTGTCCCGCCTATAATAACGCACAGAGTTCTCCTTCCTTTGAAAAAACCTCTGTGGTAAAGATCCGTTCACATTAAAGATTAAAATCAACATGAGTTCAGAAAAGTTTTTGTGCATTTGAATGCACCTTGGGAAGATACCATTACAAACTATATATTGCGATCGGGAAGATAACACTACTCAGAAAATGTGCATTTGAATGCACATCGGACAGGTACCACTACAAATGATAAAAGCGCTTGGGAAGGAAGAGGATAGGGTTACGTCATCGTGAACGATGGTAGCCAGACAGTGGAGGAATGACTCAGCACTTCCAACACTGTCTTTACAAGGAGGCTAATAATTGACAAGGGCCCCCAGAATCAAGCCAATGCTGGTCTACTCCCTGTTTATAGTGTCCCAGCCAGACTGCTGGTCTACTCCTTGTTTATAGTCCCCCCGCCATGGGTGTATTAGTTAAATTAACTAAAAAAATTGTCTGTGGGCGAAGAGAAAATGTAGGGTGTATTAGTTAAATTAAATAAAAAAATTGTCAGTGGGCGAAGGGAAAATGTTGGGTGTATTAGTTAAATTAATAAAATAGTTCGGCTGGTTTGGGCCCTTCTTAAATAGAATCGTTGGCGTTAGGAAGGCCATCCAGCCATAAAAAAATATTTCGTTACATAATTTCGTTACATAATTTCGTCACATAATTTCGTTACATAATTTCGTCACTTAATTTCGTTACATAATTTTGGTTATGTGCCAGAGCAAAGACATGAAAATGTCAAAAACGCTTGCATACGAGTCTGCAACCATTGGGACATTTTCATTTTTATAATTTAATATTTCGTTACATAATTTCGTCACATAATTTCGTTACATAATTTTGGTTATGTGCCAGAGCAAAGACATGAAAATGTCAATTTAATATTTCGTTACATAATTTCGTCACATAATTTCGTTACATAATTTCGTTACATAATTTTGGTTATGTGCCAGAGCAAAGACATGAAAATGTCAAAAAAATCGTCTGTGAGCGAAGGGAAAATGTTGGGTGTATTAGTTAAATTAAATAAAAAAAATTGTCTGTGGGCGAAGGGATGGGTCTTAATTTTCATCCGAATAAATGCTATGTCATAAATTACACCAATAAAGAAAATCGCTATAACTATCCTTACACCATAAATAATACCATCTTGAACTATGGAGACTTGTAGACCATTAGACGTGGGTGTTATGTTCGAAAAAAAACCTTGAGTTCAAGAAAGGTCTAGAAGAAATACAGAAGAAAGCATTTCAAAGGCCAGGAATGATAATCCGATAGTGATAATAGGAAAAGTTTATATTTTACCTGCAGTAGCTCTTTGTAGGGAAGTTTGTATTTTACCTGCAGTACTTTGAGCGCGTTGTAGGGAAGTTTGTATTCTACCTGCAGTGGACGCTAACGAGTTCCTTCCGAACCTTTTTTTTACTCAGGTAGTGATACCGAGTTACTTCCCGTACACGAAAGGTAAATACACGTGTTGCTTCCCGATGCAAACACCGAGTACCTGAGACCTGGGTCATGAGTTACCATGGAATGACAAAATTATAGTATTTTTTTTTTTTTTTAGTATTTTTTTCCTCATAGGCATGGCCTTTAATGTATTTTACCTAACCCTACTATAAAACCGAGGCATAGCCTACATTGTATTTTACCTAACCCTACTATAAACCCAAGTCATGGCCTTCAATGTATTTTACCTAACCCTACTATAAACCCAAGGCATGGCCTTCAATGTATTTTACCTAACCCTACTATAAACCCAAGGCATGGCCTTCATTTTATTTTACCTCACCCTACTATAAACCCAAGACATGGTCTTCATTTTATTTTACCTCACCCTACTATAAACCAAGGCATGGCCTTCATTTTATTTTTCTTTTAGACCAGGTAACGGGAAGCAAATCGTTTTCGGGAGGAACTCAACGGGAAGCAAGTCGGTAAGGTCAAAACTATGACCAGGAAGGAAGTCGGTAAAAAAAAGGTCGATGGGAAGGAACTCGGTTCCTCCCACCTGCAGTACTTTGAGCGCGTTGTAGGGAAGTTTGTATTTTACCTGCAGTACTTTGAGCGCGTTGTAGGGAAGTTTGTGTTTTACCTGCAGTACTTTGAGCTCGTTGTAGGGAAGTTTGTGTTTTACCTGTAGGGAAGTACTTTGAGCTCGTTGTAGGGAAGTTTGTATTTTACCTGCAGTACTTTAAGCTCGTTGTAGGGAAGTTTGTGTTTTACCTGTAGTACTTTGAGCTCGTTGTAGGGAAGTTTGTATTTTACCTGCAGTACTTTGAGCTCGTTGTAGGGAAATTTGTATTTTACCTGCGGTACTTTGAGCTCGTTGTAGCGAAGTTTGTATTTTACCTGCAGTACTTTGAGCTCGTTGTAGGGAAGTTTGTATTTTACCTGCAGTACTTTCAGCTCGTTGTAGGGAAGTTTGTATTTTACCTGCAGTACTTTGAGCTCGTTGTAGGGAAGTTTGTATTTTACCTGCAGTACTTTGAGCTCGTTGTAGGGAAGTTTGTATTTTACCTGCAGTACTTTGAGCTCGTTGTAGGGAAGTTTGTATTTTACCTGCAGTACTTTGAGCTCGTTGTAGGGACGTTTGTATTTTACCTGCAGTACTTTGAGCTCGATAATCTGATAGTGATAATAGGAAAAGTTTATATTTTACCTGCAGTACTTTGAGCTCGTTGTAGGGAAGTTTCCGCACCTTGGAGTAGCCTGCCAGGATGTAGGCTCCTATGTCCAGGCTCTGAGCCTGTAGGATCATGTAGGTTATGGTGATGGCTAGATCAAACACCTGTGGATAAATTATTGGTAATAAAGGGTTGCGTGGAAGAGATAGCCAAAGAAAATAACCCCGCCCTTTAGTTATGACATGAATATATAAATATATATATTTTCCCTCTACTTTATTTTTTGTGTCCGAATTAATATAGTGGTAAATAATAATGAATAAATATATATGTTTCTTAGTGTCATTATATCACAATTTTAGTGGGTAGTGCAGAATTATAGGACGTTTCCGTATGTTTCATATCCTAATTCTTTGTTTTTGCCTGTAAACCCGACACAAAAATGCCTAGCGCGCTAACTCAATCGGCCACGGTGACTACAACTGTAACCAAATTTTGAATACAATTTCCTGTTAGCTATGGGATTTTTTTTTATAATATGGGTTTAACGTCACTTTCAACTGCATGATTATATCATGACGAGGTGTCACCCTCCATTCGCAGCAATCTCACAAACCTACTACCCACAAGAACCTCACCGAGCATGGGTTGGGCCGGAATACCAGCACCACGAAGCCTTCATCTCGCAGGGCGTTGCTTAACTTCGGTGATTCTACGAGAACCGGTGCATTCAACGTATGGCCGCTGGCTCCTCTTTTTTTAATTTGGGTTTAACGTCGCCTTGAACTTCATGGTTATATCACGATGGGGGTTTCAGACAGTTTCACGAGGTTTAAATTTGAATGGTCACCCATCTACGAGTAAGTCCTAGCCTCGCTGGACGTTGTTTGACTTCAGCAACTGAGCTTAAAATTGGTGTATTTGACGCGCTTTCGACGCTGGCTAGGTATACATTGAACCATCAACCGGGGGACAACCCAACACAATTTCTTACCAGGCAAGAGTATTGACTGTCGCCGAAATCCAAGATGGAAAACCGCTCACTAGGTGTCTGAGAGGCCTCTATGCTCACTAGAATATTCTGCTCATTTATGTCGCCGTGGATAACTCCTGGAATTGTACAAAAAGTATATAGACTAATGCAGGGTGGGTGCAGCAATTTCCCTTTTTTGAAACGTCGATTAAAAAAAAAGCTGTGATACTTTCTTGACTTCTATTGATGGATTAGCGTCAAGAAATGTTGGAAATGCTCGTGTCATATCTGAAAAAGCTCAAATTGATGTAATTTACAGCGATATATCTAAATGTTTCGACTCTATTTCACACGCAGCCATAATACACAAACTACAATCAATAGGGTTCTCTACCCCTCTTGTCCAACTAATGAAGAGCTATCTATGTCAGAGAAAAAATCAAGTTTTGTTCGAAAACCACCTTTCTAAACCCTTCTATCCACCATCAGGAGTAGGGCAAGGTTCAAAACTTAGTAGCCTTCTATTTTATTCTAACATTTGATGACATCAGAAAGCACATAAAAAACTCTCAGTTTCAATTATACGCAGACGACTTAAAAATATACAAGAAAATAACATCTTATAATGACTGTATTTTATTGCAGGAAGATTTAAACTCCTCACAAAAGTGGCTTGCATCGGTTGGTCTACACTTTCACCCCAACAAATGCTTCAAAATGACATTAACCACTAAAAAGAACACCATACAAAATCCATATGAAGTCAATAAAACTCCCCTACAAAACGTAGAAACTTTTACAGATCTTGGTGTCACATTTAGCTCAAATTTGAACTGGGATGCACACATAGATAAAACAATAGGTGCGGCCAACCGGAGACTAGGGATGGTCATAAGATGCTGCACCCCCATTAGTGATACAGACACTATTACACTCTTATACAAAAGTATAGTACGTTCGAAATTAGAATATTGTTCTGCTCTATGGACTCCACAAACAAAAACCCAAATTATGAAACTTGAAAAAGTACAAGCTAATTTCGTACGATACCTTTTTCAAAAAGTCAATGGTTTTTACCCTAAATACCCTCCAACATAAGCTACAAATTACTGATTGAACATCTAGTCATTGACTCTATTGAATCCAGATTTAGGGACAATCAAATTAAATTTCTCAAAAATTTACTAACAAACAAAATTAATAGCATATATCTCACATCCAAAATTGATATTAAGGTCCCTAATCCAAGACTCCGTACTGACCCAACCACACTATTCGCTGTTCATCCAAATTTATCTAAATCTCCAATAATAGCTGCAATGAATGTCTATAATAACATCGAAAACAAACCAGACCTGTTCTATCCATACGAGTAATAAATAACACAAAAATAAACAACACTTGAACATCAAACATAAGTAACTCTATATCCCTGTAATCTGACTCATCAGATTAAGACATTGACAGCACGATAATATTGTTTACTATATGTAGATTGTTTACTATAGACATGCACATTCCACTCGTACAATTGATCATCATTCAGCAATCATAATTTGAATCAACTAGATAGTACCCAGATTAATATTAGACCTTGTTTATTTCTTCTATGTTATGTTTTATTATATTCACCTTAATTTTAAGCTATCAGTATGTATTGTATACCTATATATTATATAATTGTACATGTACATAAACACACAATAAATATATTCGCATCTGTAATTGCTTGTCTAGCCCTAAAAAGCTGGCAAGTGTTGATGTTGTATTTAAAAAAAAAAAAAAAAAAAAAAAAAAAAAAGAAATTTGATTTTATGTTGTTTTGAAGAGTACTCCATTCAAATGACGACCGCCATTTTCGATACACACTGATGGAGGCGATTTCTGAAGTTTCTCTCTACTTTCTCCAACATTGCTACCGGTATACGGCCTATTTCTCGCTGGATGTTGTGCTTCAATTGATCAAGGGTCATCGCGCGATCTTTGTAAACTTCAGCTTTGAGGTAACCCCATAAAAAATAGTCACAGGGAGCTAGTCTGTTTGGTTATTGCGTTCAAATTAACCAATCAGAGTGCGTTGTGTGATGGTTGAAAGGGAGATTTGGGGATTAAGAGACAGAGAGTGTTTCCTAGAACGAGCTTATTGCTAAGACCTTTCGTTCCCGAGATTTACCACTGAGCTAACGGGACAGACTGATACGAATGAACAGATTTAGGACTTTGAGAGATAAAGTGCTTTCTGGAATCAAGTGCACTCAACGCTGTCCTAGGCTGGTATGCAGAGACGATTTTGTAATCCCTATAGGGTTCACTGTAGGGTGGTCCGAGCTTGCTATAGGGAATACTTCGACCTTGAACCGACCTCAGTAGCTTGATCGATAAGGCAGTGGACTAGTAACCTGGAGGTCGGTGGTTCAAGTCCCGGTTTCAGCGTACATTTAGTAAAGCGAGTTTGAGTAGTTGTGATATCACGAAAGTGATGAACACAAATATGATAACTTTTTTTTACTTCGACCTTGACAGTTATTTATTAGAGAAACATCTGCATGCACATGCGCACAGACGCTTGAAACAAACGTCTCTGCATAACAAAATCAGCTGATAGGACAAAAGACCCAGGCATCCCTACAGTGAGGACTCTGCATACCACCCTTAGTCACCTTTCTGAAAGCTGTCCAGTTTAGCCATCACCTTGCTTTTTCACCTTTCTGAAAGCTGTCCAGTCTAGCCATCACCTTGCTTTCTCACCTTTCTGAAAGCTGTCCAGTTTAGCTATCACCTTGCTTTCTCACCTTTCTGAAAGCTGTCTAGTCTAGCCATCACCTTGCTCTCTCACCTTTCTGAAAGCTGTCTAGTCTAGCCATCACCTTGCTCTCTCACCTTTCTGAAAGCTGTCCAGTTTAGCCATCACCTTGCTTTCTCACCTTTCTGAAAGCTGTCCAGTTAGCCATCACCTTGCTTCTCACCTTTCTGAAATCTGTCCAGTTTAGCCATCACCTTGCTCTCTCACCTTTCTGAAAGCTGTCTAGTCTAGCTATCACCTTGCTTTCTCACCTTTCTGAAAGCTGTCTAGTCTAGCCATCACCTTGCTCTCTCACCTTTCTGAAAGCTGTCCAGTTTAGCCATCACCTTGCTTTCTCACCTTTCTGAAAGTTGTCTAGTCTAGCTATCACCTTGCTTTCTCACCTTTCTGAAAGCTGTCTAGTCTAGCCATCACCTTGCTCTCTCACCTTTCTGAAAGCTGTCCAGTTTAGCCATCACCTTGCTTTCTCACCTTTCTGAAAGCTGTCCAGTTTAGCCATCACCTTGCTTTCTCACCTTTCTGAAATCTGTCCAGTTTAGCCATCACCTTGCTCTCTCACCTTTCTGAAAGCTGTCTAGTCTAGCTATCACCTTGCTTTCTCACCTTTCTGAAAGCTGTCTAGTCTAGCCATCACCTTGCTCTCTCCACCTTTCTGAAAGCTGTCCAGTTTAGCCATCACCTTGCTTTCTCACCTTTCTGAAAGTTGTCCAGTCTAGCTATCACCTTGCTTTCTCACCTTTCTGAAAGCTGTCCAGTTTAGCTATCACCTTGCTTTCTCACCTTTCTGAAAGCTGTCTAGTCTAGCCATCACCTTGCTCTCTCACCTTTCTGAGAGTTGTCCAGTCTAGCCATCACCTTGCTCTCTCACCTTTCTGAAATCTGTCCAGTTTAGCTATCACCTTGCTTTCTCACCTTTCTGAAAGCTGTCTAGTCTAGCCATCACCTTGCTCTCTCACCTTTCTGAGAGTTGTCCAGTCTAGCCATCACCTTGCTCTCTCACCTTTCTGAAAGCTGTCCAGTTTAGCCATCACCTTGCTCTCTCACCTTTCTGAAAGCTGTCCAGTTTAGCCATCACCTTGCTCTGAAACTCATCCAGGACTCTCTCCACCATTCTGACTCTGGCCTCGTCTTGCAGCACGTAGAGAAAGCATCTGACCTGGAATTCAATCCAATTTATTTATTGTGAAAAATATCAATACAAAAAGTACCACATTGTGTTTCAGGTATGTGTTTCACATTAAAAAGATTATGAAAATACAGAAATTCGATATACATATAATCTAGAAAGAATTTCTTAAAGGAAAACAATACTTAACTTAAAACAAACTAGTTTAACTAGTTTAAGCAAGGACTCTGATTGTTAAGTCTCCTCTGTAAATAAATATCATATAAAAAAAAAATAGTTTAAGTTTAAACAAAATTGTAATAGATATTTTTTATGACAAAAATCAGTATCTTTATTTATATAATGTTATGAACTTCTTTTAAACCATCATCCCTGGGTAGTGTGCCAAGTACAGATGCAACATTACCTCTAATATTATGGCAATGCCCAGTCTCTGAGTTAAAAAATATTGGAATAGAATAGAATGGAATATGTATATTGAATGGTTTCGAGATTTTCGAATAGCTCAGTGGTTAAGCACTCGCTTACCATGCGGAAGGTCCCAGGTTCGAACCCCAGCGCCGACAAAAATTTGTATTCTAAATTTGGTTACAGTTGTTTGTAAGGGATACCTTGCGGTGCGCTCGTGTTGACCCAACACCTAAGTATTGTGTCACTTCTCGACCATCAGAGGGGAGGCACACTACGGGATAGGCAGGCTACAACACAGACCCCCTAAAAGTACAACAGATATTGTAGGTACTTCAAGGGGAGTTGAACGAAAAAACTGTAAATGAAATTAAATAAATTCCTTCCTTCCTACAGTAGCTCCCGTTTCATGGCTACGAAATAAAAAAAGCTGTGAAACACTCATCTTTAAAAAAAAAATTAAAAAATGGAATAGAATAGCATTTTAGAATAGAATGCAATGGAATACGGTGAAACCTGGGTGTAAGAGAAACCTTGATGTAATTGAACAATTTCTAGATTCAATTTACCTCTTTATAAGGGAAAATAACCTGTTTATAAGAGAAATCTGGATACAAGAGAAAAAATGTCCGGTCCCTTGAGTTCTCTTATACTAAAAGGTTCGACCGACTGTACTACACTTTTCTAGAGAATTAATTTTTTTTGGTGTACCATATACCTACACTTGAGAGCAGAAAAAGCGAATCAAACTTTTTCCTCCACCAAATCTGCGATATCTTCGAAATTACTTTTTCTATCGAGTCGTAAGATGTCTTAAAATGTTGTAAATTTTATTTTCTACAATTTTATAATTTGATTGTTAAAAAAAGATCTACCAGAAGCCGTAAAAATGAAATTTTACTACAGGATGTCAAAAAAGAAGAAAAACATGATTTTTGTATTTTACAAATTAAAGAAATTATAACCTGAGAAATCAACAAGATTCATTTGTAACAATGGTGAATCAGTATTTTGTGTTACCTCCCCGAGCTCTAATTACAGTATTCATTTGATTTAGCATTGACTGGATCAAAGTAACCACATTTTCTTGGGGCAACCTCTCCCATTCTTCGGTGAGGGCGATCTTGAGCACTGCTACAGTCTGGAGAGCCGGTATTCTGCCTCGAAGACTTCGTTTGAGTTGGTCACACAGATTTTCAATTGGATTGAGGTCGGCACTAAGAGAGGGCTAGTCCAAAGTGTCAATATTCTCCTCGCCCAAGAACTCCCGAACACAGTTTGCCACATGTCGTGCATGAGAAGGAACTGGTCGCCCATAATTCGATCGAGAACAACCAGATGGGTCTGCAGGACTTCAAGAAGCTAGAATTTTCACACCCTCCCCCATATTACACCATAGTCAGACCAATATTTTAACGAATAGAATTCAAAGCCCCTACCTTCTAGGAGAAATTAAATTCAAAATCCCAAACCATAGATTGAGACCGAACCCTGCCCTTCTTTTTGAACCACCCAAATTAAATTTCAAATCTCCCATTGCATTAGCTATGACTCTATACAATGAAAAAGTAGAAAAACCACCATTATTTCGGTAGAATTTAATATCTACCACAAAACCCCTTGTCAGTTATTGCATGCCAAAATGGTTTTCAATTTGGTGTGTGTGTAGACAGTACTAAAAAAAAAAGAAGAATTTAACCAAAGAGAACGCCCTTCCTGCTTCCCACATATCCAAACACTCGCCCCTCCTACTACTCACCCATCCTACCACTCGCGCTTCCTACTTCTCACCCATCCTACCACTCGCGCTTCCTACTTCTCACCCATCCAACCTCTTGCCCTTCCTACTTCTCACTCTTCCCACCACTCGCCCTTCCTGCTTCCCACACATCCGACACACAGCCGCCGTCTCTGTCTCTTCTTCTTCGCTTCCACCTCCGCTGCGTTTCTCGCCTCCTCAGCCCTTCTCGCCTCCTCAGCCCTTCTCGCCTCCTCAGCCCTTCTCGCCTCCGCCAGTCTCGTCCTCTCCTCCTCTTCCTGCTCTCTTATCGGCCGTCTCCTCCTCGCGTCTGCCTCCGCTGCATTTCTCGCCTCCTGAGCCCTTCTCGCCGCCGCTAGTCTGCCTTGTCTCGCCCTTTCCGCTTCTTCCTGCTCTATCATCTGCCGCTGTATTGTGGCCGCTACTTGCACTCTATCGTTATGCCTCGCCACAGCATCCTCGTAATCCAGCCGATCCCACCTCTCCTGTTGTGTCTCTGGCTTCTCGAGAGCCTTGCGCACCGCGAACCATCGGATATCTTTACGTGTCTCCTCTGAGGCTGGAATGGTGTCGGTATAGTTGCCCCTGTATAATTGGTTCGTGCGTGCCGACGACATGTTGGCCTGAAAGAATAAAGCAAGCCAGTGTCGTCGATGCCACATTGCATACACCAGGCTCTCCTTCCAGAAAGAACTCTCATGTGCGCCAACACAAGGGAGGACTGTGCCCCGGACCCTGGGTTATTATGGACACAATACTTTCTCGTGATTGTTTCACATTGTACGAGTATTCACGTGGCAATTTTGATGATGAGTGAAAAAGCTCAACTTTAAAAAAAATGGACATTTTGAAAAAATATTAATAGCTCTTCCCGACTAGCACTATTGAGTCCCATTAATCCAGCAGTAAACTCAAGACGTATTATTATGTGGTCAAAATCGCAAAAGGGAGGGTAACTTGTTATGTCCCATCTGGATTTTGAACCCGCGACCTCTGGCAATAGTCAGACGCCTTGACCACTGAGCTACCATGACGGACATCTAAACTGTACCACTCCACCACACCAAATTAAAAAGTACAAGAGATATTCTACGTTACAGCACCAAGTGCTGATTTCACGTCTTTGTGCCTAGATATCTATACAAAAGATAGATGTCACCCCAATTTTATAAAATTCTTTACTTGGAAATCGCAAGCTTTCTAATGAAGATTAACTCACTTTCAGAACAATCAGAAAAAGCACCAATACGATAATCTTCCGTAACATGGTGATGATTGGATGAACTTAACTCTCTCTCTCTGACTCAGAGTCTGTATAGACTTGTGGAATGATCTGGATGCTTCCGTGACTTTTGCCATCTGTGCTTCTTACTTCCGGAAAATTTATTGTTATGCTCCGATTTCAATTTTTTTTTCATATTTCTGGACGTTTCATAACCTCCTGAGCAACTTTGTGTCTGTTCGTCGATCTATCGGTCCGTCGGTCTGTAGGCTAAAAACATTCCTTGTTTCTTTACGTTTTTAGAACATCTTGTCCTTGTCCTTTTCTTCATTATTTTAGACTTTCTTATTACTTCGGAAAAAATTCTTATATTATAAATCGGAAGTATTGTGTTCGTTTTTGTAAGAAAATATATTTTTTAGCTCCGATTTCAATTTTTTTTCATATTTCTGGACGTTTCATAACCTCCTGAGCAACATTGGTTTTGTGTCTATCTATCGGTCTGTTCAATAATTCCTTGTAACGAGCAAATCTCGGAAACTACTCAACGGATTTTGATGAAATTTTGCACAATTATAGAAGACGTATATTGTAGATGGTTCCATTTTACATTCATCAACTTCGTACTAGCGTTTCTTGGTGATAGACCATCCGCCTGACCACTAACTTTTTACTTACACGCTTATATCTCGTGAACGGTAGACCCGATTTTGATAAAATTTTGTATGTATATGCGTATAAGCACTTTACATAGTGCATTTATAAATATAGGTATTGAAAATAAATTTTGATTGAGCTCTTTTTTTTTTTTTTTTTTTTTTTTAAGTGGGGTTTAACGTCGCTTTCAACTGCCATGGTCATATCACGACGGGGGTTTTACCCTCCATTCGCAGGAAACTCACAAACCTGCTACTCACATTGACCTCACCCAGCCTGAGTGGGGCCGGGAAAAGCCAGCGTCACGAGAATTAGAATTTGAATGGTCACCCATCCAAGTCTTAACCTCGCTGGATGTCGCTTAACTTCGGTGTTCTGAAGGGAACCGGTGTATTCAACATGCCATCGACGCTGGCTGATTGAGCTCTGATATTTAAGAAAATCCAAAATTGTAGACAAAACAGTCAAAAAATATAGTCTACGGACTTGCTGATACAATTTGTTTCGTAGAATCTAGAAAGTAGGAACAGCGGTATTCTACCACAGGAAGAGTAGGTATTCTACCACATTAAATAAATTTGAAGATAATAGATTGAGATTCAGTGAAAAATATCTCATTCTAGCGATAGTAAAAGTTATAAATTTTGATTACTATTCACGAGGAAGTAATGTGTCCATATACATATATATATTTTTTTTTAAAGAAAATAATATTACATTACAATACCAATTTAAACATACAGGGTCCACCAAACAAAAAGAGCCATTCGAAATATCCAGCAAGCGGTTTTAATTTGAAATACACATTACGGACTCAATACTTCCTCATGATTAGTTGACATTCAATACACGTGGCAATTTTGAGATTTTATACTAAATCACTTGTACCTCCGAAACCGTTTAAGAGAATTTCTTTAAATTTGTTTTATATGGTAGGTACTGTTTTTTCTACACTCTAGATTCTACAAAAAATTCTTTATGGCCAAATCGTGGGCCAAATTTTTGACTTTTTTGTCGAAAATATTGGATTTTCTTAAATATCAGAGCTAAGCAAAAATGTTTTTTTATTTAAATAAATATAAAATACTATATAAACGCTTATAAGCATATACATACAGAATTTCATCAAAATTGGATGTACCGTTCACGAGATATAAGCGTTTAAGTAAAAAAATAGTGGTCAGGCGCATGGTCTCTATCACCAAGAACCGCTAGTACGAAAATGGTGATTTTAAAATGTCCATTATATCGATACCTTTTTGCCAAAATGTGAATTGCGCCAAAATCAAATTTTTCAGGAGAGAAGTTTGAAAAAATAAAAAGTTGTTTTTTTTCAAAAAAAGTTTTATTACTCAGTTGTTATACGTACGATTTATACCAAATTTGGCTATAATACTTGAAACTGTTTGCTTTAAATATTCTTGATAATTTTAACTGCGAAATGCCTTTAGTTATTGAGATAGTGTCGCTTTTTACAATTGAGAGGTTGAAAAAGAATTCGCCAAAAAGTGAAAAACTCCATCTCTCTTTGTTTAAGTATTAGCCAAAAAGTGAATTGTCCACTCTTCTTCTTCAGCCTACTAACCAAAATGTGAAAAACGCCCGATTTTTCGGGTTTTAAGTAAAGATGGTTTAGCCAAAATGTGAAAAGTCCACTCCTATTCCTCAGCCTGCTAAACCAGAATGTGAAAAACGCCCGATTTTTGGGTTTTAAGTAAAAGTGGTTTACGTAAAATGTAAAAAGTGCCATATGGAATACAATAAATTTGTGAAAAGCGACATATAAGAAGAATAAATAGTGCATAATTTGTGCGTATAGTAATTGTAATAATGATTATTATTAAAAAACGCGATGGCGTTCCTCAACATCAAGTCAAAAATGAAGAGCGCACCGAGAGATATTATACGTCACAGCACAAAGTGCCAATTTCACGCCTCTGTATCGGAATAACTACAAAGGAATGAAAACTGAAACACTAGAAAGGATGAAATATTTACTGAAAAGAAGCAAGCTTTCGAATGAAGATTTATAAGAGAATCATAAAAAACGCTTGATTTAAACCGGAGATAATCAATGGTGAAAAAAACCATTTTTCACTTTCTGCTGCTTGATGTTCTAATTCAATCTTGACAGGGCTACAGCCTAAACCACTGGGCCAATTTTTATGTATGAATTTGATCTTGTTTTTCTCGTCTTTGGTGGCAGGTATGCCTTTGAGTACTTATATAGCCCCAAAATGGGCACTTCAGCCCCATAATTCCAAAAAACCCGCTAATTGATGTACAAATATTAATAGAAATCTTATATTTTCCAGAGAACTTTACCGATATAGACGATTGAGGTGTAATTTTAATTGTAATGAAAAATACAATTAATCAATGAGTAAAATCATACATAAAAACAGACCGACAGATTTGATGTATATAAATTTATGAGTCGCCCTTTTATTCGTAGTCAAGCACATTCATCATTAAGTACAAAAAAAACATATAAACAGACAGACAGACCTGATATACAAAAGACGGACATACAGGCAGACATAATTATTTGATGGATATAACTTTATGAGGTGTTATTTTAATTGTAAAGTGAAGCATATTTATCACTGAGTAGACAAACAGACAGACATACGAACATACTTAAGTTCAGACATATGAACAGACCAGGCGCGGCCGGTGCTATGGAGCTGCGGAGCTATAGCACCCCCAGACGAAAAAGAAAAAAAGAGGATTTTCTCAAGTCGTACACAATACACAATAAAAATTATCACACATTTCTAGAATAATTAATGCATAACTATTACAAAGAGCATGGGTAATGTCTTAAAAAAATTTAGATAGGTACTGAAAGAAATTCTTTAGTCCGGTATGCAGTACCCACAAAACATTTCCCCACCGGCCGCGCGTAGAACAGACACATACGTACAGACATACAGGCAGACATTTAGATAGACATACCTGTACGAACAGACTAAAATACTTTTACGTACATCGTAGGGCGATAATGCACTGGTGTGATTGTGTGTGTATGCATTTAAGGAAGACACCTTTCTTGTCAGAAGGTACCGGGGGGTATTTCTAGTACAAACTTCAAATGTTTTATCCTAAACTAGCGGGCTGTCGCCCGCTTTGCGGGCCGAGGCATGGCCGTGAAAGCAAAAAATCCTTTTTCGTCAATGGCAGGTGTTGTAGTGGGAGTTTCGAAAAATCCCGTCTTATTGCACATCTAGACTATAAGACAAAGCTACCTACCAAATTTCAGCTTCCTAGGACTTACGGTTTGGGCTGTAGAGCGATGATCAGTCAGTGGTCAGTGGTCAGTGGTCAGTGAGTGTCTTTGACATTTATATATAGAGATGTCTATATTATTTCCTTTTGAAAACATACAAAAACGTGTGAAAATACTAACTACTTGATTAATACTAACATATCTCTATAAGATATCTCTAAGTGTAGGTATGTCGAGTAGATAATAAACGATAGTACATGAGAGGATAGTAAACATGAAGCGGATCCCAAACATTATTTCAGGATATTTTTGGGCTGACGACTGGGCGGGTAATTTTTATACCGCGAAGGGGTATTTTTTTTTAGGGATTATTACTTTTTCATACAGGGTCTGCCAGAAAAAAGGAGTCACTCGAAATATCTAGAGAACGGATTAACCTGTGAGTACACGCGCTAAAAATCCGAACGTCAGTACACGCGCGATGAAAAAAATTCTCACACCTGGTTTTGCTTTGTATTTCGTTCTGCTTGAAGAGTTATATAATATTTTTAAGATACATTAAGTTGACTTATGTATTTAAAAGATATTTAAAGTAATTTTAGCAATTTTTTTCCAAATGGTTGCAGTTCGAACCCCTGATTTGAATTTTTTTTTTTTTTTTTTCCAAAATTTGTTCATCGTAAGCCATAGTGACATAAGTTTGTAGGGCAATTCACAGTATATCTTATAATCAAGAATATTATGTAATTATATTTGTTTAGGTACTTCTAAAAGCTAAAAACAGAAACGATAAAAAAATAAATGTACTTAGATTATACCAGGAGGTAAGTAGGTAGATAGGTACCCATTATAGTAGGTGGAGAAAGATTACAAACAATACTAATTATTTCAGTATCTAGCAAAAAAAGTGTAGGAAAGTACCTAACTATCTAATATTATTACAAAGAAATTCAATTAATGTTAGTTAAAAGTTTATATTTTGCTAGTTAAAAATCATTATAATAATTATTATAACAATAGTGAACAATCACGAATTTGGTAGGTAAACACACTAATTTTCTTTAAAAAATATATTTCTTTATTTAAAACAATTGTTATTATTATATTAATTAATTATTAAAACTGATTATTATAAATAATTAATTAAATTAAACTAAATAGTTAGTAACAGAAAAAAAAAACTCTCTCAAAAAAAAAGTTACGCCTGTACACGCGCGATGAAAAAAAATCTCACATTTCAGACCGATCTGAACTTTTCGCCACGTCACGGGCAACAGAAATTGAAAATAGCTCAAGGGACTGTGGATACATATAGATAAACATATTATCAACAGCTACTCCAGGTCCCTACAGGTTAGGACCAATATTGATCAAGTTCTAGCGTTTTTGCCGAGCGTGTGAGAATTTTTCCCTATGTGCGTGTACTCACGGGTTAAAATTTTAAAAAAATGCTAAAAAAAAACCTGTACCATTATATCGAGGGGAAACCTTATCTATTAGGTTCTGATTTTTTCATCATTACCAGGGGTGACCCCAAGGGAGTCAACTTTGGAATCTTAAATGAAATATCCCTATTTGAAATACATTTTTGAAAAGAAGTTGACATTAAAATTATATTAAGACAAGTTTGAGATTTTTAATCATAACAGGGTCGGAGATATCGTACATTTCATTTCACAGGTTTCAGTAAGTTTATAAAAGAATTTAATTGTATTTTTGTAAAAAATGTTAATGTCTTTCTCATTGAAAAAATTAAATTTTCATGACTTTTTTGATACCATCAGGTTTACCAGTGGAGCTGTCAAGGGGTCATTTTTTATTGTGTAAAAAGTATTCCTTTTTTTTATTATAATCTGTGCTAAATAAGTTTTGTTGCTTAATCTAAATTTAATACTCTTGAAAACAGGGCCAAACACTAGTACAGTACGTGAGTTTCAGAATTTTCACATTCATTTGAAGTGAATCCGGCCCTGTTTTATTTTAAATTCAACATGAATCATTGCATATACCTATTTAACACAAAAAAGGATGGTTTTTACATTATTGAAAAAAAGTTGACCCTTGACACATCCCCTGGTAAAGCTAACTAACGCTATCAAAAAGGCATGAAAATTTCTTTATTTCAAATCAAAAAATTCATATCTATTTAATTTTTTTTCAAATATACAATTAACTTCTTATAAAAATTACTGAAACTTGTGAAATAAAATATACATACGAGTACGTTATTTCCGGCCCTGTTTTGATTAGAAATCTAAAACTTGTCTTAAAATACTTTTAATGTCAACTACTTTTTGGAATTGTCTTTTAAATATGGTGGTTCCCTTTAAGATTTCAAAGTTGAACCCCTGGGGCCCCCCCTGGTAATGATAAAAACCAATACCTAGTAGAAAAGGTTTCCCCTGCTATAGAATAGTACACCTGTCGTGTTTTTTTTAAATTTTAATCCGTTCTCTAGATATTTTGAGTGGCTCCATTTGTTATTGCGGCGGAACATAGATAGTTTGAAACCCTGAATCCTGTTGTTTTGTTTTTCAATAACAATCCTTTAATGTTTAAATAGTAATGAGAACATCTGAAAAGAAAAACTAGGAAGAAAGGCTAATACTAAGACAAAGAAAGATGTAGTTTTTCACTTTTTGGTGAATTCTTTTTCAACCTCTCAATTGTGAAAAGCGACACTGAAATAAAACGAAAATTGAAATTTTGGATATTTCACATTTTGGCAAAAAGGTATCGATATACTATCGGATTTTTCACAGTCTCGTATAATGTAAAAGAAAAAAAAACGAAAACTTTTCACGTTTTGGCTGGATAAATCTCAAAATTTGACCAAAAAAATGAAAACTTAAAATTAAAACTATACTAGATAGAAACTTGGCCGTGAGTTCATTCGAAAGAGCTTTTAAAACTGATTAAGAATCTGAAATAAAACGAAAATTGAAATTTTGGATAATTCACATTTTGGCAAAAAGGTATCGATATGTTTACAAAATTTTGTCGAAATCCGTTCAGTAGTTTCTGAGATTTGGGCGTAACACGGAAAGTTTTTAACCGACACAAAACTAAAATTGCTTAGACGTGATATGACCATGGCAGTTGAAAGCGACGTTAAAACCCCACTTAAAAAAAAAAAAAAGTTGCTTAGAAGGTTATGAAACGTCTAGAAATTTGGAAAAATTGAAATCGGAGCAAGAAATATTTATTTTTTTCTTACAAAAACGAACACAATACTTCCGATTCTTAATATTAGAAATTTCTCGGAAGTAAAAAGGCATTAAATTTATTAATTTCAAATGCAAAACATATGTTTAATAATTTTTACAAAAATACAATTAATTTCTTTTCGCAAATGGCTGAAATCTTGTCTTTCAGCATTTCTCAATCCGATCTTTCAGGATTTTTTTATTAAATCTGATCTCTAAATGTTTCAAGTTTAGTGGTCCTCTTTCTTTTGGCGAGCCCTGTATACTAAATACTGGTGTTACATTTTCCTTATATGACATACTTGAGTATTATTTTTCCTTCATGGCAGGGAACCGCGAGGCCAGTAGTCAACGTGAGTTAGGGCACTTGGCATTGCACGCACGGTGACCTGGGTTCGATCCCCAGCGGAGCAGGAATTTTTCTACTCTATACTTGGATGTTCGTTGTCCACTCATATCTCGTGAGGAAAAATGAGTAGGTGTAAAGCAGCGACCAGTGGGGCAGATATAGGCAAAAACAAAACAAAATATTCTATATTACAGTGTTAAAGTCGAATTATAATTGAAGTAAAGAAATGAAAAGACTTTAAGATCTCAAAATCGCCCTCACCGAAGAATGGGAGAGGTTGCCCCTAGAAAATGTGGTTACTTCGATCCAGTCAATGGCAAATCGAATGAATGAATGCTTTGATTAGAGCTCGGAGAGGCAACACAAAATACTGATTCACCATTGTTACGAATGAATTTTTTTGATTTCTCATGTTATAACTTCTTTTGTAAAATATACAAAAATCATGTTTTTCTTCTTTTTTGACATCCTGTAGTAAAATTTCATTTTTACGGCTTCTAGTAAGTATTTTTTAACCATATTTTTTAACGAAGATATCGCAGATTTAGTGGAGGAAAAAGTTTGATTGCTTTTTCTGCTCTCAAGTGTAGTTGTAACAGGTGTAACATCAAGTCTTTGAGAAATGATGAATTAAATATTTCTCGGAAGTAAATATATTATACCATCAAATTATAAATAAACTTCCAACGCTTTTTGTTGGTTTGATTGATAATAATAATAACAATAACACTCTTTAGTGGAAGGTAATCATGAGGCGAGGTGAATGCTTAAAGCATTTTCTACCACCTTACCCTCAGAGTGTTAAAATTACGCGGTCACAAACTGAAATTAATGAGGAAAATTCATGCACTTGGTGGGATTCGAACCAACGGACCCCTAGGCTACCTGGATTACCAGACCAGCGCGTTTACCACTTGAGTGCCAATGATATCCCTCACACACTCCGCATTATGACCGCTCAGGGGGTATAGGAAGAGAATGCCAAAAGGCATTATCACCACCCTTGATCAAACTTTGTTTATATTTAATTAATTATACCTTTTTACCTAATTGTAAATAAAGATTGATCTAAATTGTTGAATAATACAGTACATAACTACCTACTTTGTTTTGGCATTGGTAGGCAACGCCATTCCATACAGCCAAAGG
Organism: Bactericera cockerelli; assembly: GCA_024516035.1. Lineage (NCBI taxonomy): Eukaryota > Metazoa > Arthropoda > Insecta > Hemiptera > Triozidae > Bactericera > Bactericera cockerelli. The sequence continues at coordinate 11,420,424 of CM044966.1, forward strand.
GTTCTAACCTACTCTTATTAACACAGATAGAAGCTCACTTAAAACCGATCTTACCCGATCCAGCTCACTGAAAACCGATCTTACCCGATCCAGCTCACTGAAAACCGATCTTACCCGATCCAGCTCACTAAAAACCGATCTTACCCGATCCAGTTCACTGAAAACCGATCTTACCCGATCCAGTTCACTGAAAACCGATCTTACCCGATCCAGCTCACTGGAAACCGATCTTACCCGATCCAGTTCACTGGAAACCGATCTTACCCGATCCAGTTCACTGAAAACCGATCTTACCCGATCCAGTTCGGCGAGCATCCACACCGACCTGTACTCGTCGTAGAATTCGTGAGAAAACCGAGTGAGAGCCGAACTCATTCGGGCGACTTCGGCGCCCAGCTTGTAGCCAAGGTCATTGGTGAGGTCAACGTCCTTGAGAAGAGAGCCAGGCAGGTAGGCAAGCAGACGAACCATGTGCTGATTTTTTGAACCTAAATGAGGCATGGCCGAAAGTGACTTGATTAGATTATTATGGAATACTTAAAACTTAAATGAGGTATGGTCGAAAGTGACTTGATTAGATTATTGTGGAATACTTAAAACTTAAATGAGGTATGGTCGAAAGTGACTTGATTAGATTATTATGGAATACTTAAAACTTAAATGAGGTATGGTCGAAAGTGAATTTATTAGATTATTATGTACCTAGGGGAGACCGCTGATGTTAGGGACGATTTTTTCTTAAGATTTTTATCTTTTTTTCCTTCAAAGATTTCTTGTTGAAAGTAAATACCATAGATCTAAAATTTAGTTTTTCACGTTTAGGCAACACATAATATAATTTAAATATAAGTGAAAAAGAGATTTTTCCATTTTCCCTCATTAACTTTTTTGTCCCTAACATCGTAGGAGCTGTGTTGTTAGGGACACCGTCCACGATGTTAGGGACCTGTTATTCTAGATAGGAATTATAAATGATAAGGCAAAAATTATTTTTTCCAAAAAAAGTTGTAATTTAAAACAAAATAATGAAAGATCAATTGGTAAAATAATATAAATTGAACACCTCTGGTTTTTCTTAAATATTAACAAAATTTGAACAAGATATGATCTGTTTAACAACAGATGTCACACACATATGCATCCACAGAAACTAAGACCCTCTGTGTCTTCTTCTTCTTATAACTGCGATTAGGCATTTTGATCATGTCTATCTGAAACGATGAAAAAACACAAAATATTAAAGCTTTTGGATAAAAACCATCGAGTGATTAAAAACATGACAAGATCATCTGCTCAATTTCGATTGGAGATGTTAGGGACACTTTCCTTGCTGTCCCTAACATAGTGTCCCTAACATAGTTTCACTACCCATCATGTCATAAAACAATTTTTGTATTGAATAAATATCTTTTAAAATGAATCACTATACGCTAAAGCACCACAAGAATACATTAAACTCATTTTATAAGTTTCGAAACACATGCGAATAAAAGCAGAAAATACAAAAATAAAAAAAATTGGAGGCAAAAAAGAACTTTGCACTATGGAAAACATAAAAAATTTCTTACCTCAACACGCCGATCCGCTATCCTTCGAATCTCAACCGGAAAAAAAGCGGTGTTGAATTGTGATGTTGTAATTCGACGCACAGGCCTACTGCGCTCATCAAACCAGAGAAAACAAGCATGTCCCTAACATGTCAGTGTCCCGAACATCAGCGGTCTCCCCTATAGTAGACGAGATCTAGCATGTCATATGAATCATGGATGCGCAGTGTGCGATTTTATGAACATGCGGCTTGAGACAACATGACCCTCTATTGTTTTATTACCTTAATTCGTACCCTTGTCCGAGTTGTTAGAGAAGGAGATAAATACATTCTCAAGATAGATTTGTAAACCTAGAGCCACCGCACATTTCCCCTCTTTGGTATCCTTACTCGGCGCCAAAGGGGAGGTATCATATGATATGTTACATCTCGTCTACTGTAATACTTTGACCTTAAATGAGGTATGGCCGAAAATGACTTGATTAGACTATTAAAAAATCTGGTGTAAACATCACACGACTTTCCTTATCCCCCAAAAAGGACTCGAATTCCGCCACTGGTGACTCAACAGTAACAGATAACTAAAAATAAATGCCGAATTCGTAATCAGCACATCAAAATCATTGAATTTGATATGTCACAACCCCAACTAGGATGAATAATAAAAAAGTTAGTCAAAGCGGGTCCCTCCAAAATACCGGTAAATTGGAGCCGAGGTCCAAAAAGATCAAGATATCAAAAAAATGATCAGAGTGAACCCCTATTATTTTTTTAATCTGAGAAAATGTTGTTATCTAACTTTTTTTGTATCTTTAACCAATTCAAAGAAGCGGTGTTTGCGGCCAATATTTGCAGCCCTGCGGACGCAGAATGCGGCCGATTTCAACCAAAAGTTTCATGGTTCGTCTGGTGTATAAAATTAATTACCATACCAAGTTTCAAGTCTCTAGCTCTTACCGTTCTTGAGATATCCTGTTCACACACAGACACACACACACAGACAGACGCACGGACCAATGGCTGAAAACCACTTTTTTTTGGTATCCTGAGGCTATGATTCGTCCAGAAATGTGAAAAGCTGGGTAGGTCAAATTTTCGACGAATACAATACCTACTTTCCTTATTATAGGATAAGGAAAGTAAAAAAAAATATTATATATTTATGTGATAATCACAATCGTGATATCACAACTACTCAAACTAGCTTTACTAATATTTGCCCAACTTGGGACTTGAACCACCGACCTCGGGGTCACAAGTCCGCCGCCCTATCGACCATGCTACTGAAGTCGGTAAATGAGTTGCATTATTCCAGCGGTAAGCCCAAGACGTAATATTATTAAGTGGTCAACATCCTAAATGAGAAACACAGAAAATATAACAGAGCTGTGGAAGGTAGGTATCAGAGGGTCATTTAGTCCATTAGTATGTTCATGTGATGGAGCTCTGCATACAGAATTTGACATGTTCGCGAAAGATTGGCAAATACATTAGCAGTAAAGTGGAAAAAAGCATTAAAGTGGAAAAAAGTGGAAAAAATCGCAAGTTGTTGGTTGGATTAAAACAAAAATTCAATTCGCCATAATTCGAGCGGTATCTTTGAGGTTAAGGGGATCAAGATACCACCCACGCAGTTATGGTTTAATCAAAGATGGAGCAGGAGTATCCTTTTAAAATATTGTTACATGTTTTATTAATTTTACTAATGTTTTAAAAATAAGTAGGTTGAATTATAAAAAAAAATCCTAAATGCGACTATAACTTTTTATATTATACTGTTTTTCCCACTACCTCTCGATTTCTATAATAATAAAAAAAAAATCTGCTCTATACTTGGATGTTCGAGGTCCACTCATACCTCGTGAGGAAAAGTGAGTAGCGGCTCTCATGCGAGCAGCGACCAGTGGCGGAATTATGGGCAAAAATAAAATATTGGGATATTGAAGATATGGAAAAGACCTATGATTCTACGCTACCCACTAAAATTGTCATATAACATACCAAAAAAAAACATTTATTTTATGCACCGATTATATATTATTATACTTTTTATCAAGATTTTCAATTTAACGGGGGGTTGAAACGCATTTTTTTCAATTTAACGAAGGGGCCAACGAATTCCTTTGATTTATCGAGATTTTCGATTTAATGAGATTATGAATTAGCGAGATTCTACTGTACTTAAACACATTTATTTATGTATTACTTCCAAGTAGTTTCTCATATTAAAAATCGAAAGTATTGGAACTTTTTTAATTACATAGCTAGCTATGATTTTTACCAAATATTTCCAGAGATGAAAACTGGCCGCGCAAATTTCTCAGTGGGCGGGGCACACGAAATCCTTCGGCCGCGAGGAACAACATCAGCTCCTTGTGGGCCTCGAATTGGGCCGCGTTTTTTCGAGTCCAGAGAGTTGGTGATCTTGAGAATGAAGGCCGACTGAGTCGCGGCCGGGTCTGGCTCAATGAGATGGGAGTTCGAAATGGACTGTTTGGGGTTCGATACCTGGTATGGACAGAGAGAATTATTTATTTTCTGTCCCGGTAGCTCAGTGGTAAAGGCGGCACTCTGTAAATCCAGAGATTCCAGAGGTCGTGGGTTCGAAACCCAGCCGGGACATCACAAGTTATCGTCCCATTTGGGATTTTTACCACATAATAATATGTCTTGGGCTTACTGCTGGAATAATGGGACTTTAATAGTACTTATCGGGCAGTATAAATTAGGCGATATTATTATTATTATTTTATTTTTGTTTTATTTCTCATGTTATGCATGGTAGGTAACAATTAACATCATAATTATACTATTACCTATACTTTATAATGCTAGAATGATAATCCCAAATCAAACCATGCTGTGTGAGGTTAGGTGGATAATATAGGTATAATAATACTCTTTTTTACCACTTAACCACCAGAGTCTTGTTATTATGTGGTAGTCAAGTGGTTAAGGCGCTAGTCTGGTAATCGAGGTAGCGTAGGGATCTGTTGATTCGAATCCCACCCAGTGCATGAATTTTTCCTCATTAATTTGAGTTTTTGACCACATAATAATAATATCGCCTTATTTATACTGCCCGATAAGGACTATTAAAGTCCCATTATTCCAGCAGTAAGCCCAAGACATATTATTATGTGGTAAAAATCCCAAATGGAAGAATAACTTGTCATGTCCCGGCTGGGTTTCGAACCCATGACCTCTGGAACCTCTGTATTCACAGAGTGCGCCTTTACCACTGAGCTACCGGGATAGACTCTGTTCCGGTAGCTCAGTGATAAGACTTCGAGGGTTAGGTGGTATAAAATGCTTTGAGCATTAACCTTGCCTGGTGGTTACCTTCCACCAAAGAGTACCTATTAGTATTACTATTGGGCTATGTGCAGTGAAGCCATACTCACGGTAACCAGGTAGTTCTTGTCGTCATATCCAGGAAGCACTTGGATCCGGCCGTCTGCTATTCCGTACTGACGCAGCAGCAATGCTTTAACCTCTGGTAAGTCCACGTGAGGGGTTATATCCTCGCCGGGTGTTAGCACCGCCGCCATAGTCTCCTAGTCGGTAGTCCGCGGGTTCAATATAAGTTGGGCGTATTTTTTCTTCCCTTGGACTGATGAGAACATCTGAAAATGTAAAATATTTAATATTATAAAATATGTCTAAAAATGTGAATATAGTATTTTTATTTGTCAAACACCTCGGCCGAGGTGTGAAGAACGTCTATACAAAGAAAGAAACAGTTTATAGTTCTTTATAAATATTGCCAATCATAACATCAATAAAAAAAAAAAAATTGACTGACTTGGCACAAGTGATTATGAAAGACACCCTATCAACAAACACTTATACAGAAGAAATTAGAATTATACTACACTGCTAAGAACTAATTAAAAAAATTATATGTATGTATTTTGTGTCAGATGTGGCAACTCGTTATGAAGTAGTTCGTTAGATAAATTTAACCGTTTCTCTCTTTGGTTTGACATCAATGTTATTGATGGAACCGTGACGACTCGAATGCTCTCTAATAAAAATAATATCGCCTTTTTTATACTGCCCGACTAGGACTATAAAGTCCCATTATTCCAGCAGTAAGCCCAAGACGTATTATTATGTGGTAAAAATCCCAAATGGGAGCAAGACATATTAGACATGTCATGTCCCGGCTGGGTTTCGAACCCGCGACCTCTGGATTATCAGACCGTCGCCTTTACCATTGAGCTACTGGGACAGACAAACACTCTTTATGTCTGAATTATAAAAAGACAGTTTATTGTTTCCTGAAAACATCACCTTTTGCCTGGAACACATCTTAGCAGAGGTTGTACATAATCATCATCATATCATCATAGGGTGGCGTCATCGTGAACGATGGTACCAGACAGTGGAGGAATGAATCAGCACTTCTACCACTGTCTTTAAAAGGAGGCTAATAATAGACAAGGTCCCCCAGAACCAAGCCAATGCTGGTCTACTCCCTGTTTATAGTCCCCCCAGTTTATAGTACATAATATAAAATGTAAACATTAATCGTAGGTACTTTTATCTAATTATTTTATCTGTATCTCTTTGTAACCAATAAAAAAAGCTATGACTACATATATTACATATGTGAAAAAATTTCATTAAAAAAATCAGACATTAATAAAAATAAATTATTATGAATTTACATAATAGGTGAGTGATTGCACTATCACAAAAATATACTAAAAAAATTGAAATTAGAGCTTCGTAATAAATAGTGTCTATATATACCTATCTAATATTACAGCGAAAAAGAAGATAGTGCCCGTTTAGATTAGATAAAATAAAATTTATTGCTACTTAAATTACTATGAATAATTTGGTAATTTTTATATCTACCTCATTTTTTTCTTACAAGGTTGAGTAAATAGTGCACCTAAATGTGATCAAATAAATTCTTTTGATATCATTCTAACTTGTTTGCTTTATTTAAGTTTCTTTTACAAGGCTAGGTAGAGTGATGTCTCCTGTGAAAAATAAAATAAAATAGAGCAGCGGTTCCCAACCGGTGGGCCGCGGGCAGCTCGCTACTGGGCCGCGGGTGCTGGCCAAAACTCAAGAAATAATATTTAAATAGTGCAAAATAAAATCGGGGTGGGCCGCAAAATTCTTTTAAAAATATTATTGGGCCCCCAAGCTAAAAAGGTTGGGAACCGCTGCAATAGACTATTTACCTGATTCATCTAGCGAAATGTATCGGGTAACTTATCAAACCAATGTCATTCTAGAAAGGAGTTTTAACCTCCAATCGCCGTGGAAACGCACAAGCCAGCAACCTACATTAACCTCACCTAGCCTGAACGGTGCTAGGATGGGTAAGGTTAGGCACTGAAGTTAAGCAATGGCCATTGAGGTCATGACGTTTCGAACCCGCGACCTCTAGAATACCAGACCTACACCTCGACTACTGACCCACGACATACTTCATAGGTGTGGCCCTTAGTGTGCGATGACGACAGCCAAAAGAAATTAGCATAAGTTGAGTTCAAAATATTATGAATTATGTAATTGTCATTGTATATATTATATTTTAACCATTTACTTGTCATGTATTAAAAAAAAAAAAAAAAAAAAAAAAAACTGAGCTACCGGGATAAATAACGTGTCCCGGTAGCTCTGGGTAGGAGTGGACTCATGACCTGGAGACCGGTGGTTCGAGTCCCAAATATGCCTAACTTTCCTGTACATTTTTAACTGAATTTATATTTGAAAAATCGCAGTCACCGTGGCAGAGTGAGTTAGCGCGCTAGGCATGCACGCATTGTGACCTGGGTTCGATCCCCAGCGGGGCAGGAATTTTTCTGCTCTGTACTTGGATGTTCGGGGTCCACTCATACCTCGTGAGGAAAAATGAGTAGTTACTTGTATGAGTAACGACCAGTGGCGGCATTACCAGAGTAAAAAGAAATTAATGTAATAGAATAATTCGAAAAGTAAAGGAGGCTCTTTAGTAATGCTGCGCTACCCACAAAAATTGTGAAGAGGCTTGTGCTTCACCACAAATAAAAACCATACATACATAAATATTTGAAAAATCACCATTTAAAAAATTAAATATTATTACTTACCAAAAACACAGGTCTTTCAATGCTGGAGAACCAAAAGAGCTTGTTTTAGTATTCCAATGCACAACAATCGAAACACCCCTGATCAAACTTAATTTCATAAAATAATGTTCACATCATTTTATTTAGGTCGAAATTAATAGACAACATCAATGACTTAAGTCGTGCTAAGCGTCGACTTTCCCTATCTTACACAGTACGCAATCTGTGACTTAGCGCCACAGAGGTATTACAAAAAACGTCAGTCTATTAATTCCGCCCTTCAATAAGGTACAATAAACGCTAACAATGAAATATTAAGGGCGGAATTAATAGGCGTTTTTAACGTTTTTTGTTATACCCTGTGGCGCTAAGTCTCGGATAGCGTACTGTCTTTGATAGGGAAAACCAATGCTAAGCAATGACCTAAGTTATCGTTTTTGTCTATTAATTTCGCCCTGAATGCAATATAAATGTTTTATCTTGAACAAAAAAAACGTTTAACTTCACTTTAATCGTTTTTGTTATGTGACTGAATTTTTACATTATTAAAAAAATCAAGTTTTGTTATAATGATTTTTTTTATTTTTTTATTTCTCAATATTTAATATTTCATACAACAAACATGTCATCGTTTTTTTCCGACAGGTTTCTACCTACATCTTAATATTATAAAATGATTCGGTTGTGTGTGTAAAGTTAACACAAGGCGGGGTTAGTGCCATAGGCAATAACCCCGCTCTTTAGTTAGGACATCTGCATATATTTTATCTTATCTATGTTGTTCACTTTTATTTTCTTGTTTATATTGTTCTTAACTTTGTATTTTACATTTTTTACTTATTACTTGTTTGTAGAAAGTGTCCTATTAATGAAGAATTAATTAATAAAAAAATATTATAAACTGGTGTGAACTTCACACGTTTTCTCTTACCATTTAATTAATTTATTAGTCACCATGGCAGAGTGGAGTAGAGCACTAGGCTCGCACGGACAATGGCCCGGGTTCGATTCCCGGCAGGGTTGAAAATTTTATACTTCCTACTTTGGATGCCCGAGGTCCACTCTTACTTTTGAGCAAAGAGCGCAACATTTAGAACAGATCAAACGGATTATTTTATTCTTGTTTATATTATTAATATTCTCAATTTTTATATTTAATTTTTACCATTATTTGTCTGAATATATGTTCTACTAATAAAGAGTTTCTAAATAAAGAAAATAAATACAGCGACGTTAAACCAACAAAAAACACTCTCAGCGTTGATCGAACTCTAACGCAACATCTTGCAGATGTGAGTGAATCTTGAGAGTTTAGTTTGATCACTTGGTTAACACCTCATTCAATTTATCTCCGCTGTCAAGCAGAGCCTGTGAGTTGCCGTATCACTTCCTTGATAAAATATAAAATAAAAGATAAAAAAATGCGTCTCGTGTCGGTATCACAATAAAAAAGTTTTACGGGTTGGGTGGAAGAGATTACCATTTTATTTATTTACACTTTATTAATAAGACATATTATATACAATGCAAATAATTACAAATTAAAATACAATACAATAGAAGAAAAAAGTAAAGAAAAAATAAAAAAATATATACATAATATATGTCCTAACTAAAGGGCGGGGTTATCGCCTTAGGCAATCTCTTCCACAATAGGCAATAACCCCGCCCTTTATGTAGGACATGTGTACATATTTTATCCATGTCGTGTATCTTTTCTTTTTTTGTTTATATTGTTCAAAATTTTGTATTTTAATTTTTACAATTACTTGTTTTTTTTTTTTTTACAAATTATGTCCTATTAATAAAGAGTTCATCATAGGGTGGCGTCATCGTGAACGATGGTAACTACACAGTGGAGGAATGACTCTGCACTTATACCACTGTCTTTACAAGGAGGCTAATAATTGACAAAGGCCCCCAGAACCAAGCCAATGCTGGTCTACGCACTGTTTATAGTCCCCCAGCCAGACTAGAGTTACATAAGAATAATAATAATTTTAAGTCGTCATATATAATATAAAATATAGATAGGTATGTACTATATATCTCCCATATTTTAATTTGAGATATGCTTAAACAAATCCAGATAATTGTAAAATTTTGGAAGCAAGCCGCCTTTACTATAAGAATATTAAGAATACGGTAACTCTATATCTCTCCACTTGTCACTTATAGTTTAGACTAGTGGTTCTCAACCGTTTTAGCTTGGGGGCACAATAATATTTTGAGAACAATTTTGCGGCCCACCCCGATTTTATTTTGCACTAGTTCAATATTATTTCTTGAGTTTCGACCAGGATCCGCGGCCCAGTAGCGAGCTGCCCGCGGCCCATCGGTTGGGAACCGCTGGTTTAGAGATAAATAAATTCGGGAGATAAGAGGAGGTAGTTTCTAAAATGAGAAGACGTGAGGTGATCTCAGTAGCTCGATCGATAAGGCGGCGGACTTGTAACCTGAAGGTCGGTGGTTCGAGTCCCGGTTTCAGCGTAGATTTAGTAAAGCGAGTTTGAGTAGTTGTGATAGCAAGAAAGTGATAAACACAAATATGATAATTTTTCAATGACCAGCGAAGCTAGGAATTAGACTTTTTTGTAATACCTCTGTGGCGCTATGTCACGGATTGCGTACTGTGTAAGATAGGAAAAACTAAATCTTAGCAATTGACTTATGATATAGAATTTGTCTGTTAATTCCGCCCTAATAGACGTTTTCGTAGTACCTCTGTGGCGCTAAGTCACGGATTGCGTACTGTGTAAGATGGGGAAATCCGACGCTTAGCAATGACTTGTGATGTAGAATTTGTCTATTAATTTCGCCCTAGGTGCTAGGTCTCTCCCCTTACAAGCAATGGTTCGCATTGCCTTCCGCGCAGGTGACAGCACGAATGCGTCAGAAAAACTACTCAAGTTTAAAAAAAATAAATAAGGAGACTGCAATACTATCCAAATATTAGAAGAAATTTCCAGCCCCACCCAGGCTGTGTGAGGTTATTGTGGGTAGCTGATACGATTCCGAGCGAATGGAGGGTAAAACCCCCGTTCTAATCGAGGACGTTAAATCAAATCGATTTGTTGGCGTTGGGAAGAGCATCCAGCCGTAAAAATGTGCCAAAACCAACCAAACTCAACCATGAGGTTGAACAACGTCGACCCTGCTTAAGCGGGATAAGACAGAGTATAAGAAATTTCAAAATAAAAACAGTATGAAATATTCCGTCTCTCACTTCCTTACTATTTATTGAATTTTTTTTCTTTTTCATTTCTGATTCTTAACTAAAATATATTTGTTTATCTCTGTTCTCTCTTCTCATCTCCTCTCTTCTCTCTTCTCCTCTCTTCTCTCTTTCTTTCTCTCTTTCTCTCTCCTTTTCTCTCTCTCTCTTCTCTTTCTTCTCTCTCTCTCTCTTCTTCTCTCTCTCTCTTCTTCTCTCTCTCTCTTTCTCTTCTCTCTTCTCTCTCTCTCTCTTCTCTTTCTCTCTCTCTCTCTCTTCTCTCTCTCTCTCTCTCTTCTCTCTCTCTCTCTTTCTCTCTTCTCCTTTCTCTTCCTCCTCTCTCTCTCTTCTCTCTCTCTCTCTCTCTTTCTCTCTTTTCTCTCTCTTCTCTCTCCTCTCTCTCTCTCTCTCTCTCCTCTCTCTCTCTCTTCTCTCTCTCTCTTCCTCTCCTCTCTTTCTCTCTCTCCTCCTTTCTCTCTCTCTCTCTCTTTCTCTCTCTCTCTCTTCTCCCTCTCCTCTCTCTCTCTCTTCTCTCTTCTCCTCTCTCTCCCCTTTCTCTTCTCTCTCTTCTCTCTCTCTCTTCTCATCTCTCTCTTTTCTCTCTCTCCTCTCTATTCTCTCTCTCTCCCTTTCTCTCTCTTCCCTTCCTCCACTCTCTCTCATTCTCATCAAGTTTTTTTGCATTATCTACTCTCTTCCTTCTCTTTCTCTATCTCTCTCTCTTCTCCTATCTCTCTCTTTCTTATCTCTCTCTCTCTCTCCTTCTTCTCTCTCTCTCCCATCTCTCTCTCTAATTAAATTCTAAGTTTTTTTTCATTTATTTTGAATTTTCTTCCTCCTACCTCTCTTTTTTTTCTTCCTCATCATTTTAATTTTATTTAACTACCCCCCACCTCATTTTATCGCCTCCTCTTTCAAATCATGTCCCGGCTGGGTTTCGAACCCGCGACCTCTGAAATCTCTAGAATCACAGGAGGTCGCCTTTACCACTGAACTATCGGGACAGACCGAACATAATCACACCCGAACTAAACATACAATCGCATTCTCATCAAGTTTATTATTGCAAAAAAAAAAGAAGAAATCCCTACTTTTTTCCCTTTCTTCTCGTACAAAAAAAGTCATATAAAAATAAAACTAGTAAAACAGATGCGCTATACGTGGGGACCTGTTTAGGTAGAATACATGATAGTAAAATTACAGAACGTTCTATGCACAGCTCGCGAGAATCAGGAAGATTAATTGATTAATATGAAAAATACCAATACGAGAAAAAAAAACCCACCAAATAATTAGTGACCACCAGGCGAGGTTAATGCTCAAAGCATTTTCTACCACCTAACCCACAGTCTTAATATTTTGTGGTCATATAATATTATATACTCAAATGAAATAGGAAAAATTCATGCACTGGGTGGGATTCGAACCAACGGATCTCTACGCTACCTGAATTACCAGACTAGCGCCTTAAACATTTAACGTAGAGATCTGTTGGTTTGAATCCCACTCAAAAGCATGAATTTTTCCTCATTTATTTGAGTTTGTGACCACATAATAATAAGACTCTGAGGGTCAGGTGGTAGAAATACTTTTGAGCATTAATCTCGCCTGGTGGTTAACTTCCACCAAAGAGTGTTATTATCTTATTATTATTATCATTTTAAAAAAAATATGATGTTACTCAAAGGGTTGGGTGGAAGAGATTACCATAGGCAATAACCCCGCCCTTTAGTTAGGACATATTTTTTTAAAATAGTTTTTTTATTTATTTTCTTTATAAAGAAACATTTATACAGAGGTAGTAGTTATCCTAAGCTTTGAAGATATATGTTTCTATAATTATATTTTCTATTCTTTTTCATTTTTATTGTATACAATATTTCCATTTTTTATTGTCAAAATAATTATTTGTACTGTACATATGTCCGTTTTTATCTAATAAAGTGTTGAATAATAATAATAATAAACCCGGCACACCAAATGTATGCCGAACTGTTCTCGCAAGCTGAACATAAGTTTAATTACAAATTACAGTAATAATATTTACAGTTAAATTAAGCATTATAATTACAAATTTACAGATCACTTAACTTAGTGTACGTATACATATATTCAACAGGCAATATCAATATATTTCGCTCAAAATAGTTAATAAAGGGTCGGGTGGAAGAGATTACCACAGGCAATAACCCCGCCCTTAAGATAGGACATTAGCTTTATTCTCTTTTTTTTTTTCTTATTTCTTTAATCGATCTATTTTTCCCTTATAATTTCATTGTATTGTTTTGTCAATATTGTACTTTGTCCTTACCTAATAAAGCGTAAAATAATAATAATGGAAAATTACGCCCAGAAAAGTGCGAGAAAATAGACATTTTCGAAAATTCAGGACGATATTATGTTGTGACGATATTATGTTTTATTATGGACTATTCACAACTAAATATATTTATACTTTCAAATAATGAACTATTTTCGATCACAAATTTACAGAACCTACGAAAAACGTCAATGATTAAAAATATTTGTAAAATTTGTAGCGATGGTAAAATAAATAAATGAAATATTAACAACACAAAAATATCGATTTAAATATTAAAATGTAAAAATCATTGATCTCGCTAACAAAATATACAACGAAAAATGTCTTAAAAATATTGATACTAAATTATGAAACTTTTTTCACAAAATATATATACAGGGTGTCCCACCAAACTTGGACACCTCAAATTACTCGGCCCCTGAAAGAGTTTTTGATAAATAAAAAAATCTAGGGTACATGTGCTAATTATGCGGTTTCAGTTATGAAATTTTTTTTATACAGGGTGGTTCAAAAGTCAGAAATTGAGGTGTCAACTTTCGATTTTTAAATGGATCGACCTGAATTTTTTTTGATAATTTTACTTCTAAATGATTCCTAAGTACTTTTTTAAACAAAAATATTACATACAGGGTGGTTTTTTTTCGACCAATTTTTTTTTAAAATCTTGAATAACTCAAGTTCGGTTAGTTTTTTCGATAACAAGAAGAGAAAGTGTTTGTGTAATGAATACACGCACTTTCAATTGGCATCAAAAAATTTTATACAGGGTGGTTCACAAGTGAAATAATGACTTGATTTTTTTTAAAACCGAGTTTTTTTAATTTTTTATTTAGGATTAATAATTCTCGTCCAATTTTACACATTTTTCGTTAGTCATATCAAAAAACAAAACTAAAGTGTTGTACAGGGTGAGACATAATTTTTTTAGTAACACCCTGTATATGGGCAGTCAAAGAGACGCAAAATTTAATATAAAGACTAAATATGCAAGAAAAACTTTGATTTTTAATTAAACTAAAAAGTTATGGTTTTTTAACTAATATTGTCGCATGGACCACCCTGTAGATATTTTCTTAAACTATCATGTAGGTACTCTAAGTTGTATAAAATTCAACGAACACTTCGAATCATGTGGGAAAAACAAGTAAAAAATACGAATTTGAAGCCATTTGCAATTTGGTGTCCACACTGAATGATTTTAAAACTTGAAATAAAAAGTAGGTAGGTGTAGACACAAAATTGAGCATGGCTTTTTGAATTCATTTTTTTTCTTTCAGATTTGGACTCCTCGTTAAATTTTAGACAGTTTCGACTACCCATATGATGGTTTAAGAAAATATCTACAGGGTGGTCCATGCGACAATATTAGTTAAAACACCATAACTTTTTAGTTTAATTAAAAATCAAAGTTTTTCTTGCATATTTAGTCTTTATATTTAATTTTGCGTCTCTTTGACTGCCCATATACAGGGTGTTACAAAAAAATTATGTCTCACCCTGTACAACACTTTAGTTTTGTTTTTCGATATGACTAACGAAAAATGTGTTAAAATAGACGAGAATTATTAATCCTAAATAAAAAAATAAAAAAACTTGGTTTTAAAAAAAATCAAGTCATTATTTCACTTGTGAACCACCCTGTATAAATTTTTTTGATGCCAATTGAAAGTGCGTGTATTCATTACACAAACACTCTCTCTTCTTGTTATCGAAAAAACTAACCGAACTTGAGTTATTCAAGATTTAGAAAAAAAATTGGTCGAAAAAAACCACCCTGTATGTAATATTTTTGTTTAAAAAAGTACTCAGGAATCATTTAGAAGTAAATTTATCAAATAAAATTCAGGTCGATCCATTTAAAAATCGAAAGTTGACACCTCAATTTCTGACTTTTGAACCACCCTGTATAAAAAAAAATTCATAACTGAAACCGCATAATTAGCACATGTACCCTAGATTTTTTTATTTTTCAAAAACTCTTTCAGGGGCCGAGTAATTTGAGGTGTCCAAGTTTGGTGGGACACCCTGTATAGTGCAAACGAAATATATTTACAATCCATTGCTATCTTTATTTGCAATGTTTGTGCAATGATTTTTATGAGGCATTTAGGTTAAAATATAGTTAACATGTAGATCGATTATTTACAACACAAAATATCGAAATTTAAGACTGAGAAAATATATTTGTCAAATTTAAAATAAAATATTAACTTTTTCAATAAACATACTATAATATTCACTAATCGAATAAATTTAACTCCGTTGGCAAAGGATATCAAATATCGAATTTAAAACGCTTGAATAGGTAGGTACAAGTATCGAAGAGCCCTAAGAGAAAACTATCGCCATTATATCAATTTATTTTCATGATAAAATATAAATTGCACGAAGCGAAAATAATCTTTATTCTCTTTTTTATTCTTATTTCTTTATTCGATCTATTTTTTTCCCTTATAATTTCACTCTATTGTTCTGTCAATATTGTACTTTGTCCTTGCCTAATAAAGCGTAATATAATAATAATAATGAATAAAATTAATATCTATGAATGAATAAAATTTGTATTTAAAAATTCAATTTTGTCAAGAATATAGGTACACATTGAAATTTGTCCGAGATAAAATTTAACAAGTTATACCCCCAAATGAAACTTGGTAAAAAAAAGTAAATAAAATAAAAAAAAACACTGCCAATTATGGACACAATACTTCCTCGTGATTGCTTCACATTGTAAACACGTGCCAATTTTGAAATTTTTTTAGAAAATTACTTGTATCTCTAAAACGGCTCAACCGATTTTCTTCAAATTTGTCTTATATGGTAAAATATTGTTTTTTCTACATTCTAGATTCTACAAAAAATTCTGTATCGGCAATTCGTGGTCCTTATTTTTTGACTTCTTTGTCCAAAATTTCGGATTTTCTTAAATATCAGAGTCAAATTATAATTAATTTAAAAATAAAAAGCCTATGTAAAATAATAATATGCATAACCATTCAAAATTTCATCAAAATCTGGTGTACCGTTCACGAGCTATCAGCGTTTAAGTAAAAAGTTAGTGGTCAGGCGCATGGTCTCTTTCACCAAGAACCGCTAGTACAAATTCGATGAATTTAAAATGGGACCATCTACAGAATGTCTCCTAGATGTGTGCAAAATTTCATCAAAATCCGTTGAGTAGTTTCCGAGATTTGCGCGTTACAAGGAATCGTTTTAACAGACAGACAGACAGACAGACCGACAGACGGACACAAAACCAAATTTGCTCAGGAGGTTATGAAACGTCCAGAAATATGAAAAAAATTGAAATCGGAGCAAAAAAATATTTTTTTTTACAAAAACGAACACAATACTTCCGATTTCTAATATTAGAAATTTCTCGGAAGTAATAGTACTATTTCAAGATTCAAAAACCGTCACATATTATCGTTAAACATTTTAAACCTACTCAATTAAAACAACATTAAATAATGTTTTTTTACTTTAAAACCGATCGAAACACGAATGACATATCTCTAATAAAGTTGAGAAGAATGTTTTTTACAAACAAAAAAAATGTTGTTTTTTAGTCCCTCAAACACTAATTGTTTCTAACACAAAAAAACAATATTTTCTTCGTCCGTTACACAGTTAAAACACGTTCTTTAAAAATCTAATAAAATTCATTTTTTAAAAGTATCCTACAAAACGGTCACAAAAACTTTTTGTTAAACATAGAAACAGTTGTTTTTTTTGTAAGACAATTGTTGAAAACCTAAACAAACTTTTTTAATTCCTTAAAGTTAAAACTAGTTCTTTAAAAAAAAATCTAATAAAATTCATTTTTTAAAAATCCCTTCTGGTTAAAAAAAAAACCTCAGTCAAATTCTCGCCACGCCGAACGTAGCTCAACCTCTACTTCTGATGAAGCGGGATGATGAATTTGGCCCCGAAGGGAGAGCGGTACTGAATGTTGAGATCCTTGTAGACAGCATTGGGCAGGCCGAGGTTACAGAGATACAGCTGGCCATTACACTTGCTGTAGGAGAGAGGGAGCACACTGATGATGGAGTATTTCACACTCACATTCTGCCCTACACCTGAGAAGCAAGCAGAGGTTATATTAGGAGGTATAACACCTAGATCTAGAGGTTTCACAGATACAGCTGTCCATTACACTTGCTGTAGGAGAGAGGGAGCACACTGATGATGGAGTATTTCACACTCACATTCTGGCCTACACCTGAGAAGCAAGCAGAGGTTATATTAGGAGGTATAACACCTAGATCTAGAGGTTACATAGATACAGCTGCATTTGCTGTAGGAGAGAGGTAGGACGTAACTTGCTTTTCTTGTTAGAGTGAAGACTCGTAATAGGCACTCTCTTGATAGAATAATAATACTTTTTAGTGGAAGGCGAGGTTAATATGCTCACAGCATTTTCTACCACCTAATTCTCAGGGTCTAATTATTGTGTGGTCACAAACCCAAATTAATGAGAAAAAATTCATTCATGCATTGGGTGAGATTCAAACCAATGGATCCCTACGCTACCTGAGTTTTTTTGTTTGTTTTGTTTTTACAAATTAATGGGGTTTACCCATGTTTATTGTATATAATATGAAAATACAATTGTATAAAGTTGAAAATATATTAAAGTATAAAATAGAATTATGGGTTATTAGACTAGCGCGTTAACCATTTGACCTTGACTACCAGTGCACGGTTGATATAGTTGATCATATCAAGTAGTCACCACACTGGACGTAGCTTACCTTTCTTGTTGGGGTCCAGACTCATGATAGGTACTCGCTGGTCGTTGATATAGTTGATCACATCCCTTCGCACGTAGCTTTCACACTCGTAGGAAGACAGGCCCGAGATGATGAGATCTATGTTGTCTGTGGGTAGGTCTGGAAGTGAAAATCCAACAGAAATTCTATACTATGGAACAAGAGGCACTATATCAAAATTCCTGACAGACACATTCGAGACCCTGTCACTAAACCGAAAAACTTTACAAGTGCTCAGTGAAAACAAAGTACAAAATTCCATACATATCCTCCATCACCACATATATGGAGTATAATTGAAACGGAAATTGGAATGAAGATTAAATCAAATGAATGAAATAGAAAAACCTCCAACATTGAGAAAATTAATATTTTCTAGATTGATGGGATTCGCTGTGTAATAGCAATCTACCAAAGGTAGACAGCCCCTATTGTATGTATTTTAAATACATGATCAATTTGTTTCTCTCTCTTCCGATAAATTTCTTGCCTGTGGCAATCTCTTCCACTCAAACCTTTATTAACTATTTGTGAGCGAAATATATTGATATTGCCTGTTGAATATATGTATAATTGTATATGTACACTAAGTTAAGTGATCTGTAAATTTGTAATTATAATGTTTAAATTAAGCATTAAACCTTTGAACAAAGTGGAACAAACCATATTCCCAAATACTATCTTGGTTGAAAGCACAAGGGCAAATGTCAATAATAAGAGCAGTTGGTTTGAGAATAAGAGAAGCAAGGAGGCTCATAAGGAGCTTACCCTACGAAGATGGAGCGGTTTTATATATAATTATTATTTTTATTTTATGACGAATGAGTGTGTTAAATATTAATAAAAAAAATTATCAGCAGTGCTTATATCATTAAATTTGTAATTAAACTTATGTACAGCTCGAGAGAACGGTTCGGCATACATTTGGTGTGCCGGGTTTATTATTATTATTATTATTCAACACTTTATTAGATAAGAAGACATATATTATGTACAGTACAAACAATTATTATAACAATTAAAAAATGGAAACAATATACAGGACACCCTGTATACAATAAAAAGAAAATATAATAGAAAATAATATATAAACATATGTACTAACTAAAGGGCGGGGTTATTGCCTATGCCAATCTCTTCCACCCAGCCCAAAGTTATCGATTTTGTCGATTATTTCGCCTCCTCAAGTATCCCAATTTTTTTCATACCCTTACTTAGGTACTTTCCGAGTCCATATGTGATGTCATGGTGGTGGAAGGATTGATATGGGTGAACCCTTTGGACGCCCAGAACCATTGTTCTGGGCTCCTTCCATGTCCAGTGTGGAGTGTATGGTATATGTGTAGTTTGTTGAAATTATGCACTTAAAACTAACAGTTTAAAAAATATTTCTTAAAATTTGATAGGAATTTTAAAATTCATCGTACTTTTTCAAATTTGATAAAGTTATTACGTTGTTAGTCTGTTGTTGTTGGTTGAAGTTATTAGTTACCCTGTATGTTGCTGATGACCGGGTGGCCACTTACCCTGTATGTTGCTGAGTACCGGGTGGCCACTTACCCTGTATGTTGCTGAGTACCGGGTGGCCACTTACCCTGTATGTTGCTGAGTACCGGGTGGCCACTTACCCTGTATGTTGCTGAGTACCGGGTGGCCACTTACCCTGTATGTTTAGTACCATTTGTATGTGCTGAGTACCGGGTGGCCACTTACCCTGTATGTTGCTGAGTACCGGGTGGCCACTTACCCTGTATGTTGCTGAGTACCGGGTGGCCACTTACCCTGTATGTTGCTGAGTACCGGGTGGCCACTTACCCTGTATGTTGCTGAGTACCGGGTGGCCACTTACCCTGTATGTTGCTGAGTACCGGGTGGCCACTTACCCTGTATGTTGCTGAGTACCGGGTGGCCACTTACCCTGTATGTTGCTGAGTACCGGGTGGCCACTTACCCTGTATGTTGCTGAGTACCGGGTGGCCACTTACCCTGTATGTTGCTGAGTACCGGGTGGCCACTTACCCTGTATGTTGCTGAGTACCGGGTGGCCACTTACCCTGTATGTTGCTGAGTACCGGGTGGCCACTTACCCTGTATGTTGCTGAGTACCGGGTGGCCACTTACCCTGTATGTTGCTGAGTACCGGGTGGCCACTTACCCTGTATGTTGCTGAGTACCGGGTGGCCACTTACCCTGTATGTTGCTGAGTACCGGGTGGCCACTTACCCTGTATGTTGCTGAGTACCGGGTGGCCACTTACCCTGTATGTTGCTGAGTACCGGGTGGCCACTTACCCTGTATGTTGCTGAGTACCGGGTGGCCACTTACCCTGTATGTTGCTGAGTACCGGGTGGCCACTTACCCTGTATGTTGCTGAGTACCGGGTGGCCACTTACCCTGTATGTTGCTGAGTACCGGGTGGCCACTTACCCTGTATGTTGCTGAGTACCGGGTGGCCACTTACCCTGTATGTTGCTGAGT
Source organism: Bactericera cockerelli (assembly GCA_024516035.1). Classification (NCBI taxonomy): domain Eukaryota; kingdom Metazoa; phylum Arthropoda; class Insecta; order Hemiptera; family Triozidae; genus Bactericera; species Bactericera cockerelli. Next base: position 11,440,834 of record CM044966.1, read on the forward strand.
ACCGGGTGGCCACTTACCCTGTATGTTGCTGAGTACCGGGTGGCCACTTACCCTGTATGTTGCTGAGTACCGGGTGGCCACTTACCCTGTATGTTGCTGAGTACCGGGTGGCCACTTACCCTGTATGTTGCTGAGTACCGGGTGGCCACTTACCCTGTATGTTGCTGAGTACCGGGTGGCCACTTACCCTGTATGTTGCTGAGTACCGGGTGGCCACTTACCTGTATGTTGCTGAGTACCGGGTGGCCACTTACCCTGTATGTTGCTGAGTACCGGGTGGCCACTTACCCTGTATGTTGCTGAGTACCGGGTGGCCTACTGTGGTACCCTGTATGTTGCTGAGTACCGGGTGGCCACTTACCCTGTATGTTGCTGAGTACCGGGTGGCCACTTACCCTGTATGTTGCTGAGTACCGGGTGGCCACTTACCCTGTATGTTGCTGAGTACCGGGTGGCCACTTACCCTGTATGTTGCTGAGTACCGGGTGGCCACTTACCCTGTATGTTGCTGAGTACCGGGTGGCCACTTACCCTGTATGTTGCTGAGTACCGGGTGGCCACTTACCCTGTATGTTGCTGAGTACCGGGTGGCCACTACTCTACCCTGTATGTTGCTGAGTACCGGGTGGCCACTTACTTCCTGTATGTTGCTGAGTACCGGGTGGCCACTTACCCTGTATGTTGCTGAGTACCGGGTGGCCACTTACCCTGTATGTTGCTGAGTACCGGGTGGCCACTTACCCTGTATGTTGCTGAGTACCGGGTGGCCACTTACCCTGTATGTTGCTGAGTACCGGGTGGCCACTTACCCTGTATGTTGCTGAGTACCGGGTGGCCACTTACCCTGTATGTTGCTGAGTACCGGGTGGCCACTTACCCTGTATGTTGCTGAGTACCGGGTGGCCACTTACCCTGTATGTTGCTGAGTACCGGGTGGCCACTTACCCTGTATGTTGCTGAGTACCGGGTGGCCACTTCCCTGTATGTTGCTGAGTACCGGGTGGCCACTTACCCTGTATGTTGCTGAGTACCGGGTGGCCACTTACCCTGTATGTTGCTGAGTACCGGTGGCCACTTACCCTGTATGTTGCTGAGTACCGGGTGGCCACTTACCCTGTATGTTGCTGAGTACCGGGTGGCCACTTACCCTGTATGTTGCTGAGTACCGGGTGGCCACTTACCCTGTATGTTGCTGAGTACCGGGTGGCCACTTACCCTGTATGTTGCTGAGTACCGGGTGGCCACTTACCCTGTATGTTGCTGAGTACCGGGTGGCCACTTACCCTGTATGTTGCTGAGTACCGGGTGGCCACTTACCCTGTATGTTGCTGAGTACCGGGTGGCCACTTACCCTGTATGTTGCTGAGTACCGGGTGGCCACTTACCCTGTATGTTGCTGAGTACCGGGTGGCCACTTACCCTGTATGTTGCTGAGTACCGGGTGGCCACTTACCCTGTATGTTGCTGAGTACCGGGTGGCCACTCAGCCTGTGGCGGCCAATTCCTGGGCGAGGGGCGCATGGAACACGTCTGGCTCCGTGAGGAACACGAGGGTGTTGATGTCGTGCGGGGCCCAGGACTCGAGCCACGCCTGGAGTGGGAGAAAGAAAATACTCAACGATAATATTTATATTTTCTTTTTCTTCATAGGGTGGCGTCATCGTGCATGATGGTAGCCAGAAATGGTAATTATGAATGACCTGTTAGATAAAAAGAATATAAGAAACAATAATTAGAAATTAAATTATCAGCATAGAGTGATGTCATTGTGAACGATGGTAGCTAGACAGTGGAGGAATGACTCAGCTTTTTTACCACTGTCTTTACAAGGAGGCTAATAATTGACAAGGGCCCCCAGAACCAAGCCAATGCTGGTCTACTCCCTGTTTATAGTCCCCCAGCCAGACTAATATTTATATTACCCATAAAAAAAAACTGCCTGACTAGGATTCATTCTATCACATAGGTCATCGATCGTTTTAGGACCAGAAATAAAAGTTCATTTACAATTCTAATACTTTATGACTTTAGAAAAGCTTTTGACTCGGTGTCCCACTGTCCTTTCATGGCCAAACTCAAAACTTTCGGTTTTACTAATGAGACAATTTACTGGTTTCGGTCATACTTAACTGACATTTATCTAATAAACATTCAAATTGGAATTTACTATGATCAGGTGTGCCAGAGGGCGCAGTTTTTGGTCCTCTCCTCTTTAGCATTTTTATCAATGACGTTACTAATTGCTTTAACCAATCGAACTACCATTTCTATGCAAATGACCTCCATATACATTTCCTTCACAGCCTTTATACTCTAGTGCTCTGGTGGTCAAGTGGTTAACGTGCTAATCTGGTAATTCAGGTAGCATAGGGACCGTTGGTTCGAATTCCTCCCAGTGCATGAATTTTTCCTAATTAATTTGAGTTTGTGACCACATAATAATAAGACTCTGAGGGTCAGGTAGTCTAAAATGTTTTGAGCTTTAACCTCGCCTGGTGGTTACCTTCCACTAAAGAGTTACCTTTTTTTTAATGAGATGATAATTAATTATGATTTATTTAAAACATTCAATCGAAATATTTCTATTTGTGACCACGAAATTTAGAATCTTGTTCACTGAACTTAAAGAAATGGTCTCTCAATAAGGAGCCCAAAAGCCAAAACTCTTTTGGTTACGTACCTATGCTGAGAGCTCCCGAGCGGTGCGGGGCAGCTAGAATTACAATGCGGGGCCACTGGTGTCCATTGTCCTGGCGAAGCCGATGAGCTCCTCCTGAACAAATTTATTTAATACGTTAACGGGAGATACCCAATTTTTACTATTTCCAAGTCTCTGGTACTTGAAACGAAAGAGAGACGTGCAGGGGAGTACTTCCGTCAAAGAGTGAGTTTCGCGGTACAAAGAGGAAATGTGGCATCAGTAATGAGCACACTGAAGAAAGATGACGTGTTAAATGAAATATATTATATCGTTTGAAAAAAAAAAAAAAATTACAATGTGACCCTAGTCTTACCCTGGACACATGGAGGGAGGAAAACGTTATTTTTCAATATTCACAATCATAATCACTAAATTATCATATTTGTGTTTGATTTGTGATATCACCTCACTCAAACCTGCCCAACTAAATAATTTTATTTATATGTAAATACATGTAAATCACTTCACAATTATAATCACAAAGTTATCATATTTGTGTTTGATTTGTGATACCGTAATCACTCAGACTTTCCAACTAATTAATCTTATTAATATGTAAATACATGTAAATCACTTCACAATTATTTTTGAACATTCACAATCATAATCACAAAGTTATCATATTTGTGTTTGATTTTTGATACCGTAATCACTCAGACTTTCCAACTAATTAATCTTATTAACCCAGATGGGGCTGACGTCTTTCCAGAAGGACGTCCTTCTGGAAGGACGTCAGCCCCATCTGGTGAAAGGTACTACATTGTGGATTTTTCTAATTAACTCAGCTTGTTGAGGTTGGTTGGCGACACCTTAAGCTCTTTGTTTTGAGTCCGAGTGATAAGTTGACAGCACTTATTTTGACTCAGGACTCAATTTATATCACTCCAAAAAAATAAAACAAAAAATTTCACCGCGTTATCTGGGTTAATATGTAAATACATGTAAATCACTTCACAATTATTTTTTAACATTCACAATCATAATCACAAAGTTATCATATTTGTGTTTGATTTGTGATATCACAATCACTGAAACTTGCCCAACTAATTAATCTTAATCTTAATATATAAATGTCAAAGTCACTGACTGACTGATCATCGCTCTACAGCCCAAACCGTAATACCTAGCGAGCTGAAATTTTGACACAACATTCCTTGCATACTGAATACGTGCAATAAGAAAGGATTTTGCAAAAGTCCAAACCGTTCCATAGATAGAGCCCTAAAACCATCGTGGCGAAGCACGGGTTAACTGCTACTTATATATGTAAATCAAAACTATTGATGTCACAACTACGCGAGGACGATGCAGAGCATCTACTTTAAAGAAATAAGCAAAAAACTCAAAAAAATAGCTTTTATGGGAGTTACGAACGAGTGCTTAACCACTGAGCGCGCGATTAGCTCATGGGTTAAGCACTCGCTTGCCATGCGGAATGCTCGTGATGCTATTCCCGGCCCCTATCAGGCTGGGTGAGGTTAATTTGAGTAGCAGGATTTCTAGCGAATGGAGGGTAAAACTCTCATCGTGATATGACCAAGCAGTTGAAAGTGGCATAAAACCTAAATTAAAAAAAAAACCAAGACCCATATCCTCAGCATAGGACAGAATAAGAGTGAGGTTTAGAGTCCACAGAACCACCGTACTCAATCCCTCCATAAAAACCAATCTCAAACTTCCATCCATAACCCCTACTCAAATACGAAAAAAAAAAAAAAAAAAAAAAAAAAATATCTTTTCTCCAGGTTACTAACATCATTAAACTTTTATTAGTAACCACGGCAAAGTGTGGTGTATACTGTATATAACTAAAAAGTTGAAAAACACCACTTTAAAATAATAGATTGTAGACACTGAGCGCACGAATAGTTCAGTGGTTAAGCACTCGCTTGCCATGCGGAAGGTCCCGGGTTCGAACCCCCGCGCCGACAAAAATTTGTATTCAAAACTTGGTTACAGTTGTTTGTAAGGGATACCTTCAGGTGCGCTCGTGTTGACCCAGCACCTAAGTAGGAAGTATTGTGTCACTTCTCGCCCATCAGAGGGGAGGCATACTACGGGATGGGCAGGCTACAACACAGACCACAAGCGTCTACAGTAGCTCCTGTTTCATGGCTACGAAACAAAAAAGGCTGTGAAACACTCATATTTTTTTTTTTAAAACAAAAGGTAGATAGATACTCAATGACTCACCTATAAGCTGCAGCGCCATCTCAGTGGCGGCGCGGGCCATCACTTCACTTTGCCTCTCAAACCCAAGACCCACATCCTCAGCGTAGGACAGAATCTTCTTCTTCAAGTCGACACTGATGCAGGGCAGCTTGAGACCCGTGTCTGAAATATGGATGGGAATGATTATTATGAATAGTAAAATATTAGAATAGAATAAAAATATAATTGTATTTCTCAATAAGTGTATTTTGTATTGTATTGTACGAATTTCTTTGTGGTGAAGCACAAGGCCTCTTCACAATTTTTGTGGGTAGCACAGCATTACTAAGAGCCTCCTTTACATTTCGAATTATTCTATTACATTAATTTCTTTTTACTCTGTTAATGCCGCCACTGGTCGTTACTCATACAAGTAACTACTCATTTTTCCTCACGAGGTATGAGTGGACCCCGAACATCCAAGTACAGAGCAGAAAAAATCCTACCCCGCTGGGAATCGAACCCAGGTCACCATGTGTGCAATGCCTAGCGCGCTAACTCGCTCTGCCACAGTGACTACTTTCTCAATAAGTGTTTACAATAGAGGTTCGGATGCAAGTTAGTTGAACAATAATTCTAAAATTACATAATAAATTTAAAAAAAAAAAACAATTACTACATCCTATTATTTTGCAGAGACACATAATTTTTCACCCCATTTTGTTCTTCTTTTTCCTTTCTATTATTATTATGTAACTTTTTATGTATATGTCCAAGCAGGTAATTGTAAAAAAATAAAATACAAAATTTAGAACTAAATAAACAAGAGAAGAAAAGATAAACAACATAAAATATAAATATTATACAGATTGCCTCTGACAATCTCTTCCACCCAACCCTTGAAGGAATGGTATACTTGGCTGGCTGGGGGACGTTAAACAGCGAGAAGACCAGTGTCTTCTCTGGGACTAAAAACAGATTGGCGAACCCTAACAAGCAAGGCTAGCTTGCAGTTTCCCAAGGGCGGGATCAGTACGGTTCGGTTTTGTAACGTATCCAGTACACGGTAACGTATACGGTTGTGAGAGAAATCTCTCACAACCGTACTGATTGCGGTTTAATGGCTTACAAAGAAAAAAGTCCAAGCTCCCATGATGATTGAACACACCAAAAAAATATGTGTTTCAGAAAGAGACAACTTTTCACCAAAATTTGACCGGAGACATTGTAGTTAAGCCAATAACAACAACAACAAAATGGTGTAAATAGATTGCTGGCTGGGGGATGTGAAACAGAGATGGTACCAGATATGTCTGTCCAAAAGTACGAATTATTAGTGCCCTTACAAAGATTGGTGTTAAGAAGCACATTGAACCATAAAATTTGTAGGTTTTGATTAAAATCATCAAATCAGTTCCCCTAAAAAAGACTGTTCAACATCAGCACCACCTCACATAGCGAAGATCTGGATTGACAGACACTTGAATGGTGTGGTCACAAAGAAGGTTTTAATTATTATCTGACCTGGTTGCAGGGTTTTCAATTAAACCCTTACAATTAACACTGCGACCTAATTAGATCTATTGTGACCATTTGATTCTATTTAGTTTTAACGTCCTGACTGAGATAGATAGTCAGGACGGGGGTTTTACCCTCCATTCAGTGGGAATCGTACCAGCTACCCACATTAACCTCACCCAGCCTGGGTAGGACCGGAGGTGCCAGCCTCACGTGTTTGGATGGAACAGAATTTTCGTCGAAAAGTCTGCCCCAACCGGGAGTTGAACTCGATAACTCTGGACTACGGGCAGTAGTCACAACCATTACGCCACGGAGGCTCACACACAGAAGGTTGCCATGGGCATTCTCTTCCGCCCAACCACTCACCTGTCACATATTCGTATCCGGTATCATCAGGATCAATCACGTCCGGCTGAAGAACGGTGATCTCTTGGTTCCTGTTGTTGCAGAGTGATTCACCCTGTAGAATGTTTTCGTCGTGTCGGTAGTTTTTCTTGCGTTTTTCGTCTGTGAATGAGACCACACAGTATATTAGAAATGAAGGATTAAAATTTAAAAATAACACTTGAATGGAAAAAACAAACATATTCCAGCCTTTTTCATTTCGTAGCCATGAAACAGGAGCGTCTGTAGACTCTTGTGGTCAGGGTTATAGCTTGCCCATCCCATAGTATGTGTCCCAAGCCACGCTGGCTTGTAGGTTTAAAAAATAAAAGAAAAAAGGAGATAACTGTTTCACAGCCTTTCTTATTTCGTAGCCATGACACAGGAGCTTCTGTTAGACTCTTGTGGTCTGTGTTGTAGCCTGCCCATCCCGTAGTATGTGATCCCTCTGCTGGGCGAGAAGTGACACAATACTTTCCATTCAGTTGCTGGGTCAACACGAGCGGTGCGGAAGGTATCCTTTACAAATGACTGTAAATAAATTTTGAATATATTTTTTTTGCCTTTTTTGGCCGGGATTGAACCCTGAACCTTCTGCATAGCTAGGGAGTATTTTACAACTTAAAAATAGAAGGGATATTCAAGGAAGATGAAAAAAAAAAAAAAAAATATATTGTGTTTTCAACATTAATTGATTGATTTTTCTCTATTTTAAACATACTCCGAGCCAGCGTCGATGGCATGTTGAATACACCGGTTCCCTTCAGAACACCGAAGTTAAGCGACATCCAGCGAGGCTTAGACTTGGATGGGTGACCATTCAAATTCTAATTCTCGTGACGCTGGCTTTTCCCGGCCCCACTCAGGCTGGGTGAGGTCAATGTGAGTAGCAGGTTTGTGAGTTTCCTGCGAATGGAGGGTAAAACCCCCGTCGTGATATGACCATGGCAGTTGAAAGCGACGTTACACCCCACTTAAAAAAAAAAAAAATAAATAAAAAAACATACTCCGAAAATAGTCTTATTTTTTTTTCTCGACCTTCTTATTCTCAAGTCTATGGATCTAATGATAGAGAACTGGTTGTTCACCCATACGAAGTTTTTGACTATACTGAAGGACTTATTCCATTTAGCACTCAATACTGCTGAAATTCTTGTGAGGACCTTCTCAAATTCTTTTTGTAGTACACCTTCAGTGGAACAAACCATGGGAGTGATCTAGGCTACCCACTAAAATTATGATGGACTACGCACTTGTCAGTATTCGGATAGGCCGCGTCAGGGGTGGTTCCACATGGCTCACCAGGTCAGGCTTGTAGGACAAGCCTCCCCCCTGGATCTCAACACTCCTCGGCACCAGCCCTGATGAGGAGGCTACAGGCTCGTAGTAAGTACTGTTGGACACCTGGAGGAAAAAGGCAATGAAAATGTTAATTTAGTTTTATTTTTATTTATTTAGAAACTCTTTATTAGTGGAACATATACAGGGTGTCCCGTATACAGATGCAAATATTTTGAGGGTAGATTCAGCCCACTGTGGAATATCATATAGGCAAAACTTGCAGTGGTGCATTTTGCTTAAGTTAACTTAAAAAACTTAACAATATTTACAACAAAAAAAAAATATAGAAAAACATTATTTGAATTTCCAATTATGGATAACTTGTCATGTTATTCTCTCATCTACTAAAACAAAATAAAAATGTAAAAGCAGAGCATTGAACTGCCACAATAGGAAAGCAAAAAAAAAAAACTTAAAACCACTGGATTACCAGACTAATGCATAACGTGACGACTTGATCACTCAGCTACCAGAAGTACCATTCATGTAAAAAAGAAAAGATTATTACCTGGCTCTGCATTTGTTTCTTTATTTTGTTTCCTCCATTCTTGTCACTTATCTTGTCAAATAGTTTCAGATTTTTCTCAAAGTCAAAATCTATGTCAAGCATATCCCTGTTGATCGTAACATTGAAACATTCTTCATTGCGTACTTCGTGCCTTTTTTTGGCTGAAAGTGTCTGAAAAAGTGAGATTAAATATATTATTTTTTATATATCATCATCATCATAGGGTGGCGTCATCGTGAACATTGGTAGCCAGACAGTGGAGGAATGACTAAACACTTCTACCACTGTATTTACAAGGATGCTAATAATTGACAAGAGCCCCCAGAACCAAGTTTTAAATATAGAACAAAAAACAAAGAGAAAATTAATATTTATTTGAAATAATTGCAATCATTTCCATTTTCATTCTGAAATCCCAATAACTTTTTTGTTGGATAAATGATATCAATCCACTTAAGCTATAAAAAATATACAAAATTAAAAAAAAAAAAACATCTGTTTAAACTCACCAATTGCTTTTTATTTTGTTTATTGTTCAAGTGATCAACAAAATGAGACTTTCCATTATTCCCGTTGCCATTCTGTTTCTTCTGATACTGCTGAAACTGTCCATCGTACCTTCCATTTCCTTGTCCGTGTTGACTTGCTCCGTACAAGTTACTCATAACACTAGCTGGTACTTCCTCCGTAATATTGTACACACTACTCGACAACACATTCTCACTGTCATATTCTTGTTTTGTTCTCACGTTAGTTACATACTCTTGTTTGAGAAGGTCTTTGTCTTGTTTTACTTTAATGTTGGTAGATTTTGTGACAATATTGTTTGTTGGTGGTGCAGGCGGTGCTTCACTTTTGGGAGACTCTAGTATCCTCAAGTTTTTCATGTCCTTGGGCCTGTGAAAGAATCAAGATAGAAATAGAGGGTAGTCAAAAAGTACCTATGTAAAAAAATCATATTTTTGTTATACATTTTTGATATTGAAAATTGATTTTCTAGTTTAAGTTACAAGGCGGGGTTATTGCCTAAGGCAATAACCCCGCCCTTTAGTTAGGACATATATTATGTATACATATATTTATTTATTTTTACATAGAATTACACCGGCAATCTGTTAGAAACCCATGAAAAATGCTGTAAAATAAACAAATGATAACATGAGTTCTACAGTAGACTACTTGACCAACATAACTTTTCACACCCTATGACAAAAATCTCCATTAAAACTACTGTCTATTGCAACTGAAGAATGTAAATTTGAAAATTCTGATTCCATATGGAATAGGGCAAAGATCACCTATGTACAACCCAACAGTATTCACCTTGGCCTACTGGTACTAACAATACTCAGCTTGCACTCTACGTGACCTGGGTTCAAATCCCTGTGGAGTTGGAATTTTTTAGCTCTGTACTTTGGGTGTTGGGGCCTACCCTTTTTTTTTTTCTTTTTTTTTTTTTTTATAGCAACTGTCTACACTTTCAACAGAAAAAGGTTTTCTGAAGAAAGCAATACTTGACAGGATATTTGCGTTATTCTTGAATGAGACTAAGAAAGATCAGGTTTCTCATTCATATTGTTGTATGTGTACATGGCATTAATTAATGGGGACTTTAAGAGGTTGAAAGTTGGTGTGTTGGGGATGTGGAACAACGGCTTATCAGAAGATCTAAGCCTGTGGTTAGGTACTCTGATTTCTGTTTTTTCTATAAGGTACGAGCTACTTGAAGATCCACTGTAGATTTTTTTAAGTAGTTTTATTTGTTCAGAGTGTCTTCTCTGTGTTAACGTTTGTATCGGCAGATTATCAACAAGCAGCTCGTATTCTATGTAGTGGGGGTATAATGGATAGAACCCATTTTCCCTCAAGTGTCTTAAAAAGCATGCCTGAATCCGCTCGATGGACTTTTTGCCGCATTGTGTAAGGGGGAGCCAGATAAGGGATCCGTATTCAAGGATAGGGCGAACGAGTGAGAGATATAGTATTTCTATTATTTTAGGATCTTGGATGGCTTTAGAGTGCCTGATTACCATTCCCAGTCTTCTATAAGCTTTTTGTCTAATTTCTTCGCGGTGTTTGTCAAATGAAAGGTCGTTTTGGAATATTATACCCAGGTCTTTATATTGGGAGACATATTTTAATGTGGTACCATTAATTGAGTACGTAAATTGGGTATTCGGAGTTCTGCAGGTAGTATATGACATAATGTTACATTTATTAGGATGGAAATTGAGACCTACCGAATTTAACCACTGAGAGACAGAATTTAGATCATATTGAAGGAGTTGGCAGTCATGATCATTTTTGACAACTTTGAAGATTTTTAGGTCGTCAGCGTATAATAGTGTTTTTGAGTATTTCACATGTCTATGTATGTCGTTGTAAGTCAAGATAAACAGAAGACTACTTAACTTTGACCCTTGTATTACACCCGAGGGCGGACTTATGGGACTGGACATGTGATCAAGGTACTTTACGAATATTTTCCTGTCCCTCAAGTAGTTGCAGAAAAATTCAACATTTGGTTTTGAGAAGCCACATTTAATTAAAGAGGTCAAAATGGCATGGTGGGACAAACGGTCAAAACATTTTTCAATATCGGTATAACACACGTGGACTTCAGATTTTTCGGACATAGATCTTGCTACAAAATCGCTAAATTCAATAAGATTTTCAGTGGTAGATTTTTTTATGACAAAGCCATGTTGTTGCGGAGAAATCTTATTGAAAATAAATGGGGATATTTTATTATAAATAACACCTTCAAAGATCTTAGATATAATATTCAGGTTAGATATAGGTCTGTGGTTGGAGACATCAAGGTCACCAGATTTCTTAGGGACAGGAGTGACAGTTGAGACTTTCAGATCTGAAGGGAAAATCCCGTTTTGCAGAGATGTATTGAAAATATTAGCTAGAGGAGCTTTTAAATAATTTATGCATTTTTTTAGAATTATGGGGGGTATACCGTCCGGTCCCGGGGGTTTGTTGATTGATATTTTTTTAACTTCATTTTCTATGTCTTCTTTTGACACAAGGCTAAGATGAAAATGCTCAGGGTCCGTGTTAATATTGTAATCAGGTGTGTAATTGGGAGGGGTCTGATTGTATGCATTTTTAAAGTGTTCTGCAAAAGCGTTGACAATAGTTTGGGGTTCAGAAAGTTCGATGTTGTTATAAGTTAGCAATTTCTTTTGAGGCTCCTTACTTTTCTCTTTAGTAAAGTCCCAGAAAGGTTTACTTTTACCAAGTTTTACTAGAGAGGTTACTTCATTTATATGTGTCTGGTAATCATTATTGATAAGCGTTTTACATTTTTTCCGCAGGAGATTGTATTCAGATTTTTGAGTTACTGTTTTTACCTTGATTTTTCTTAATCGTTCTTTTTTCTTGAAAAGGGAAACCGTACTATTGTCCCACCATTTAGGAAAGTTCCCATTTTTTGTTTTGTGATCAAGTAGTGGTGTAGAGGATAAAAAGGCTTTATTTAGTTCAGAATAGAACGATTTTAATTTTTCATCTGGTGTTGTAGCATTGTAAACATTTTGCCAATCGTTGTTCATAAAAGATTTATTGAGAATATCAAATTTGGTTTTATTGAAACAAAAAGTTAGTTTTTCGGATTGTTTAGTTTTAGTTCCGCTTTTTGGGGAGTGGGACTTCTGTGTGTTGATGTGCAATATAAGGGCGGGGTGGTGATTATCAATTTTGACAAGTCCATCTGTTCCTTTTACATAACAATTGATGTCTTTTTTTCTAGATAGCTTTTTTGAATTAAGGTTGGTAAGGCAAAGGTCTAATGTTCTATCATTTGAATTTTTTATATTATTTAGGGACTGTAAACAGAAGAAATTTATAATATTATGTAAACATTTTAATACGCCTGATGCGTGACAGTCAAGAAAAGAGTTTGTGAATTCTTGAGTTGTATCGGGTGTGAGATCATCAGGGGCAGGGGGGTAAAAATGGGGTAAATTGAAATCTCCTATCAAGATTAAATTACTGTCCTGTATTTCTTCATTTAAAAAGATAGTTTCTGCAAAATGTTCCATTGTTTCAAGCTTGACAGGTGGAGGAAAGTAACACAGGGCTATAATAACATTCTGGTTGTGAAATTTGCATTTTATCCATAGGGTTTCAAGGTTCGGGTTGCATTCGTTGAGCGCGGAGAGTGGAACTGTTTGTATTTCGTGTTTCAAAGCTAGTGCGAGTCCGCCCCCTTGGCTCTTCCCTGTTGCTTGAGGGTCTCTGTCGTGTCTATAAACCTGGTATCTAGGGTCAAAAAGTTCACTAGAGTTGACATCGGGTGATAGCCATGTTTCAACCAAAGCTATAAGGTCAAAGTCTTCTGACAAAGTATTAAGATAAAATTCATGTGTTTTAGTATTTAGTCCGCGGGTATTTTGGTAAAAGACACGAATTTGTTCTGTCAAAGGTACGTTATTTGGAGATTTATTTTGTACATTGGCAGGTATTGAGGAGGTACTAGGTCTCGCCGGTCTACTTCCACTTTTCCTCTTTACATAAGAGTCGTCTTGGTATGATGAAAATTTTGAGTTGGGTGTTGGTAGACGTTGTGTGGATGGGGAAAGAAATGTTGGTTCATCATAATATCGCGGTAAGTAGGTATTACAGGTGGATTTGAATTATATGGTGTTTGCTGGGATGCGTTGGTTGGTAGAGTGTTGTTCCATTGGGTGTTGATGTTGGGTGATGTGGTGGGTTTGTAAGCAGGATGGGGGGGAGGTGTGTTATATGCAGGGCTGCGGAGCTGCGGAAAAAAATTGAGCTCCGGCTCCAGCTCCTCTTTGTATTATTTTCTAGCTCCGGCTCCAGCTCCGGCTCCTGGAGCTAAGAGAAAAAAAACTGGCTCCGGCTCCTGGCTCCAGTAATGTGCATCTTATTTGAATACAAAATGTATATATTAGTATAAACTGAATACCTATCATTGGTTGTATCGAAAAATGTGTTTAAACACTTACATTATGTTCTATAACTTTTCCCCTTATCTAGAACCATTAAATCACAAATTAATAACTCTTAGGTACATTTTAGATTTTGTATTGTATTTTATTGTACATAAGAACATTATTTACATTAGATTTGAGGATGGTGCTGGAATAGTGGATGTGGTGGAGTAGTGTTATTTATTTTTAATAGGTATCTCTCATGGAACTTTTTTCAGAGAGGAAATACTAGTAATTCATTTTTAAGTCAGAGCTGGATGCGGAGCCAAGTTTTTGAAAATTTGGCTCCGACTCCGGCTCCAGCTCCTCTTTACTAAAATAATTGGCTCCGGCTCCAGCTCCGGCTCCTTCAGACCAAAAAATGTTAAGCTCCGGCTCCTTAGCTCCGGCTCCGGCTCCGACTCCGCAGCCCTGGTTATATGTTGGCCGGCTGGAGAGCGCAGGGTAAGTGTGAGGTGTAACAATAGGAAGGGAAGGAGGAGGTTTCACAACGGTACCATGGATCAAGCATGGTAAGTTGCTATGATGAGAACACTGTGCAATAGGTGTATTATAATATGAGGCTACTCTGTGGTGCATAGGACGAGTACCTACGTTGTGATTTCTACTATTGTTATACCTAGGGTCACAATGTCGGTGTAGATTATTTTGTTTACTCTTACTGTGGATGGGTATGTTGTTAGTGTTACTATCGACTACTGTACCAAAAATCTTTGATACAATTTTTCTCGAAACTAAGGTCTTGCCCTTTAAGTTCAAGTGTAGTCCGTTGTGATTGAAGTGAGATAATTGGATAAAGCTAGTGAGGTCAATGTGTTCAAAGTTTTCAAAAGAATTTATTACTTTTTTCAATTTGGTATTTAGTTTAATGATGTGGGGGTTCATATGGCGGCGGTCAAATCTAGGAGGAATAAGGATGATAAGAACTTTGAACTGTCTACATTTGTTATGGAGCTTTTGGAGTGATTTTGTTAAGTCGATAAAGTTTGTTCTGAATACATCATTAGTACCTGCAAATATACATATTTGGGTGTTTTGAGATATTTTGTTTGGTTTAATAGAATCTACGACATATTGAAGAGTTTTTCCTGGATGTGATATACAATCTACCTTACATTGAGATTTTACAAATTGTTTAATACAAGGTTGCATGTCTCTACAATGACTATCGCCTATAAGGAATACATTATTAATATTATTATTAGCTTGCTGCTGTGGGTTGGAATCAGGACTAGGCTGGGGCTGGTGGCTGGGAGGGGTTGCAGTATGATCAGATGCCTCGTCTGGACTGGTTGCTGTACTGGAACTGCCTGCTGCTGCATTGCTATTTTCAGCTGTGGTGGTGTTGGGTGTAGTGGCAACTTGTTCTTGGGTGACGGTGGGAGGATGCTGGGATGTGGTCTGCTTGAGGGCATTCAGTTCAGCCTTCAGTCGGGAGATGGTGTGATCTCGCTCATTGATTTTAGAGTTTAGTTCTGTGTGTAGTGATTGATTTATCTGTTTTTCTTGTTCAATGTCGATGGCGAGAGTTTCATTACTTCTTTGTTGGATTTTACATTCTTCTTCATATTGAATTCTCATTTGAGTTTCTTTTCTCAAAAGTTCTGTAGTGTTTTTCAAAATTTTGTCAGTTTCAATCAGCTGATGTATTTCATTATTGTAATTGTTAATTAGAATGTTGATTTTGGAAATAAGTGTGTCTGAAAGATCTATTTTCTTGTTATCTTTTAGTTCTTGTAACTCTAAGTATATGTTATATGCATCATCATGTGTTTTTTCATTAAGTTTTTCAATAAAAGAGATATCAGTTTTTTGTTTCAATGAAAAAATAATCTGTCTTCTGCTACCCATCATTGATCCTAATGAGCTCAGAAGTTCAATTCAAGTACCCAATCAAAATAAATAATAGGGTTTCAGAATTAAAAAACAGTTTATAGGGTTTATAAAAATATGAAAAGTGTTAAGTTTGGACACTGGTAATGAAAGTGTATACTACCTGATTTGTTGGTTACTTATCACTATTGATTACGTAATGAACATGCAATTAAAAATCTTTAAGTTAAACACAAAAAACACGATGTACACTTAAAATACAAAAAATCTATGATCGTATTATTGATCAGCGTTAAAAAATAATATAGTTAGACACTTGAAACATATTTTTAGGTAACTTTTTGTGGTTAAAATATAAATATTAACGGGAGCCAAAGTGAATCGTGTCGGGCGGGAGAAAGTAGGTTTTATACTGATTTGTACAGATACCCTAGCCTAGTGAGGACACTTGAACCACCAAACTTCAGGTTACCAGTCTGCTGCTTTATCGATCAAGCTACTAAGGTCAGTTGGGTAGTTGTAGAGTGGGCAACAACCAGTGGTGGCATTCCAAGATTGATATTGGAATATGATAGTTGGATGGGAATATGATACATTAGCTGCTACAATATACATTCATGTAATAGTAGTAAGAGTAGTAGTAGTAGGTAAACACTTTATTGAAATTTATTTACATAAATAACAAATGGTGGGAGAATTGCTTAAGGCAATCCCTACCATCCAAACCATAATGCCAATGCTACCTACTCATTGTGACATCATAACTAGCTCTCTCTTTGTGTATGACACAACTATGCTTTTCAATTATTTTATTTTATTTTTGCATACACACGCAATAATACTATTGCATATACGTGTATGATGGGGTATATCTACAATATTATGATAAAATATACATACTTAAATATTACATAATACTTTTGGTAAATAGATAAAATTAAAATTAACATAACATTCTTACTACTAAAGGAATTTAGGCTAGTAGTGAAGTACATGTGTTTATGTAAACAATAAATTATCCATGTCCAGCTTGACCTAAGCTGTAGAGAATGTTTATTAAATATTATCTATGAAGATACCAAGGGTGACTCTAGATAGATTTGCTTAGCCATAGTGACAACACATAATATTGGGAAATAACTTACCCAAGTGTGATTTCAGGAACATTGTACGGCTTGTTGTTCCAATAGACATTGATGAGACTCAGATTGTTTTGGTCTACGTGTGAGACAATGCCTTTGAATGTTTGGTTATCGTTACAATCAATCTCTACCAGGTAGCCAATATAGTCAGCCATTCTGACTTGATTAGGCTACTGAACTTGAATTAGGGCTAGAAGAAACTGAAAATATAAAAATAGTTTATGTTCTTCATATGAACACATAAGCATCAAATTCTTGAAAATTTCATTATTGACAGTAAAAAAATTCCCTTCTCTAACATCCAGGTTCAACAGAATTATTTTAGGTATTTTAAATTTGGGTTTAAACATCACTTTCAACTGTATGATTGGTAATATTTTGGATCACATCACAATGGGGGTGTTACCATACATTTGCAGGAAACTCACAAACCTGCAAGCCTTATTACGTCACCCAGCCTGTGTTGTGCCATAATGCCAGGTGATTCTACAAGAACTGGTGCATTTAAAACACCAGTGACGCTGGTAGTATTATTTTAAAATCACAGCATTTTTTGGTATGCTGTCTGAAATGTTATCAAAAATACTCTTAAGGTTTAGTACAGTTTTATAAGAGTTGAAAACCTTTCCCATAAGTAATTTGGTGAGAAACACAAAACCAAATCAATAGTCAAATTACTTTTTTACAACAGACCTAATAAGTCTTAAATGTACTTCTACTTACCTCATACAAGTGTTTCTGAAGGTATTGGGACAACTGCTTTCTCTAACCAGCCTTTACTGGTCTTTAATCGAAAAAATGATTGAGTACAACCCTAGAATTAAAAGGCCAAATTAATATTGTTTAGAAAAGGAAAACTTTATTTCTCTTTTGCAAAATTTCCTTGTTCTCAGTTCTCAGTTGATTTCCTCATTTAAATTTTAAATGAAAACAAAAATTGGTTGATTACAGTGTTGCCAATACTACTTTAGGATTAGAGAGCATGATCGGCAAGTAAACTACACTCAGAAAAATAAATGAAAAACTCCTTGATTCCTCTTTTCATTAAACATCCACCCGGACTTATGAACTTTTTCCACTGTGAAGAATTTGTGCGTTTTAGCAAGAATTCTACACTTTCTTTCAACAAAAACTTCACTACCCATGCGCGGATATAGGGGGGGGCACGGGGGGCACGTGCCCCCCCAGATTTTTTCGGTAAGCGGTGTTTCTCAAATTTCATTATACCTAATCCCGTAAAAAAAAATCTCAATGAGTTAGGGGGGCACGGACTCCAAAATAATTCCCAATTCTAAAACTAATCCCGTTAAAAAAAAAGATCTCAATAAGTTAGGGGGGCACGGGACCCAAAATAATTCCCAATTCTAAGACTAATCCCGTAAAAAAAAAAGATCTCAATAAGTTAGGGGGGCACGGGACCCAAAATAATTCCCAATTATAAGACTAATCCCGTTATATAAAAAAAAGATCTCAATAAGTTAGGGGGGCACGGGACCCAAAATAATTCCCAATTCTAAGACTAATCCCGTTATAAAAAAAAAGATCTCAATAAGTTAGGGGGGCACGGGACCCAAAATAATTCCCAATTCTAAGACTAATCCCGTTATAAAAAAAAAGATCTCAATAAGTTAGGGGGGCACGGTATCCAAAATAATTCCCAATTCTAAGACTAATCCCGTAAAAAAAAGATATCAATTAGTTAGGGGGGCACGGGACCCAAAATAATTCCCAATTCTAAGACCAATAAGAAATAACTAAATAAAAAAGTTGTCAAATTCACACAGATTGTCCGAGAAACCCGAAATTTTACCTATACGTCCATTTGGATCAGGGAATATACATATCTCCAGGGTTCAGCTACACGGGGTAAGGACAAAAAATGGATGGGTGACAACAAAAGTCACATTTTTCGACCGAAATCACATTTTTTTTACTCAAAAAATTGTCGTGACGGCGCCACGGCGCCATATCAACTCAAGAAGAGTTCAAGTTTTCATTTGAGATATCAATCACGAAATTCTGATGAGCCGTTCTGATGGGTAAAAAAAAAAGTATTTACGCTTTTTTGACCTGAATGACATTTTTTCTCAAAATATGTCGTGACGAACGATCAACTCAAAGCGAGAGTGTTTTTGCAAGGGTTGGAGTCTTCATTTGACATAGTGATCGCGAAATTCTGATGAGCCATTCTTGAGCTCCAGTAAGGACAAGAAATGGATGGGTGACACGCAAAATATTGACTTTTTTGTGTGTTTGTGAGTGTGTGTGTGTGTGTGTGATAGGCTTGCGAAGCGGCGGGTGCAACCCGCTAGTTAGGTATATTATGCGATCGTGCCCCCCCAGTACAAGAGGGCTATATCCGCGCATGTCACTACCTAAATTCCCAATGACTATAACACAGACATCGACATGCGAAATGGTATCAGGACATAGTATTTTCATCAATAAAATTGATAATATTGTAAATACTTAAAGAGAGAGAAATGAAAAACAGAAAAGTGAAAAAATATCACTAAGGGCGGAATTAATAGACGTTTTTGTAATACCTCTGTGACGTAAGTCACAGAGATGTAAGATAGGGAAAACCGATGCTTAGCAGTAACTTGTGATAAATAAATAATTTGTCTATTAATTCCGCCCTAAAAGTAAACAATATAACAATAAAGGTAGAAATCGCGGAGGACAATAGGTAAAATATTGAAAAACTACACATTATATCAGTTTGAGAAACCCTGGCGGCCATTTTTGTTTTTGATCAAAAGTCATTTTACCAAAAGAACCTTACTCCAGACTTTCAATGAACTTTCTCCTACTTTTAACACATAAACGACCGGCGGTATTTTCGCGTAACTCCCTCTGGGATCGCACCTCAGAAGGGTAGGGTACGTGGGGGCATAATGCCGCACAGGGTAAAAAGCCGCAGCAACTTTTTGAGCCCTCTGTAGTAGTTGCGCGCGCATTCATGATCACAGCGGGAACCTACTTGAGAATCAGTTGTACGCACAGAGTTTGGTAGTCGTGAGTTGACTGCTGATGCTGATGAGGAAAGATGCGATAAGTTGGATTTTTCGTATCTAGATATAATTTTAAAAAAAAATTAGGTTCTCTATTTTTTTGTTGAACTTACTTGTTTTTGACCGTTTTTTTCTTTCTAAACATGTAAAAATGTATGAAGAATTTAAAATTCTGATTTCAGCACTATTACCATTACAGTACTCAGATAGGGTCTATTTTTTATTCAGTGGGGCATAATGGCGCACCGCGGCTTTTTACCCCATGAAATGGGGCAAAACGCCGCAAATGACTTTTCTTACTTTTCGTACAATTCCGAATCTCAATAAAATAAATTGATATCAGAAAAAATCTGGTGTAAACATCACACGACTTTCCTTATCCCCCACAAAGAAGTCGAAATCCGCCACTGGTGACTCAACGGTAACAGATAGTTAAAAATCAGTGCAAAATTCGTAATCAGCACCTCAAAATCATTGGATTTGATATGTCGCAACCCCCATCTAGGGTGAATAATTAAAAAGTTAGTCCAAGCGGGTCCCCCGAAAATACCGGTAAATTGGGGCCGGGTTCCAAAAAGTTCAAGATATCAAAAAAATGATTAGAGTAAACCCCTATTATTTTTTTGATCCGAGAAAATGTTGTTCTCTAACTTTTTTTGTATCTTTAACCAATTCAAAGAAGCAGCGGCTGCGGCCAATATTTGCGGCCCTGCGGCCGCATCTTGCGGCCGATTTCAACCAAAAGTTTCGTGGTTCGTCTGGTGTATAAAATTAATTTGCATACTAAATTTCATGTCTCTAGCTCTTACCGTTCTCGAGATATCCTGTTTACACACACACAGACAGACAGACAGACAGACGCACGGACCAATGGCTGAAAACAACTTTTTTGGTATCCTGAGGCTATGATTCGTCCAGAAATGTGAAAAACTGGGTAGGTCAAATTTTCGACGAATACAATACTTTCCTTATTATAGGATAAGGAAAGTAAAAATATATTTGATAAAAAAAAAAACAATATTCTCTATCGATCTGAAGTACGTTGAATGTCATATCTCAAACAAGAAAAATTAAAAAAAAATCCACAAAGGCGAGTTGCGGCTTTTTGCCCCCACGTACCCTAGGTGACCACCTGGAACCGCAATTTTTTTGTGCTAATGTGTTCCTCTTACTGTTACAAATGATCCTTTTTTGTTCATAATTTCGGACAAAAGTTTCAAAATGTCCTTTTTTGGGCAATGTTGACACACCGGTGCCCAGCGAGGTGAAGACTTCGTGAGGCTGGTATTCCGGCCCAACCCAGGCTGGGTGAGGTTAATGTGGGTAGCCGGTTTGTGAATTTCCTGCAAAATAATGGAGGGTAACACTCTCGTCGTGATATGACCATGTAGTTTTTTTTTTTTTTTTTTTGCATTGCCATTTGTCGATAATCGAAAGGTCCTAGGTTGGTGTATAGGAAATAAATGGAAACGAACGAATGAGTTTACGAAAGAAATAGTCGATTTTTATTAAGAAAAGTCACTTGTGAAAACGAGAATTATGTGAACAACTAGAGCGGTATTAAATAAATTTATTGGAATGATCGAATGAACTTTGGGCACTCGATGCAGAAGCTTTTATAGGAAAGTTGAAAAATTCGCTGGCCGAAACTTTTGATTCGTGAACTCCGTTCACGACATTACCAGCGGGCAATAAAAAACAACAACAAAAAAATTGAATCGAGTGCTCAAAAAAATGCAAAAAATAAAAACATCGATAAATTCTTAAATATTGAGTACAATTAAATAAGTAGGTACATAACATAAACATGATAGATTCATATGTGCTCAAAAAAAAAGCATAACAAAATAACATCGATAAATTCTTAAATATTAAGTATAATTAAATAAGTAGGTAGGTACATAACATAAACATGATAGATTCATATGTGCTCAAAAAAAAGCATAACAAAATAACATCGATAAATTCTTAAATATTAAGTACAATTAAATAAGTTGGTACATAACATAAACATGATAGATTCATATAAACCAAGCCCAATAAAAAATAACAATAAGGTCCTGGCATGTATCAGATATTTACATTTCTTAAAACCCATTTTCAAATGGAAATAACCAACTTACAGGTCGAGTGACAATATGTCCTAAAGAGTTTCGAACATCAACGTATCGAATCCTCTTATCTCTCCCCTCATGAAGTATCACAACTACCCCGTAAGGCCAGTTTGTTCTCTTTTGCTTTACCTGGCGGATGAGTACCGCATCTCCTAGGCAAGGTGAGAACTTGCTACATTTTTTACCTTTAAAGTTAATGTCGTTTCTTTCTCGGAGATAATTAATGTACTGTGACCTCCACTTAGACCAGAACATATCGAGGTATTTGTTACCCTTCTTCCATTCTTTCAGAAGAATGTCATTTAATACCTTATTGAAAGTACTTTTTTCCTCACTGCCTAGCTCTACGTCCCAATCTTTACTAAGTTTCCAAGACTCTTGTATAAGTAATTTTAAAGGTACAAGGGCTGTACTCCACAGACCCATGACGTCATAAATTGAAGCATAGAAACTTAGTAAAATACGTTTAGTTATTATGTTATTGTTAGGATACTTAAATGTGTCACTTACATAAATCATGTCAGTCTCAATGTTCCATTCGATACCTAGTACCTTCTGTACAAGTGAGTCACTTTTTATGTCAGGAGGTAGAGAGTCATAATCAGTACCAACATAATTCGACGGACGATCATAGACGAGTGACGGACGATCATAGGTGGGCGAAGGACGATCAGAGGTGGGCGAAGGACGATCAGAGGTGGGCGAAGGACGATCAGAGGTGGGCGAAGGACGATCAGAGGTGGGCGAAGGACGATCAGTAGGGGGCGATCATAGGCGGGCAAAGGACGATCAGAGGTGGGCGAAGGACGATCAGAGGTGGGCGACGGGCGATTATGGACGAGTGACAGACGATCATAGGCGGGCGATGGATGATCATAGGTGGGCGACGGACGATCATAGGCGGGCGACGGACGATCATAGGTGGGCGACGGACGATCATAGGCGGGCGACGGACGATCATAGGTGGGCGACGGACGATCATAGGTGGGCGACGGATGATCAGAGGCGGGCGACGGACGATCATGGACGAGTGACGGACGATCATAGGCGGGCGACGGACGATCATAGGCGGGCGACGGATGATCAGAGGTGGGCGACGGATGATCATAGGTGGGCGACGGACGATCATGGACGAGTGACGGACGATCATGGTGGTGTAGTGGCTCAGGTGATGAATGACGACTCTGGAACGGTGATCCGTCGCAACTCTCAACAGTGTGTAACGACGAATCATCATTTGGACACCGGAAACTTGGGGCTGCAATCATTCACTGCTGCAGAACATCATATAGGGCTTCTATCTGATGTTCGAATTTGGCTATGGATTTGTCAGCTGCTTGGACATGCGAATTTAATTGAAAGACGTTGTTAGCAGATATTTCTGTCTTCAATAACTCGCCTAATTCTTTTTTCTGCAGGTTAAACTGTACTATGGCTTGTTTATAAGACCTCTTTATAGACATCGGTACTGCCATCTTGCTGGCAGACCAACCCAGGAACCACGCTCTGCTACCATAAAACGAGCCTGATCATGCTCTGATCATGCTCGTAAGCCAGAAAGTTGAAAAATTCGCTGGCCGAAACTTTTGATTCGTGAACTCCGTTCACGACACCATTGGCATTGGGGCAAAAATAACCCCATACAGCCACTTTATATATTACTTCCGAGAAATTTCTAATATTAGAAATCGGAAGTATTGTGTTCGTTTTTGTAAAAGAAAATATTTTTTTGCTCCGATTTCAATTTTTTTCATATTTCTGGACGTTTCATAACCTATTGAGTAAATTTGGTTTTGTGTCCGTCTACCGGTCTGTCGGTCCGTCGATCTGTTAAAACGATTCCTTGTAACGCGCAAATCTCGGAAACTACTCAACCGATTTTGATGAAAATTTGCACACATCTAGGAGACATTCTGTAGATGGTCCCATTTTAAATTCATCGAATTCATACTAGCGGTTCTGGGTGAAAGAGACCATGCGCCTGACCACTAACTTTTTACTTAAACGCTTATATCTCGTGAACGGTACACCCGATTTCGATGAATTTTTGTAAGAATATGCATATTATAGGGCAAGACCTTTCGAACATGTTATAACTCGACATACTCTGTTGATGTTAGTTTCTGGTCGGTTTCGTCAGCCAGCCGGACGAACAGTCGAAAAAAAATTAACGAAAAAAATAAATCAAATTTAACTGGGTGCATGAGACTTTATGGATGCCCTGTATATGTGTAAGATCGATAGAGCCGAAAATTTTGACACTAAAAAGATTCGAACCTTGCTCGTAAGCCTCGGCGACAATTAATTAATTAACTGTCGACAATTGTCACATGTTGAGTCTTTTGACACAAAAGAATAGAATAAATTTTCAATCAATAGAATAAGCTTATCTGTAAATAGCTATCTACCTATAATACGAGTAATTGTATGATCGAAGGACCAAATGGTTGGTCGCTGACCTGATGCAAGTCAGCGTGAATTCCTGGGAAAAATAGGCTACAAACTTCTGTATTCAAAACTTGGTAATATTTTATTTATTGAAAAGGAAAAACTTAGGAAAGATATTACGCTGGAAATGATAATTAGTAGTGTGCCTGAGCGCTTCTGCCAGAGAACTGATCTAGTCAAATTTTCATTGAACCAATTACAGTTTTCTTGCGGCCAGATTTAATAGTAGGTTGTAGGTACACGGCGCGGCGGGAACAATAATACTTTTAATAATTTTACTCTTTATCTTTAGGCTTTTATCCATTATACCCTGAAAACATATCCTACAAACTCTTAATTGAACAACTAAATATGGATACTTTACACAATAGAAGAACCGAACAATCACTTATTTTCCTATATAAACTAATAAACAACATGATAGATTCACCCGACCTTCTCAATCAAGTAAATTTCAAAATACCAAATTATAGAACAAGAAATATATACAATGAACCATTTAAAATCAAAAATCAATCAATTATTTCCACAATTGAAAAAGCAATGATCAATGCAAACAAATATCATCAAATAGATTTTAGTGATAATTTTCCCACCTTTAAAGAAAACATACATCAAATTATATTAAGAGACATACTTAATTAATTAATAAATAAATAAATCCAAAATCTTATATACAGAAACACAACACTACATACACACAAAATTAACAAAAATGTGACTGACCATGGAATTCCAACATTAAATATACCCATCTATGTTCATCCTTATGTATTAAATTTAGATATTTATATCCTATGTATTTCTTATATACTTCTTTCTTCATACCTTCAATATTGTACCTTTCTACTATCTTCTATCAATAAATTGTAAAATGTCTAGATAATAAGGAGACATTGTAACAAATAAATAAATAAAATAAATAAATACTCTGCCCGATTCGGACAGTCTCATTATTCCAGCAGTAAGCCCAAGACATATTTTTATGTGGTAAAAAATCCCAAATGAGAGGATAACTTGTCATGTCCCGGCTGGGTTTCGAACCCACGAATTCTGGATTCTTTTATTCACAGAGTGCCTCCGCCTAAAAAGTAGGTACTACTTTTCTTTTACTACCGAGAAATTTCTAATATTAGAAATCGGAAGTATTGCGTTCGTTTTTGTAAAAAAAAAAAAATGTTTTTTTGCTCCGATTTCAATTTTTTTTCATATTTTTAAAAGTGAAGTCCCGAACCTGGGCCACACAGCCATGGTAACTACCATTTGTCACAGGACTCAGAGGTCATCTACCTCCAGTGTTTGGACATAGAATAAAATCAAATTCCAATAGACAACTTGCGGTGCCCTTTATGGCGTCGCGTCGGCTAGTGGGTCCTCTAACTAATTATAATCAATGTAAAGCGGATATGCGAGAGGTGTTTTATCTATGAGTTTATGAATTTGTATTTTAACACATTGAGCGCCACTTGTATGATTCATGATACACCACTGACAGATCCATCAAGCCACGTGTTGTCGCGAATTGCGAAGTTTGTATTTTGGTCAGTTAATATTTTTAGCCTTCGAGAAACCGGGGAAAGCAGATTTTCCCCAGTCTTCAATAAGTAGTTTTTCCACTGAAAATAAAATTAGTTTCGTTCCTTGTTCTTTCATTTTTTCTTGAGTTGAAAATTCTTTATTGTAAAAATAAATTGTGATTTTGTGAATTAAAAGCAATGAATGTTTAAAAGAACTGTTTTTTATTTTATGTGGTAGAATTCCCCACATAATATTGGTAGCAGAGCGTGGTTTATGTTTAAAAATTATTACAAATAAATTATGTCAACCGATAAATTGAAAAGAAATTATAGAAGAGTTCAGAGAGATATTATTAAATTGACTGAAGCCCTAGGAAAACTTTCGGCAGATTTTGAACTAACATCAGCGAGGAAGTTGTGTGAAGATGGTAGAGTTATTATGAGAGAGTATGATGCAGTTGTGGAAGCGGTGGAAGAGAATGAAGCAGACGAGGCGGTGCGTAGAGGAATCATATCTGAGGCAGATGAAGAAAGGAGAGGTGAGCTGGCAGATTTGATTCGATTGAATGATATTCAGATTGCCGTAGCCGAAGAAAAGAAGAATGAAGAACGAGAAAAGAAGAATGAAGAACGAGAACGAGAGAAATCGCAGAGGGAGCACGAGCGGCTGAAATTAGAACTGGAAAAGAAGAAGATAGACTCCGAAGTAGAAGTGAAAAAGTACGAGGCCGAGGTGACACTGCGGGAGTTGGACGTGAAGGAAACAGCTCTTCACTGCAATGTTAACATCGAGGAGTTGAAGGCCAAGGTGGAGGTATCGAAAAATAACTATAAGGAATTAGGAACTTCTAGTGTAGGTCAATTACCAAAAATTAATTTATTGAAATTTGGAGGGGAGATATTAGAATATAGCGAGTTTATTGATAACTTTAAGTCTCTTGTAGACAGTAGAAATGATCTAGACAATACTCAGAAATTTCATTATTTAAAAGGACAATTATATGGTAATGCAGCAGAAAAATTAACGGGCATTCAAGTTAATGGTGAGAGTTACAAATTGGCTTTAGACATTTTGAACGAACAGTACAGTTCAAAGGATTTCATTTTGACTAAATTATTTGACGAAATAAGTAAAATGCGACCACTCTCTTACAAGTGTATTGACATACATAAATATTATTCCGACTT
This sequence comes from Bactericera cockerelli, assembly GCA_024516035.1. Classification (NCBI taxonomy): domain Eukaryota; kingdom Metazoa; phylum Arthropoda; class Insecta; order Hemiptera; family Triozidae; genus Bactericera; species Bactericera cockerelli. The sequence continues at coordinate 11,467,663 of CM044966.1, forward strand.
GGAACTCAAGTTCAGACTAATTGAAAATCAGGGTTATGACCTAAAACAGGAAAATGTCCTTAAGTTAATCGTGTTCTCTAAACTAGCACCTGACACACAAAAGATATTGATCAAGACACATGGGTCAGTCATATCTGTTTCTGATATTAGAGCTCAACTCAAACAGGAGCTTAGTGAAGCTCGAGTATTACAATTTTTAGCACCGACAGATCTTCATACTACTGACAATTTACATAATACTAGAAAACTAACCCCACCTGAAATTACAACCACTAAATTTAATAATTATAGGAATACAAATAAAATGTGTTTATTTTGTGAAGGTGATCATTATTCCGATGAGTGTCGTCAATTTTCAGATTTGAATCATAGAAGAGAGAAAGTAAAAGATAAGTGTTTTATTTGTTTTAGTGACCGACATTATTCTCTCAATTGTCCTAACAAATTCAAACTTTGTTTTCACTGTAAAGAAAAAGGTAAACATCACAGGTCATTATGTCCTTATAAATTTAGTCCTCAGCACCACTCAACCAAGCAACACGACATTCACGGGAATCGAACCTTTATAAGTAAGCTGTCAGATCAATGCGGAGATGGTAATTATCACGATCACGCAAGTGACTTCTTGGTTCCGATTCCCAACGAAAATCAGAATTTGAGCACGGCTTACAAAAGACCTTCATCCTTTGCAGCTATGGATCCCAGTTTGAATCCCGCGGTAAGCAAAAGTCTCAAAGAAACAGCGGAGTTTACATCACTCACTTCTAACAAAAGCAACAAGGTATTTTTACAGACAGCCAGTATTTATGTTACAAATAGTTTAACCAAAGTAGGTACAATGGTACGCGCTGTTCTGGATTGTGGTTCGACCTCCAGTTATGTGAGTGATAAATTAGTTCATAAATTAGGACTTAAAACAGATAGTGGAAAAAATATAAATGTTTATACTTTTGGTGATCTCGCTCCTAAGTCAATCAAGGTTCGGGGCACAACTGTAGGTATTTGCGACAGTCAAGGTAAGTTTTATAATCTTAATCTTTCAGTCACACCTACAATAGTGGGACATGGTAATAGTGATGTCTATAATAATTTATTAATCACACAGATTAAAACTTCATACCGATTGGCTGATGAGTATTTTGAGACTGGTAACGAAAGTGAAATTGATTTACTTATCGGTAATGATTATTATTCTCAGTTTGTAACAGGACAAAGGATTAAAATAATGGACAATCTATTTCTTTTGGACACATTATTTGGATATGTGTTCAGTGGTGTCTTTCCTTTGTGTAAAGAAGGTAACGTTAATGAAAGTCCAAGTCAGACTTATGTAGGTACTACACTGTTTCTTAAACCAGATGTTCCATTACAAGCTGGTCAAGATTTAAATTTTTTCTGGGATTTAGAAACATTAGGTATAAAAGATAATCCTAATATTTCCGAGGATGATTTAGCTTTAATGAATTTTGATAAGGACTTGAAGTTTCAAGATAAAAGATATTCCGTGAGTTTTCCCTGGCGCGATAAATCCAAGTCTGAGGTACAGTCAAATTACGGACTTGCAATCGGACGGTTGAAGTCGTTAATCAAGCGACATCGAGACGATGGATTGCTGGAAAAGTGTCACGATACGTTTCAAGATCAACTTGAGAAAGGAATCATAGAACAGATAAGTCCGGAAGATACAAATAAACAATGTAATTATTTACCTTACCATGCAATCACTAAGGAGAGCAGTGAAACCACAAAGGTAAGATTTGTTATGGATGCGTCCGCTAAACAAATACGTACTAAACCTTCCCTGAATGAATTTCTTTATCGAGGTCCTGTAGTGCTTGAGAATTTGTGTTCGTTACTGTTGAGATTTAGGCTACATAAATTTGGAATAGTATCTGACATTGAAAAGGCTTTTTTAAATATTGGTTTGAATGAAGAAGATAGGGATTATACCCGATTATTATGGGTAAAAGATACCAGCTTACCAATAAACTCTGCTAATCTAATAGTTTATCGTCACTGTCGAATTCCATTTGGCGTTATTTCAAGCCCGTTTTTGCTTGCTGGAGTTATAAGAGCTCACTTGGCAAAATATACAAAAGATGATACAGTGGAAAAGTTAATTTCAGATTTGTACGTAGATAATTTTGTGTCTGGAGTACACAAGCCGCAAGAAGTTGAAACACTCATACTTAAATCTAGGAATATATTTAAAGACGCTTCTTTGAACTTGAGGAGTTGGGCCACAAACTATAAAGGTGAGTTTATTAATCAGCTAGACAGTACACTAAAATCACAGAATATTATCCAATCGGTGTTGGGCATGTCTTGGAATACTGAAACAGACACACTGTCTGTTCGCTTTACCTATGATGGTGAGTACGAGAAAATTACAAAGCGCACATTACTGAGTATTTATGGTTCATTTTATGATGTGATGGGATTGTGGGCCCCAGCCACTGTTAAGCTCAAGATTTTATTGCAAAATGCATGGACAGAAAGTAAGGATTGGGACAAAGAACTTAATTGTAAAGATATACTGTGTGGCATTGTTCAGGATTTGAAGTCTATCAATTCTCATCAATTGAAAAGATTCGTAAGTACCGACAAAGTAGGAGTTAGGTATGAGCTCCATTCATTCTCTGATGCTTGCGCTAAAAGTTATGCCTGTTCGGTGTACTTGAGATGTGTGAGTAATGACTTTTCTGAGGCAAACTTGATGTTCTCAAAAATTAAATTAGCTCCTATTAAAAATGTGCCCATCTCACTGCCTCGTATGGAACTATTGGGAATCCTGATTGCATATCGGAGTTTAAAGTTTGTTAACGAATCTCTGAATTTACCAATTGATAAATATTTTATTTGGTGTGATAACCAGTGTGTTCTTCATTGGTTAAATACTTCCAAGGTATTACCTGTTTTCATAAAAAATCGGATAAATGAAATTAAATCCAGTCCGTTCCCTATTCAGTACAGATACATACGTTCAGAAGAAAATCCATCGGATGTTTGTTGCCGCCAAGGTAAATCAGGTAAGGAATTACTTAATTCTCCTATTTGGTGGCACGGGCCTGACTGGTTATCTAAGCCTGACGATCGATGGCCAATTTCTAAATTTTCTCTTGATTCCCCTCATGTCACAGATTATTTAGACAATGAGTATGATCTGATTGTTTCTTCTAAGTTCAATGGTAATGCTGTCAAAGGTAAGTCAAATGCTTTTGTCCAAAAGCCACTTAACATTGAGTTGGAAAAATTCTCGTCATTTAAGAAATTAATAAATGTGACATGTTACGTGAAAAAATTTATTGACATAAAATGCCGAAAACTTTTCACTAAAAAGGGACCGATAACAACAGAAGAATATGAAGCTTCTCGTATTGACTGGTTAAAATATGCTCAGCATACGTCTTTCTTGAACACTATTGATAGTTTAAAAATTGGTCGCAAAGATGACTTATGTTTAAATTTAGGTTTAAACATTGATGATCATGGTAAATTGGTTTGTAAAGGACGGTTCATAGAGCTCCAGGTCAGTGGTAAAAATTTATTTCCTATTCTGTTACCTCGATCAAGTCATATAACACAAATCATAATAAATGACTTTCATGGTAAGTGTTTTCATATGGGTACCAGCCAAACACTATCTTTATTGAGGAAGGAATATTGGGTTCCTCAAGGTCGTAGTACAGTAAAATCTATTCTTCGTTCTTGTGCTACATGTAGAAAAGGAAATCAATACGGTCCCTATGAAACACCTGAATTTTCATTTTACCCTGATTTTAGACTTAACCAAAATGTTGCTTTCAACGTGTGTGGCGTCGATTATTTTGGCCCCCTGTATATAAAAAACAACGACGGGACAGTTCCCATTTGGTGTTTACTCTTTACCTGTTTAACAACAAGAGCAATCTCGCTTGAAGTTGTAGATTCGGAGTCTTCTTCTGATTTGTTTTTGGCTTTCAGAAGATTTATAGGTAAGCGGGGAGGATGTAAAACACTTTTGAGTGATAATGCATCTCAATTTAAGTTATTAAAGCAAACTGTTGATACAATTTATTCACTTAATAAATTGAATGATATTTTGAACGATAATAAAATCTCATTTAAATTTACAAGTCCTCTCACTCCTTGGGCAGGTGGCGTATTTGAACGCCTAATTTCTATCACTAAACAATGTTTGAGAAAAACAATTGGTAAGTTACTGCTCACTAGGAGTCAATTTGAAACGCTTCTAGTCGAAGTGGAATACATGGTTAACTCAAGACCTTTAGGTTATTTTGCAAATGAGGATCTCATTGTAACACCTAATCATTTTCTAGGTTTAAAATTGGACAGATTGTTACCTGAGATAGGAACTACAAGTTGCTTAACTGGAACAGTAGCTTTCAAGAACTTGGTAAGTCTTTGGAAGAAGGGGAATAAATATCTGAATATATTTTGGAATGCATGGTACAATCAATATCTTATGTCATTAAGAGAGAGAAACGACACAAAATTCAATCAAGGTAAAGTGGTTTCGCGGGTACCAAAGATTGGTGATGTCGTACTGATAAAACAACCCAAACAGAGTCGTTCTACATGGCCATATGCTGTAGTATGTAAGGTAATCTATGGAAGAGATAATCTAGTCAGAACGGTGGAGGTACGATTGTCCAATGGACAAATATGTGTTCGACCTGTGTCTTTATTATACCCATTTGAATTTGACTGATACTTGGAACATACTTGAACTAATTTTATGACTGAACCTATATTATTTATCCATTTTGACAACTTTATTACTCAACTAGTTTACATATTTACTTTGACAACCTTTTCATTATTTGCTCATTTTTTTTACCAATTTTTTTTACATTATTATTTGAATTTAGTTATTGTTTGTTTTTTCTCAGTGGCGGAATGTCGCGAATTGCGAAGTTTGTATTTTGGTCAGTTAATATTTTTAGCCTTCGAGAAACCGGGGAAAGCAGATTTTCCCCAGTCTTCAATAAGTAGTTTTTCCACTGAAAATAAAATTAGTTTCGTTCCTTGATCTTTCATTTTTTCTTGAGTTGAAAATTCTTTATTGTAAAAATAAATTGTGATTTTGTGAATTAAAAGCAATGAATGTTTAAAAGAACTGTTTTTTATTTTATGTGGTAGAATTCCCCACACGTGTATCTTATTTCATACACCTTGTAGTGCTGAGTTCGAAACATCGAAATCCAACAGCCTTGGCGTAAAACAATAAAATTAAATAATAAAAAAAAAATCTTGGCCTTGTACAGAAACAGCAAATATCACCGTGGCTCTTAATGTGTTAATTATTAAATATTTCCCCCACTATTTTAGAGTACACAAGAAATCAATGTACCTATGTATTTCCACAATAAATCAATTATTATAATTAAAAATTATAATTTATGCTGTTTTCCTCACAAATAGATAGGTACATGTGCTGAAACTGAATGAATTATTAATGGGTGGTGCAATAGGTTGAATGATGACGACAGAGAAGAAACCACTGATTGGCATTAGAGCGCACGGTCAGCTCACTGGTAAGACAGTCGCCATATGGAAAGTTCTGATTTCGAACCCCAGAACTAACGACTTATGAATCAAACGATTTAGTGGTAAGATACTCGCTACATGGAAGGTCCCGGATTCAAACCCCACATCAGCTGTCGACTCATTAATCAAACGATGAGCTTAGTGGTAAGATACTCGCTACATGGAAGGTCCCGGATTCAAACTCCACAGCTAACGACTCATTAATCAAACGATTAACTTAGTGGTAAGATACTCGCTACATATGGAAGGTCCCGGATTCAAACCCCACAGCTAACGACTCATTAATCAAACGATTAACTTAGTGGTAAGATACTCGCTACATGGAAGGTCCCGGATTCAAACCCCACAGCTGACGACTCATTAATCAAACGATTAACTTAGTGGTAAGATAGGGGAATGTGGGGCAATTCCGAACTGTGGGTAAATACGAACGACGCCATTTTTCCATGTGAGCATTCAAATAACGAATATTTCTCGTCAGAACTTGTTAGAGCTTAGCGAAATAAGCATTGTGTGAAACTCTGAGGAGCATACATCATTCCGTCTTGTAGCTAGAGATTAAAAAAAAAAAAAAAAAAAATCAAATTTTGATCTAATTTTTTCCTAAAACTAAAACTGTTCTATTTTGTTCAAAATGGGCTCATGAAAACTGCACGTCTTTGAGCGGCGAGCTTAAAAAGAGAGCATACATTTGCGATTTTTGTCACTAAGCAAAAGTAAGCATTATCTTTCAAAGTCAAACAAGTTTTTATTTCAATTCAATATTTCTTATTTCAATTGAACAAAGACTTGTTCGGAATTACCCCTTGAGTTATTCGGATTTACCCAACAATCTCCTGGTAATTCCGAACCATGGACCTTTAGAAAATGGACCTTTTTTTTAAGTTGACCTTTTTGTATTGATTTTTGTAAATAGCAAAAATAAAGTAAACAAAATTATCTTTTATTTGAACCATTTTTGTATTTTTTTAATGTGTTTTTCTAGCTTTTTTTTCCCCTTAGGTGTTCGGACTTCCCCCACATTCCTCTACTCGCTACATGGAAGGTCCCGGATTCAAACCCCACAGCTAACGACTCATTATTCAAACGATTAGCTTTTGGGCGTGGCCGGGTCGAGACTCGACTGCTGGGTCCCAGCTCATGTTGATTTAGCGTCACTTGATTGATTTCCACCAATCACAGAGCTTGAAATTGATCACGTGACGCTAAATCTACAGCTGGGACCTAGCAGGTGAGTTCGACTTGGCCATTTGTGGTAAGACAACACCCTCACTAGCCGGGTTCAAACCCCAGAACCGACAAAAAATGTACCTATTCAAAATGTTATTTCAGTTGTTTGCAAGGGATACTTTCCGCATTCCGGTGCGTTCGTGTTGACCTAACACGTAAATGTTATCATATTTGTGTTAATCACTTACGTGATATCACAACTACTCAAACTCGCTTTACTAAATCCACGCTGAAACCGTGACTTGAACTGCCGACCTCCAGGTTACAAGTCCATCGCCCTACCGTTCAAGCTACTGAGGTCGGTCCTAACACCTAATTGAGAAGTGCCAACTTCTAGTAGCTTGATCGATAAGGCGGCGAACTTGTAACCCGGAGGTTGATGGTTCAAGTCCAAGTCCAGCAAAGATTTAGTGAAGCGAATTTGAGTTGTTGTGACATCACCAAAGTGATTAACACAAATGTTTTTAAAAGAGAAATATTGTGTTACTATTGCCTTTTTTAATTTGGGTTTAACCCTCAGGGGTGTTAATCTCCATACGCAGGAAACTCAAAAAACTGCTACCCACATTAACCTCACCCAGCCTGGGTTGGGCCGAAGTGCCAGCATCACGAAGTCTTCTGGACGTTGCTCAACTTCATTGATCCTACGAGAACCGGTGCATTCAGCAACGCGCCATCGATACTGACACACAGTTGCTTCTATTTGAAAATGAAAATTAAAAAAGTATTAACAAGAATATGAAAATCAAAGCTCCCGAAAAGTACAAATTTACTTAGCGGAACTTTTAGCAATGATTATTATTGAAAACTGAATAGATTTATTATTATTATTATTTCATGGCTATAAAATGGATAAGACTGATTAACACTCATCTTAAAGAAGGAGGATGGTACACCCTGTAGGAAAAGTTGAATTACCTGAGTTAAATTATTTATCCATTCGCTTGGGTAACTAAGACCCTGTGTCGGTCCCGAAATCCAAGAACTGTCGTATCAGGAAAACAAAACAAAAAAAAACGATAAGAAAATATTTATTTTTCAGTTATTTTCGTGGTTAATACATATTTATTATGCATAGTTATCCGCGAGGCAATTAACTTTGGGTAAGCTTATAAAACCTTCGTCCATCAGGAAGAACGTAGCAGTTGTATAATTATTTGGCGGTGACATTTTTCCATATTCAAGATTGTAAAAGACAAATTTCAGTATTTAATTTGTTCATGATAAAGTGAAATTATTAGGTTTTCAAGATTTTAAAAGACGACCCGCCCCAGCAGAGTAAAGGCGCCTAAAAGGAAAGAAAAGACAATTTTTTTTGATAGTGATCGAATGATTAGGTTTTCAAGATTCTAAAAGACAACAGTATTTTGTTAGGGACTGACATTTTCGGAGAAATCGACAGCGAATTTTTTTGTTTTATTTTAAAAAGTTGTCTGAAAAGTAGAAATAAAATTTTAAAAGTGTACATTCATCTGTATAGATATTTATACCAGTAAACCGTTTTGTACCGCGTTCATTTTTGTATTTGTGTGTAGTTAATTAGTTAATTTTGTTAAGTTAGTTAATTTTTTTTATTTATAAAAAGGACAGGTATCTAGTAAAAGTTTTCATACGTGATGAGGTCCCTCCGATCAGCTGTCCTGACGCTGTTCTGTGGTAAGTATAATAATAATATTAATCTTTAGTGGAAGGTAACCACCAGCCATTAGGCGAGGTTAGTGATTGATACATTTTCTACCACCTAACCCTTAGAGTCTTATTATTATGTGGTCACAAACTCAAATTAATAAGCAAAAATTCATGCACTGGGTGGGATTCGAATCAACGAATCCCTACGCTACCTGGAACTAGAGACTAGCGCATTCACCACTTTGCTACCAGTGCACGAAGTATACTCACAGAGATAGGTAATTTCGGATAGGCTGGGACAAAAATCGCGGATTTTTTTAAATCGAAGTTTGCCGTAAAATCGATAAATGGCCTTAAAGACCGCGGGCAAGGTTGAAAAATAAGTCTATAAACAGGACGGGCCACAGGCACTTTCATCCATACAGAATTGAAAAATTCCATCGCGTTCAAAATTTACGAGGGGTAGTCACCTATTTTGAAACAACCTACCTAATGCAAAATCTACAAAAAATATAGAGATTTATTTTAAAATTCAATCAATTCATTCTAATTTTATAAACCACTTTTGTATTCATCATTCCAAGTTCCAATAATTTAAAATGAAAGTGGTTTGAAAATACATATAATTGTGCTGCATGACCCCCCAAAAACACCACTTCGTGGCTACAAAAGGAAGAACGCCTACTCAAAAGAATGAGTAATAAAGTTAAAATACTCGTAGATATCAAAATGAGAACACCTTTACCTCTATTTCTATTTATCTACACTTCCATCTGGATTTGTTCCTCTTAAGTTATCTTTCTTTATCCTTGCTAGGGGTCATCCCTAACTTGATTTCTCTTTAAATTTACTTGTAGAACGGCAATAAAAACTGGCGGTCGGGGTGTAATTTTTCGATTCAATTTAAACAAGTTCAGAAAAATCATAATTCGGTCTGCCTCCCCTCTGATGGGCGAGAAGTGACACAATACTTCCCATTTACGTGCTAGGTCAACACGAGCGCACCGGAAGGTATCCCTTACCAACAACTGTCACCAAATTTTGAATACAATTTTTTACCATCTCTCATGCTTTGTTTTCAGGATGTGCCTTCGTCAGCGTCGTAGTCAGCTACAGGGTGAGTTCTCAGGATAAATAATATATCTTCCAACCTCATCAGAATTATTTATAATTATTATTATTTTACACTTTATTAAATAAGGACATATACGTATACGAGAAGAATATAAGAAGAAGTAAAAACCAGAGAAAAAAAATGGAGAAAAAATGAATAAATATACGAGTACACACATGTCCTAACTAAAGGGCGGGGTTATTCCATTTGGCAATCTCTTCCACCCAACCCTAGGTAGAAGAGAGTTAGGTGAACTCTGAAGAGCTCACAATTTTTCACGCGGCTTTTTTGAATGAGATACAGAAAATTTGATAGCAGATTCCGGATAGTTGGAATCCCTTGTTTCTGGCTATCGGTGGTATTCCATCGCTTTCGTCTAAAAGCAGCAAAACGGCAACGGCCAGTTTTAGCTTTTTTTTTCTAATTAGGCGCTTTAACTCTGTGTTGCAACAGGTCGTTCGCGCCGACTCCCCCTTTTCAAATCATGTCATAAATACCCATTTTAAACGCACTCCACGGAGTCAGAGAGCGCAGGAGTAATAGGGAACGAATCACGGATTTGTGAATGTAAAGGACAGATCAAGCCAGCGTCGATGGCATGTTGAA
>CM044966.1:11477891-11495092 GCA_024516035.1 Bactericera cockerelli
GACCCAGATTCGAACCTCGCCGTGGCGATATTTCCGATTTCAATTTTAAACCAACGCGATATCCTCATCAATACCTTGATGGTTCTGAGTGTTCTCTAAAGTTAATTATTTCTACAAGATTTACCAGTGGAACTTTCTTTTAGAAGTGTTTTTTTTTTTTTTTTTTTTTTTTTTTTTTTTTGTAGTGAAATATATCAGTGTTTTGTAGTGAAATATATCAGTTCTCAGGAAAAACTTATAATTATACACAACTCTTGGTAAAACAAATAAACATTGAAATAGTTTGAAGATAGAAAACACTTGGCTTTTTTTGTTTTACTAAATTGTTTTACTGAATTTAGTAAAACAAAAAAAGCCAAGTGTTTTCTATTTTCAAATTATTTTGATTTTTTGTAATGTTCAAAGTAGATAGTTTTCTTGGTTTTGTAAAGATCTTTCTACGTAATTACTACGACAGTAATGGTCATAATACCACAAATAGGTAACCTATTACTTCCGAGAAATTTCTAATATACGAGTATTAGACATCGCAAGTATGGTATTTATTTCTTCTTTTTTTTTGTAAAATCAATGCAATCAATAAGACCACGGTTAAATTTACTTCATTTTATATAGTATATTAGGTAAAAAGTTCAAGTATCCCCGACAAAAGATAGACGAAGCATTTTATTTGTAAAAAAAAAAAAAATATTTTGAGCCCTCTTTTATTTCTCAAAAAAATACGTAATCGGTAACCGCGATTGTGAAACAATTTTTATTGTTTTTTAAACAATGTTTAAACCAATATTTCACGAGTGATTCCTAGTCACCGTATTCAAGTGACGTACCGTATTAGGTTTGCACACACGGGGGTGATCCGGGTTCGATCCCCGATAGCAATGTCCAGCGTGGTGAGGACTTGGATTGGTGACGGTTCTGGCTTCAAATCCTTCCATGGTTATCAAGGCAATTCACGTTCTGCTGTCTATTCCCGGCCCCACTCAAACTTAGTGAGGTTAATTTGAATAGGTGCGTTGTCTGACCAGAGAATTCTAAGTGAAACGACCATCGTGATTATGACCATTATCAACATCTTTGGTGGAAGAAAAAAAAAGCCTTTCTTCCACACCCTCACCACCCTTGATCAGGCTTTGTTTATAACTTTTATTATTATGCTCATTGTATAAAAAAAAAAAAAAAAAAAAAAAAAAAAAAAAAACAATAATGTAAATAGAGCTTGATCGAAATGTTTATATTTATATTTATTATTATATATATAAATATTATAGACTGCTTGGAGTTCCAGAAAGACCAACCATCACACCGACCTCTATTTAGATCTTATGTGACCACATGACCATAATACTCACCATCTACATAATTGAAAACCACAATGAAAAAAAAAAGACAAGAAGAAAAGAAAAAAAAAAAAAAACAAACAAACAAACAAGAAAAAGAACAAAAAATATCAAATTCATTAATTATTATCACCAGTACCACACTTCAGTATACTTTGTTTACTTTTTATTATATTAATAAATTTATGTGATCAACAATACCTCCCAAGATCGTAATAGTTCTAGATTTTTTGAATTTTGCAAGATTTTTTAATTTTTTTTATTTATTTTATTATCTGACCTGGTTGCAGGGTTTCCAGTGAAACCCTTACAATTAACACTGCGACCTAATTAGATCTATTGTGACCAGGTGATTCTATTTGGTTTAACGTCCTGACTGAGATAGATAGTCAGGACGGGGGTTTTACCCTCCATTCGCTGGGAATCGTACCAGCTACCCACATTAACCTCACCCAGCTTTTACTACAAGATAATTTATTTAAAGATAATGACAGAAATATATTATCTGTAATAACAATAATAAAAAAAGATTCTCTCTCTTCTGCCACGAAGAAGTGATCTAGTTAGACCAGTCCAGTCCTGTCAGGCAGGTCAGCCTACCCGCCAGTTGGGTCAATGGTGTTTCCAGGTCACGATTGCTAGATCACCTAAGGTCATGGATTCCTCCTAGACCTGTTGCATGGACATCAACTTTGATGATGATGCTTTCTTTCTATGTGTCACAACTGTCACCCATTAGCCAGCGTCGACGTCGCGTTGAAGGAACCGGTTCTCGTAGGATCACCAAAGTTAAGCAACTCCTAGCGAGGAAGAAACTTCGTGATGTGCTTCAACCTACCCAGGCTGGGTGAGGTTAATGTGGGTAGCTGGTACGATTCCCAGCGAATGGTGGGTAAAACCCCCGTCCTGACTACTTCAAATCAGGACGTTAAAACCGAATAGAATCAACTGGTCACAATAGATCTAAATACAGGTCGGTATGATAATTGGTGCTTCTCCTGTGGAACTCCAACCAGTCAGGAATAATAAATACTTCCGAGTTAATCAATAAACATTGGACGAAATTTGTTTGTTTTCCAATTTTTTTTTTTTTTTTTTTTTTTTTTTTTTGCACTTGGGGCGTTCGAATTATTTTTTTCTTTCTGCTAAAGCACTTAAACAAAACGTTAGCTTTTATTCTATGACATAAACAGTGAACATTTCCTTTGGGTACACCATATTTTAGTCTATCAAGATGCGGTGTGTCAGTTACCTGGTGGTGTTCGCTGTGCTATTGACGTGCTGTAAGGCGACGGGAATTTTTGGTGAGTACTTACCTTTTTGTGACGTCATCATAGCTTTTTAAGTTACAATAATAATATCGCCTTATTTATACTGCCCGAGTAGGACAATTAAAGTCCCATTATTCCAGCAGTAAGCACAAGACACATTATTATGTGGTAAAAATCCCAAATGGGAGGATAACTTGTCATGTCCCGGCTGGGTTTCGAACCCACGACTTCTGGAATCTCTGGATTCACAGAGTGTCGCCTTTACCACTGAGCTACCGGGACAGACATTGTCTGGCTGGGGGACTATAAACAGGAAGTAGACCAGGAGTCTGGCTGGGGGACTGTGAACAGGGAGTAGACCAGGAATCTGGGTGGGGTACTATAAACAGGGAGTAGACCAGTAGTCTGATTGGGGGCTATAAACATGTAGTATACCAGCAGTCTCGCTAGAACATGTAGTTGGGGGAATATAAACAGGGCGTAGACCGTCAGTCTGTCTGGGGGACTATAAAAAGGAAGTAGACCAGTAGTCTGGTTGGGGGACTATAAACAGTGAGTAGACCAGCAGTCTGGGTGGGGGACTATTAACAGGGAGTAGACCAGCAGTTTGATTGGGGGACTATAAACAGGAAGTAGACCAGCAGTCTAGTTGGGGGACTGTAAACAGGGAGTAGACCAGCAGTTTGATTGGGGGACTATAAACAGGGAGTAGACAAGCAGTCTGGCTGGGGGACTATAAGCAGGGAGTAGATCAGCATTGGCTTGGTTCTGGAGGCCCTGTTCGATTATTACCCTCCTTGTAAAGACAGTGGTACAAGTGCTGAGTCATTCCTCCACTGTCTGGCTACCATCGTTCACGATGACGCCACTCTATGATGATGATAAAGTCTACACATGCTAAATGAACTTTATTTGCCATGCAATTACTGACAACTCCATTTCTGTAGATTCCGATGAGATATCAAAATCTATAGAAATAGAGGGGGTTTATCTGTTTTGTTGTTGTACAACATCATTGCTGATACTAGTGGGGATATTATGTGTAATTTTGGTGTATTTGTCTATGATGAGTGTTTCACAGCCTTTTTTATTTCGTAGCCATGAAACAGAAGCTACTGCAGACGCCTGTGGTAGTGTTGTAGCCTGCCCATCCCTTGTAGTATGCCTCCCCTCTGATGGGCGAGAAGTGACACAGTACTTCCCATTTAGGTGCTGGGTCAACACGAGCGCACCGGATGGTATCCCTTACAAACAACTGTAACCAAGTTTTGAATACAAATTTTTGTCGACGTGGTCCTCTTCTCCCACAGATCTGCTCAAGTGTGGTCTAGACCTGGAAGAGGAACAAAATTTAAAAAAAAAACTAACATAATACTTCCAGTTAACAATACTTCAATATTAAAATATTTAGAAATTTATGGGAAGTAATATTTTTTTTTAACCCATTGTGTTCTCTTCTCCCACAGATCTGCTCAAGTGGGGTCTAGACCTGGGAGCGCCGAGCTTCGGTCGCGAGGCAGAAGATGAGTCATCACTGGAGGACGAGGAAGAGAACTGCCTGTGCGCCAACGGGTTAAGCTGCAACTGCTGCATGAGGTTGAACTTCACACTGATAGATTTCGGTGAACCTGGTAAGAGAGAGTAAGACAGGGAAGAATGAGAGGGTAGAGATGGAGGAGAGAAAGAGGGAAGAAAAAGATAGAGAGGGGGGGGGTAAGAGAGGGGAGAGGAAGATAGAGAGGGAGAGAGGAAGAGAGAGAGATGAAAGAAGGAATAAAGAGAGGAAGAGAAAGAGAGAGAAACGGAGTGGAGAGATTTAAGAGAGAGAGATGAAAGAAGGAATAAAGAGAGGAAGAGAAAGAGAGAGAAACGGAGTGGAGAGATTTAAGAGAGAGAGATGAAAGAAGGAATAAAGAGAGGAAGAGAAAGAGAGAGAAACGGAGTGGAGAGATTTAAGAGAGAGAGATGAAAGAAGGAATAAAGAGAGGAAGAGAAAGAGAGAGAAACGGAGTGGAGAGATTTAAGAGAGAGAGAGATGAAAGTAGAAATATAGAGAGGAAAATAGGGAGAGAGATAGAGAGAAAGAGAGTGAGAGAAGAGGATGAAAGGAGAAATATAGAGAGGAAAAGAAATAGAGAGGAAGAAAAGGAGAGAGATTAAGAGAGAGAGAGAGAGAGAGAGGAAAAGAGAGAGATGAAAGAAGGAATAAAGAGAGGAAGAGAAAGAGAGAGAAACGGAGTGGAGAGATTTAAGAGAGAGAGAGATGAAAGTAGAAATATAGAGAGGAAAATAGGAAGAGAGATAGAGAGAAAGAGAGAGAGAGAAGAGGATGAAAGAAGAAATATAGAGAGGAAAATAGGAAGAGAGATAGAGAGAAAGAGAGAGAGAGAAGAGGATGAAAGAAGAAATATAAAGAGGAAGAAAAGGAGAGAGATTAAGAGAGAGAGAGAGAGAGAGAGAGAGGAAGGAAGAGACAGAGAGAAGAGGGAAGAGAAAGAGAGAAAGATGAATGAAGAAATATAGATAAGAAGAGAAAGAGAGAGAGAGAGAGATGAATGAAGAAATATAGATAAGAAGAGAAAGAGAGAGAGAGATGAATGAAGAAATATAGATAAGAAGAGAAAGAGAGAGAGAGAGAGAGATGAATGAAGAAATATAGATAAGAAGAGAAAGAGAGAGAGAGAGATGAATGAAGAAATATAGATAAGAAGAGAAAGAGAGAGAGAGATGAATGAAGAAATATAGATAAGAAGAGAAAGAGAGAGAGAGAGATGAATGAAGAAATATAGATAAGAAGAGAAAGAGAGAGATTAAATAAGAGAGAGAGAGAGGAAGGAAGGGAGAGAGATTAAGAGAGAGAGAGAGAGAGAGAGAGCGAGAGAGCGAGTACCTTGTCACTGAGCTAATAGTGTGCTCATCACACCTGAAATAATCTTATGAATGAAGGTATTCTAATGTTTGTAATCACCATAAGGTGATAATATCACACATAGCGACATTGCTGTGTGATTAATCCTTAAGAATCTATATAAGAGTATGACAATACCTAGATAACATAGGTAGGTATACAGTATGTTTCAGAAAAGGTGGCCACCCCCTCGTAACTTTTGAACGCGACGGAATTTTTCAATTCTGTAAAATCCTAGGTATAGGAAGTGCCCTATGGCCCATCCTGTGGTCATATTTATTTTTGGCCCCGGTCGGCCCTTCTGGCTTTTAGGCCATATTTTTTCATTTTTCTCGCGAATTTTAAATGGAATGCTATATTTTTTATTCCTGTTAATTAAAGTCCAAGTTAGGCTGAGTATAATGAGCTTTTAAAATTTTCAAAAACCTTATCAGGGGCGAAGCTAGTAGGGTGCAAGTTTCAAAATTGTTACACCCTGTATTTCAGCGTTAGTTAGATTTTTTAGTACTTTTTTTATGTTCATAGGTTCAAAATAATGTTTTACACCATCCATATGAAATCAAAAAAATATTCTTGTTTACTTCTAATCAGGGTCATAGTAAGGTTTTTGTAAAAGTACTTTTTTTCTCTCACGTCAATTTTTCCGTAAATTAATGGTGTTCTCGAAATTGGCATTTTTAGAGGTGAAAGTTTGCAGTGACATAAGTTTTTTATGCTTGAAATCGAAAGAAAACTTAACGGAGAAGCGAGTAAATCATAAAAAAAGCCATTTAACCTGCTAGTTTTTTCACGACAGTGTCCGGTAAAGTGGGTGAATTTCGTATTGGATTTTTTTGTTGTTGAGGAAACACAATTGGCATAGAAAATAAATAATACCTAATGAGGGAATAATACTTCAATTAACATAACTAAATGCGAAATTAAATGAAGATTATTTCTTCTAAATCAGTGCCGGATATTTTTTTTTTCTCTTTCACTCTTTCTCTCTCTCTCTCTCTCTTCGCCTCTTTAAAATAATTGAATTGGTTTAATTTTCACCCTTAAGAGTTTGGTACTTGACCTGGTATTTTTTTCTCTTAAATTTCGAGATAATTAGATTTTTATTTAGAGACCTGGTATTCATTATTAGCAACACCAGTATGATTTTTTTTAAATTTGGGTTTAATATCGCGTTTCAACTGCATGGTCATATCATAACGGGGGTGTTACATTTCATTCGCAAGAAACTTACCAACCTCCTAAACACATTTATCTCACCCAGCCTGGGTTAGGCCGGAATACCAGCATCACGAAGTCTTCTCCTCGCTGGACGTTGCTTAACTACGGTGATCCTACAAGAATCGTTGCATTCAAAGCGCCATCGGACTGACTCCAGAATTATTGACAATGTGTTTTCTACAGATTTTACCAACTTACCAACTAAAATTGTCTCAAGAAGGGACCCCTAAGCCGACTTTAGAAGCAGAATTCTCCGATAATTATTTTTGATACAACTTGAACTTTGAAAAGTGAAAAAAAGAGAGAGAGAGAGAAAAAAAAATATCCGGCACTGATTTAGAAGAAATAATTTTCATTTAATTTCGCATTTAGTTATGTAAATTGAAGTATTATTCCCTTATTAGGTATTATTT
Organism: Bactericera cockerelli; assembly: GCA_024516035.1. Taxonomy (NCBI): domain Eukaryota; kingdom Metazoa; phylum Arthropoda; class Insecta; order Hemiptera; family Triozidae; genus Bactericera; species Bactericera cockerelli. The sequence goes on from CM044966.1 coordinate 11,485,039, forward strand.
ATTTTCTATGCCAATTGTGTTTCCTCAACAACAAAAAAATCCAATACGAAATTCACCCACTTTACCGGACACTGTCGTGAAAAAACTAGCAGGTTAAATGGCTTTTTTTATGATTTTAATCGCTTCTCCGTTAAGTTTTCTTTCGATTTCAAGCATAAAAAACATATGTCACTGCAGACTTTCACCTCTAAAAATGCCAATTTCGAGAACACCATTAATTTACGGAAAAATTGACGTGAGAAAAAAAGTACTTTTACAAAAACCTTACTATGACCCTGATTAGAAGTAAACAAGAATATTTTTTTGATTTCATATGGTGTAAAACAATATTTTGAACCTATGAACATAAAAAAAGTACTAAAAAATCTAACTAACGCTGAAATACAGGGTGTAACAATTTTGAAACTTGCACCCTACTAGCTCCGCCCCTGATAAGGTTTTTGAAAATTTTAAAAGCTCATTATACTCAGCCTAACTTGGACTTTAATTAACATGAATAAAAAATATAGCATTCCATTAAAAAATTCGCGAGAAAAATGAAAAAATATGGCCTAAAAGCCGGAAGGGCCGACCGGGGCCAAAAATAAATATGACCACAGGATGGGCCATAGGGCACTTTCTATACCTAGGACTTTACAGAATTGAAAAATTCCGTCGCGTTCAAAAGTTACGAGGGGGTGGCCACCTTTTCTGAAACATACTGTATACAGGTTGTCCATAAAGTTCAACCCCACCCCGCGTATCTCAAGAACGGGTGAAGATATACAAAATATAAAAAAAGCGAAAAACACGTGTTCTTTAATTTTTTGCGGGATTAAATTTCAGCATTAAAAAAATTGCCTACAATGATTGCTTAAGTCAGTCTTCGTGCGGACAAACTTTAATGAAATGGTATGTCTTGTGGCATATTGTTTTAAATGCCTCATCGAAAGAAGTTCATTGCAACAAATTTCAGTGAGCTACGAAATTCTGTTCTCGAGATATTAGGGTCGGGCGTCCTGACTAATACCCCTATGTTCAGACGTATAACTCGTTAACCGTAAGTTTCAGAAGGCTAAATTGATGTTTACTCCTTTTATTGAGACTTTTCGAACAAGGTATAACTCGTTATTTTTTCAGTTAAATCTTTTGCCGGCTGGTCATCCGACTGGCTGACGAAACCGACCAGAAACTAACGAGTTATACCTTGTTCAAAAGGTCTAAATAAAAGAAGTAAACAAATTTTATCCTTCTGAAATTTACGGTTAACGAGTTATAGGTCAGAACATAGAGCTATTAGCCATTACGGTCAACGTTGTATCTCGAGAACGGTATGTCGCAGCTCACGCACCAGAGGTTCGAAACCCAGCCAGGACATAACAGGTTATTATTTTTTCAACACGAATTGACGGGAATAGACCCATATATTACATATTTTATCCTCCCATTTGTTATTTTTACCACATAATAATACGTCTTGGGCTTACCTACTGCTAGAGTAACAGGACTTGATGGTCCTAATCGGGCAGTAGGTATAAATAAGGCGATATTATTATTATAACCCCTATTTACCTAATCTTTAGGATTTTGATAATGGAACATGAAACATTATCTTAATTATCAAAGTAGGTAGGTACTGTAGTTAGAAGGAATTTAATCTTCCCATATACCTACTTGCTGCTTTGTCACACATGTCATAGTATCATACAGACGAGAGTCAATACTTGCATGCCAATGAACCAATGTACCTACATAGATATTGTACAAACATATATTTTACAAATTTTCCAGACTAATGTCTTGGTAAATATGAACCAAAGTACGTAGATTTTGTACATAGTAGGTATATATTACAAGAATTCAGACTAATGTCTTGGTAAATATAAACCAAAGTACATAGATTTTGTACATAGGTACATATTTACAAGTATTGAGACTAATGTCTTGGTACCTACATACACTTTCTCTTCGCCCATGGAACCAAATAATCACCTAATGAGTAAACAAAGCTTCAGGCTCTCATTGAATACATATCTTTCACCTAACCACTAATCACCCTAATATATCCAGTCACATTCACATGATGACTCCAGGTTGCAATATGTATGATAATATTGCAAACTAAACAAAATAAAATAATGTGTGAACCTCATGTTCCATTAAAGTTCCCATGGTCTCCATTCTGTAAAGCTTTTTTAAGCATTCAATAAAAGAGGCTCTCACATTGGAAGCTCTTCCACCCACCCAAATTGATAATTTTTATTAAATTATTATTGTAAGATTATTAATTAATTATCAAAACCCAATTATTTTTTATGTACAAACAAATTATGTACAAAAAGTTTAATGAATAAAAATTTAAAAAAAAAAATTTTAAAAGAATAAAAACAAGAAAACAAGATAAAACAACATAGATAACATAGTTTAAATATAGGTATACAGATGTCCTAAATAAAGGACGCGTATTCCTATGGCCAATTCCTTCATCACCCAACCCTGGAATATTTTCATATTATAAGTGGGTATGGCGGCAGAACTGTAAGCAAAACTTTAGTAAAGGGAGTTTGAGTAAGCGACATCACATAAGTGATTAACACAAATATGATAACTTTTTTTCTGTCGGAAAATAATTACCAGCCGTATTAAATGAACAGAAAGCGCCGTCTAAGCAATATGTCTCAAGCATGATTTCCTTTGATATTACTGGCCAATAAATTGGCCTTGAGACATTGCTCAGACAAAAGTATCTGTTCATAAATACGACTGTATAACTGTCAATTTTAATGAAAATTTTAAAACATAAAATGTTAGTAAGCCAGCGTCGATGGCATGTTGAATACACCGGTTCCCTTCAGAACACCGAAGTTAAGCGACATCCAGCGAGGTTAAGACTTGGATGGGTGACCATTCAAATTCTAATTCTCGTGACGCTGGCTTTTTCCGGCCCCACTCAGCTGGGTGAGGTCAATGTGAGTAGCAGGTTTGTGAGTTTCCTGCGAATGGAGGGTAAAACCCCCGTCGTGATATGACCATGGCAGTTGAAAGCGACGTTAAACCCCACTTAAAAAAAAAAAAAAAAAAAAAAAAATGTTAGTTCAATCGGCCTACGACCAAAGAAAAGTTTCCAAAAATTCCAAAGATTGTTTATCTAATCGTTACACCCTGTATACATTAATATTCCACTTACGCTTTCTAAATAAGTATATAAGTAGTTATATACATTTATACATAGTTGGTATCTCATTAACAAGGTCGTAGAGTGAGAGTATGTCACATTGTTGACTTGTTCCCTCACCGAATTCAGTAGCTTGCTCATGCGAGGAAGACGGACTCGTAATCTGGAGGTCGTGGGTTCAAGTCCCAAGTAAAGCAAGAAATATAATAAAGCGAGTTTGAGTAGTTGTGATCACTACTTTTTTAAATTGAAAATAGTAGAATATAATTTACTATTACTTCAGAGAAATTTCTAATATTAGAAAAAAGTAAAAAAAATAAGGTCCACGACTTGCCGATAGAGATTTTTTTCTAGATTCTAGAATGTAGAAAAAATAGTATTCTACCATATAAAACAAATTTGAAGAAAATTGGTTTGGAGATACAAGTGATTTGGTATAAAATCTCAAAATTAGCACGTGTATACATTGCGAAACAATCACGAGGAAGTATCGAGTCCATAATTGGCAGTGTTTAAAAAAAAAAACTCAAATTAATCTCCTTGCTTTAGTTTAATCTTCTTAAATACTCACTTTTCTGTTTATACTGATTTCTGTTTATACTGATAAAAATTATGATTATAAAGAGCACAGAATTTGTAGCTAAATACCTACATATTTTTTTTTTTTTTTTTTTACAATCAATTTTACGCCTAACATGTAGGCAATTACAAAATCAATTAATTTACATCTAATCACATCTATACAAAAAAATATGAACAATTACATGCAAAATATTAAATATATAAAATATAAAGAAGTTCAGTTAAAAGTTGAGTTAATCACTTTCGTAATATCACCGCTATACCTACTCAAACTAGCTTTTCTAATGCTAAATCCAAGCTGAAACCGGGACTTGAACCAGCAACCTCCAGGTTACAAGTTCGTCGCCTTATCGATCAAGCTACTGAGATCTCCCTTCTGATGGGCGAGAGGTGACACAATAACTAGTCATATCCCGGCTGGGTTTCGAACCCACGACCTCTGGATTACCAGACCGCCATCACCTTTACCACTGAGCTACCGCGACGGACACTGTACGTATATACATGAGAAATCTGGTTATAAGAGAGCAATTTCCAGGCTCAATTTACGTCTCTTCAAGGGAAAATAAATTCTTTATAAGAGAAACCTGGATACATCTGAAAAAAGTACCCCCTCTGACCTGAGTTCTCTTATATCCAGGTTTAAACTACTAACATCCTAATACATTCTGGACTCAAATAGAATTCAACACCTATTCAACCAATAGGTAATAATTGTAAAAAAGAAAATATTTACTTGATATGTCCAATAATAAGAGAAATACATTAACAACAATATTATAAGAAAGATATACCCTATATTAATATTAAAGTAAGAAAACCGGACTGTATAGTCAAGGGACGGATAATATAATAATAATAATATACTGCCCGATTAAGACTACTAAAGTCCCATTATTCCAGCAGTAAGCCCAAGACATATAATTATGTGGTAAAAATCCCAAATGGGAGGATTTTTTTTTTTTTTAAGTGGGGTTTAACGTCGCTTTCAACTGCCATGGTCATATCACGACGGGGGTTTTACCCTCCATTCGCAGGAAACTCACAAACCTGCTACTCACATTGACCTCACCCAGCCTGAGTGGGGCCGGGAAAAGCCAGCGTCACGAGAATTAGAATTTGAATGGTCACCCATCCAAGTCTTAACCTCGCTGGATGTCGCTTAACTTCGGTGTTCTGAAGGGAACCGGTGTATTCAACATGCCATCGACGCTGGCTAATGGGAGGATTACTTGTCATATTCCGGCTGGGTTTCGAACCCACGACCTCTGGAATCTCTGGATTCACAGAGTGCCGCCTTTACCACTGAGCTACCAGGACAGACATAGTACGGATACGTCTCACGGTCGATCCTGCTCTTCTCTCTCCCCTCTAGGTAGGTATAAGAACTTTAAGTAGTGCTTTATTTAGACTGTCAGCGCAAGACAGGTAGTCCCATTATGCCAACAGTTTAACAAAGCACCTCTTTATTTCTTTATCTAGGTACCTATATCTTTTGTCATAAGTAATTCATAACATCTTTTGTGTATGGGGAAAGTTCTGAATCCCGTCGAGCTAAAGTGCCTCATTTCATCTCAAGATTTTGCCACTAACGATTTATTCTTTTCCTCCCCACAAGGTGTGTCAACATTGACTAACCATTTATTCTTTTCCCGTCCACAGGGTGTGTCAACATTCAGTACGCGGCTTTTGATCAGAGCCTTGAGTTCAACATGACATTTGGAGAGAACGAACTTCATACCAGTCGGTGGACGGTAATTATTAATAATATTATTTATATTTTCTTATTTTTCGAGGAGGGGAAAATTCATGCCGGTATTTACAACTTCTCACTTTTCTCTTTATACTGATTAAAATAGAGAGGTTAGTTGATGTCTAAGCTCGAAACAGCTGTCCAGGGAAGTTCTGGTATTCATGTACAATTGTACATCTAATACAACTTCTCACTTTTCTCTTTATACTGACTGTCTAATCTAACTGAAAATCGTGGCTCCTCATTAATGCTAAACAATATGCAGAATTGTGCACTGGTAGTCAAGTGGTTAACGCGCTAGTCTGGTAATCCAGCGTAGCGTAGGAATCCGTTGATTCGAATCCCACCCTGCAGTGCATGGTTACGAACCCGCGACCATTATTATTATTATAATTATTATTATGCTTTATTAGGTAAGACAAAGTGAAATATATACAATAAACTAGCCGTTTGCCCGTGCTTTGCAACGGGACGAAATTTCAAATTTACTAAGGCATGGCCGTACTGCTGGACAGCAATGCCTTTTTGGACTTTTTATAATTTTTCTGGACAAAGCGATAATGGTTTTGAGGGGGTCAATTCTTAGACATTTTTCGCTATCTCTTACCGTTTTGGCTAAAGAACTCCGGACAAACAAACAAACAAACATAGGTAGGTAGTCCTTTTTTACTTTCCTTGTCCTATAATAAGGAAAGTATTGTATTCGTCGAAAATTTGACCTACCCAGTTTTTTACATTTCTGGACGAATCATAGCCTCAGGATACCAAAAAAGTTGTTTTCAGCCATTGCATTGGTCCGTGCGTCTGTCTGTCTGTCTGTCCGTCTGTATGTGTGTGAACAGGATATCTCAAGAACGGTAAGAGCTAGAGACTTGAAATTTGGTATGCGAATTAATTTTATACACCAAACAAACCACAAAACTTTTGGTTGAAATCGGCCGGAAAATGCGGCCGCAGGGCCGCAAATGTTGGCCGCAAGCGCTGCTTCTATGAAATGGTTAAAGATACAAAAAAAATTCGAAACCCAGGTTCACGACAGGTGAATGCTGTGAGGTTCATGCCAGGGTGAATGCTGTGAGGTCCATGCTATTGCGAATGCTGGGATGTCCATGTCCGGTTGAATGCTCGGAGGTCCATGCTAGGGTGAATGCTGGGAGGTCCATGCCATGGTGAATGCTGGGAGGTCCATGCTAGGGTGAATGCTCGGATGTCCATGCCAGGGTAAATGCTGTGAGGTCCATGCCAGGGTGAATGGTGGGAGGTCCATGCCAGGGTGAATGGTGGGAGGTCCATGCCAGCACGAGCATTTGGACCTGGCCATTTTTTTTTCACATTTAAAACATTTTATTTATTTATTAACAACAATAATAATAATAATATCGCCTTATTTATACTGCCCGATAAGAACCATCAAAGTCCCATTATTCCAGCAGTAAGCCCAAGACATATTATTATGTGGTAAGAATCCCAAATGGAAGGATAACTTGTCATGTCCCGGCTGGGTTTCGAACCCACGACCTCTGGAACTTCTGGATTCACAGAGTGCCGCCTTTACCACTGAGCTACCGGGAACAATATTGTATTTTTACAAAGGTTCCTTTCCTAAGCTAATGACAAAAGCTTCTAAGAATTTTTTTAATTAAAAGTTTGAATTTCTCTTCCAGTGGATAACATCGAGCCGGTGTGCATGAACCTCGTGGGGGACGTTCCACTGGCCTACATCTGCGCCTCGCTCACCAAGTTCAAGATGGAGGGGACGAACATGCGCGGCTGTGTGCACCTCGAGCCTACCCTCCTAGGCGAGGCTCAAGCCAGGTGAGGAAATCAAATTCTCCGACCTCAGTAGCTTGATGGATAAGGCGGCGGACTTGGTAATACCAACGTGTAATACCAACGTGGTTCCAGGAAATACTAAAAAAGAACGAGGGGGGGTTTTTAGCGGGTGAGCCGACAGAATTGGTGCCCTTCAAGAGGGGCGACACACCATACCCTGCCGGCAAGTCCCGCATATCCTTCAGCACTAGAGCTTTGCTGAAGGAATCTTATAAGATTTTCCCCCTCAAAAAAAAAAAAAAACAAAAAAAAGTCCCGGTTTCACCGTGGATTTAGAGAAGCAAGTTGGAGTAGTTATGATTCCGGTCACGAGTGTCCGGCCCTACCCAGGCTGGGTGAGTTTAATGTGGGTAGCTGGCACGATTCCCAGCGAATGGAGGGTAAAAACCCCGTCCTAAACCAGGACGTTAAATCAAATAGAATCGTTGGCGTTAGGAAGGGCATCCAGCCGTAAAAAAAATGTGCCAAAACCAACCAACCTCAAGAATGAGGTTGAGCAACGTCGACCCTGCTTGAGCGGGATAAGACAGAGTAAAAGAAGAAGAAGAAGTTTGAGTAGTTATAATATCTCGAAAGTGATTAACACAAATATGCGATAACTTAACTTAAAAGTTTTTAAAGTTGCTTTCAACTGCACGGTCATATTACCACGGGGGTTTTACCCTCCATTCACAGTGGAAACTCACAAACCAGCAAATCAATTTAACCTCTTTTTTTTAAAGTAGCTTTCAACTACATGGTAATAATAATTAATTCCGTGTCCGTGAGATAGGTATTGATACCTAAATCACGGTGGTGAGAGGATTATATGGACGCCCAGATCCAATGTCTAGGCTCAAAATCAAATCAAATCAAATCAAATAAGTTTTATTGTGATATCTTTTCAATGACATTTTACACAATTTACAATATAATACGTATAACTAAGTGCTTAAAATTAAGTGTCTAAGGCTAAAAAAAAGTTTCAATTAATTTTGTAAAACAGTTCAAGTTAGAAGAAAGGTCTAAAGTTTTATGGTGCTCGTTAAATAGTGTTTGAGCTCTGATGATAGGCGATAATGGCTGGGAAAGAGTGGGGGCGGCGAAAAAAGTGGAGTTATTAGAATCTCTTGTTCTCATACAGGGAACACGATAACACACGCCACTGGCTAGGTCCATTGAGTCTATCATATTGTTGATGATTTTATAAAGAAAAGTAAGTAAGATTATTTTATGTTTGGACTCAATGGATGGCAAACACAAGTGCTCTCGCAGATCTCTGTAAGAGATGGCTTCTGGATAGACGGGGTAAAAGCCGTTTAGTTTATAAAACAGTCGTCTGCAGAAAGCAGCTTGAACCGATTCCACCGAAGAGACTTTTTCCTGTGAACGGGGCATCCAGACTACAGATGCATATGTTAATTTGGAGAGGACAAGGGATTTGAAGAGTAAAAGGAAAGGATCAGGGTCGTCAGTAGGTTGCAAAGTCCTTGTTATGAATCCAAGGGTTCTGAATGCAGATTTAACAACTGTATCTATGTGGAAATTAAAAGAAAGATCTTGAGAGAAAAAGACACCTAAGTCTTTTTTCAAGGTTATTGATTTTATAAGTACATTATTGATTGTATAGGAGCTAGGATACACCTCACGTCTCCTTGTGAAACTAAGAACTTCACATTTTTCTGGGCAGAAAGAAAGAGAATTCTCTGATAACCATAACCATGGCTCCTTTCATGTCCATTGATTCTATTTGGTTTTAACGTCCTGACTTGGTAGACAGGACGGGGGTTTTACCCTCCATTCGCTGGGAATCGTACCAGCTACCCACATTAACCTCACCCAGCCTGGGTAGGGCCGGAATTTCCAGCCTCACATGTTCAGAGGGAACAGAATTTTCTGTGCGAAAAGTCTGCTCCAACCGGGAATCGAACTCAGGATCTCTGGACTACGGGCAGTAGTCACAACCGTTACGCCACGGGGGCTGGACTACATGGTCTTACTAGGACGGGTGTTTTACCACCCATTCGCTGTAAACTCACCACCTACAGCAACTCAAATTCAAGCCTGAGTGGGGCCAGGAATAGCCAGTATCACGAGGGTTCGAATTTGAATGGTCACCTAGCCAATTCATAGCCTCGCTGGACGTTGCTTAACTTCAGTGACTCTTGCATATCTAGGTAAGCGCGTGACGGAACCCTAGCACCTAGAGTAGCCCAAAAATCAGAGTCCCGAAAATCGTCTAAATCTTGGTGTAGGTAGTAGGGTCTAGGGTCTAGGGTATAAGTTCTAGGCCTTGGGTCCACATTGTAGCCGTCTAGTACCTTGTTTACCTTATTGGGAGAGTTTACAATTATTCGCCCGCAACATTATGTCAATTTATTTTTTTCCGGCCCTACCCAGGCTGGGTGAGGTTAATGTGGGTAGCTGGTACGATTCCCAGCGAATGGAGGGTAAAACCCCCGTCCTAATCAAGGACGTTAAATCAAATAGAATCGTTGGCGTTAGGAAGGGCATCCAGCCGTAAAAAATGTGCCAAAACCAATAAACCTCAACCATGAGGTTGAACAACGTCGACCCTGCATGAGCGGGATAAGACAGAGTAAAAGAAGAAGAACATTATGTCAATTTATACAACTCGCCCGCAACACCCTTGCAGGCACTTTCTGTACTATTCTGGGTACGGTCGCAACACATTCAACATTGTATCAATTTATTTTAACCCTTGCAGGTACTTTGTGGGCTGTTTCGGATTT
>CM044966.1:11500314-11520144 GCA_024516035.1 Bactericera cockerelli
TCCTTCTTGGTGAACTTTTGCTTGTCCTTGATCGGCTTTTCTCCTCCTTGATCTTGCACCTCAATTGCCTCAGAGCACTCATTTTCCTCTAATGCAACCTTTACTCTGAACAGCCACTTGCCAAAATCTGCATTACCTCCAATAAATGGAACGATTCCATACTTATTTACCACAGACATCATGAGATCCCACACACCACACTGTACCAAAAATTCCAGTACCCAGTGCAAATTCCAGGACTCTCAAACACGACTGACTGGGCACATAACCTGTTGGTTTATGTTAAATAACAAAACACAGAGATGCAGTTTAGTCTGATAAGTAACATATTTTATTGGAGTACAGATATTACAGAGATTACAAAAGGTTTTCCAGCAAAAGATTCAAAAGGCAGAACGTCAAGAACAGATCACACATTCTTAATAACAAAAGACAAGCGGGAAAAATGAAAATATAAAACCAGTGTTGTCAAGTTTCATTTTGTTCCCCAACACCATCGACGCCGACATTTTTTGAATAGTTGTCTAGAAGAACCACCTACGTGTTTTTGGGCACTTTTCAGTAGGGTATTTTTAGTAATACCACCATTAATGCAGCACCCAAATGCTCTGTTTTGACGAAAAAAAGACGAATAAAAATGAGTAGGAACAAAATAAAGTTCCATAGATAGTTATCTATTCGATAGATAGGTATTACTATGACAATAATTCATAGTGACATATCAGCAATGACAATCGGGCTGCAAACAGCACATCAAGAATCTCCTGTGGGTGTTGAATGATCACAGGTTTTGTTTGTACTTCACTTGTTAAATCAGATTCATCAAAATAGGAAAGCACGGGGCAAAAGAGTTATAGGTACCTTCCTACCTTTGTATTTAAAAAAATGGGTATAATGTCGCTTTCAACTAACCGGTCACATCACGACGAGACTTATACCCACCATTCTGAGTTTTCCTTTTATTTTGGATGTATAAGTATAAGTATAAGTATAAGTATAAGTACAGCCTCCGTGGCGTAATGGTTGTGACTACTGCCCGTATTCCAGAGATCCTGAGTTCGATTCCGGGTCGGAGCAGATTTTTCACACAGAAAATTCTGTTCCCTCCGAACAAGTGAGGCTGGCATTTCCGGCCCTACCCAGGCTGGGTGAGGTTAACGTGGGTAGCTGGTACGATTCCCAGCGAATGGAGGGTAAAACCCCCGTCCTAATCAAGACGTTAAATCAAATAGAATCATTGGCGTTAGGAAGGGCATCCAGCCGTAAAAAATGTGCCACAACCAACCAATCTCAACCATGAGATTGTACAATGCCGACCCCAAGTAGGTTTGGGAAAAGGCAAAGTGAAAGAAGATAAGTGTAAGTATAAGTAGTGCTTTATTTAGACTGTCAGCGCAAGACAGGTAGTCCCATTATGCCAACAGTTTCTGGGTAATTTAAACATATATATTATACATACACTATATTTAACGGGATAAGCCCGATTTACATAGAAACAAGTATTACATGATAAATTGTATATTACATTGTACGATTATATGCATTTGTAATCATCTGTTGGTATATTTGTCCTTATTAATAAAGTGTATAATAATAAAACGTATCTTATTGTTATACTGTTTTTTCCCCGCTAGACCGTTTTGGCTCATGTTTCCCTACTCTGATAAATTATTACGGATCAATGAATGTTCTGTGACGTTGGGTGTTTAGACCTTTGACATGACAAGTGTTAGGTGTCATAACAGATGCTTGGGAAAACATGGTACTGTTGACTATGATCTGCTAGAAACTATAGAATAGATGATCCACATGCATTATATAGATTTCGGAAAAATTCTACCAGCCTCCGAGGCGTAACGGCTGTGCCTACTGCCCGTAGTCCAGAGATCCTGAGTTCGATCCCCGGTCGGAACAGATTTTTCACACAGATAATTCTGTTCCTTCCGGACATGTGATGCTAGCATTTCCGGCCCTACCCAGGCTGGGTGAGGTTAATGTAGCTAGCTGGTACGATTCTCAGCGAATGGAGGGTAAAACCCCCGTCCTAATCCAGGACGTTAAATCAAATAGAACCGTTGGCGTTACGTAGGGCATCCAGCCGTAAAAAAAAAAAAAAAAAAATGTGCCAAAACAAAACAACCTCAACCATGCTGAGGTTGAACAACGTCGACCCTGCTCAAGCGGGATAAGACAGACTAAAAGGAGAAGAATATTTCCCTAAATTTCTAACATTAGAAATCGAAAGTATTGTGTTCGTTTTTGTAAAGAAAATATTTTTTTGTTTCGTATTCAATTTTTTACTTTCCTTATCCCATAATTAGGAAAGTATTGTATTTTATATCGTGTCTTTGGCAAACATTGAAAGAGACGTCCGTCGATTGTGAAATAAATAATTAACATTGTTGTTTACTATGCTGGGTCCACACAGGTGCAACATGCAACATGTAACATGTTGCTGCAACATGAATTCACTCTGTATGGACGGCTTCTGAACACGAACATGAATGATCAAAAATTATCCATGAGGATGTCAGTTTTCTACCGACTTTGATCTTTGTTGCTACTATGTTGCAGTGTTGCACGTGTGTGGACGGCACCTGAACATAGAAACGAACATGCGAGTATATTTTTAATTTATCGGTGACTATTAGGTTCGATTAATTACTTATACAGTTGAAAATTAAATTAACGAATTAAATACCTAAGCAAAATTAAATTTGGTTAATTAAATTGTTTGAATAATTAATCGAGAAAGTCATTATTTCTAAATTTCTTAAAGTTAATAGAGAGTAGGTAATAATTTTAAATCAATAAAGGAAGCTATTAGTATTTTAAATAATAGAAATTATAAAATATACTTATGATATACTGTAAAATGCCGACCTCCGTGGCCGAATTAAAACAGAATGGATCACTGACGAACACAAACTGCAACAGTGTTCCAATGCAACATGCAACGTGTTGCATGTTGCACCTGTGTGGACCCAGCATTAGATTTGATATTTTCGGAAGTAAAAAAAAAGAAAGTTAAAATAATTATCCTCTTCATTCTTTGTGTCCATATTTTCTCATAGAACAATCTCAACCCATTCATTCCCTCTGTCCACGTCTTGCAAAGAAAGGTAAAATAATCATCCTCTTCATTCTCTGTGTCCATATTTTCTCATAGAACAATCTCAACCCATTCATTCCCTCTGTCCACGCCTTGCAGACCCCCCGTCTCGGTAGCCCTGGGCATCTCACCCCTTCGCTACCACTGTCCCAGTCCTCTGTCTCTAGAACAGCACGCCAAGCGACAACCTTCCCCCGTGGATGAAGACGATGGTGAGTTTTTATTTCGGAATATATACCGGGTGGGCGAAAACGATAGTGGGTTGAATTCAACATCATATCAAATATAAATACAGTTCAACCTGGATATTTATAAGAGAAACTTGGGGTTGGGTGGAAGAGATTGCCACAGGCAATAACCCCGCCCTTTAGGTAGGACTTTAGCTCCTTTCTCTTTTTTGTTCTTGTTTCTTTGCTTAATCTATTAAATTTTCCTTTTATAATTTCATTGTATTTTACTGTATATATTTTTGTTCTACCTAATAAAGCTTACTATAATATAATATAAACTTCGATGTATGAGAACAATTTCCTAGGTGATGTTAATGTGGGTAGCTGGTATGATTCCCAGCGATTGGTGGGTAAAACCCCCTTCTCGACTAACTCAAATCAGGACTTTAAAACGAAATACATATAGAATCAATGGACATGAAAGGAGCCTAAGACATTGGATCTGGGCATCCTTATATATAATCCTCTCACCACCGTGATATAGCTATCTGCGCATATATAATAAATTCTTTCCTCAGAAGTTAGATACATAGGAAATATAGGGCGAAATTAATAGATAACATCGATAACTTAAGTCATTGGTAAGCGTCAGGATTCCCTATCTTACACAGTACGCAAACCGTGACTTAGCGCCACAGAGGTATTACAAAAACGTCTATTAATTCCGCCCTTATTGTTTTGTTTATAATATGACTAGCGGGCTGTCGCCCGCTTTGCGGGCCGAGGTATGGCCGTGAAAGCAAAAAAATACTTTTTCGCCAATGACAGGTGTTGTAGTGGGAATTTCGAAAAATCCCGTCTTATTGCACATCTAGACTATAAGACAAAGCTACATACCAAATTTCAGCTTCCTAGGACTTACGGTTTGGGCTGTAGAGCGATGATCAGTCAGTGACTTTGACATTTATATATTAAGATTCTAGTACAGATAAATAAATGTATTCAATTCAATTCAATTCGAATCAAATTCTCTTCACAGAGGACAGCATCGACGTCACCAACGAAGACCCCTCCCCTCCCAGCTCTCTCACGCACTTGACTCCTCCCACTCTGGGCGGCGTCTCGGTCTATGATTCGCTGAGCACGAATGGAGGCGTGGCCCCGCCCCTCACGCCCCCCGTCTACTTGACGCGACACGAGTCCGTCTACGAGACGTCGGCGAGGCTGCTCTTCATGGCTGTCAAGTGGGCGAAGAATTTGCCGAGCTTCGCGGCCTTGCCGTTTCGAGATCAGGTACTTACTTACTTTCCGAGTCCATGTGTGTATTGTGTGTCTGTCTGTCCCGGTAGCTCAGTGGTAAAGGCGGCACTCTGTGAATCCAGAGATTCCAGAGGTCGTGGGTTTGAAACCCAGCCGGGACATGACATGTTATTCTCCCATTTGAGATTTTTACCACATAATAATAAGTCTTGGGCTTACTGCTGGAATAATGGGACTTTAATAGTCCTAATCGGGCAGTATAAAAAGGCGATATTATTATTATTATTACTTACTTTCCGAGTCCATGTGTGATGTCATGGTGGTGAAAGGATTGACATGGGTGAACCCTTTGGACGCCCAGAACCATAGTTCTGGGCTCCTTCCACGTCCAAATTAGGTAATTAGGTTTGTCTTGTTACTTCCGAGAAATTTCTAGTATTAGAAATCGGAAGTATCGTTTATGTAAAAAAATAAATATTTTTTAGCTCCGATTTTTTTTGTTGTTGTTGGAAAAAAGTGTTTTTAAAACAAACACCCAGGTCCAATTGGTTGTGGTTTATCCCGGTGGTTTAGTGGTCAAGGCGTAGGTCTGGTAATCCAGAGGTCGCGGGCCGGATTTACCACTAGGCACTCTAGGCAATTGCCTAGGGACAACTTTGACAGATTTGTAGAGGTCATCAAAATATGTCCCCTATAGGCTGCAATGAAATCAAGTTCGAAATATATTTTCTGTAGGTACATGCAATAGTTTTCGAGAAAAATCGACCTCGTCACTTATTTTATTTATGTAGAAACTCTTTATAAGTAGAACATAATATTATATACCTACAGACAAATAATGGTAAAAATTAAATATAAAAATTGACAGTATTAATAATATAATCAAGAAATAAACAAACAAAATATTATGTCCTAACTAAAGGGCGGGGATATTGCCTTTGTCAATCTCTTCCACCCAACCCTTAAGTCACTTAATCAGTTCCACCATGTATATCATCGAATTCACCTCCGTCCAGGTGATCCTCCTAGAAGAGTCCTGGTCGGAACTTTTCCTCCTGAACGCCATCCAGTGGTCCCTCCCACTGGTCGACTCCAGTCCCCCCCTCTTCAACGCCTCGGAACACGTGGCCGCAGTTCCCAACGGCAAGGCGTCGCAGACTGCGGCCGATGTGCGGTCACTCAACGGCGTGCTGACGCGGTTTCGTGCGGTGCAAGTGGACCCGGCGGAGTTTGCGTGCTTGAAGGCGGTGGTTCTGTTCAAATCGGGTGAGTCAATATTGCCCGAATTATTAAACAGGAAAAAGTAATGCCGTATTTTTCTTTCTAACCAAAGTTAACCAAACGGGAATAAAATGAACCAAACTGGGAGCAAGTCATTTTTCTTTTGGAAGAGGAAAAATTTCCACTTCCAAAGTTAACCAAAGTGGAAGTAGAAAATTATTGCTTCCAGTTCTTTTATAGGTTAAGTCCATTGTTTATCTTTTTTTTTTTTTTTTTTTTTTTTTTTTTTTTTTTTTTTTTTTTGGTTTAACGTCGCTTTCAACTGCATTGGTCATATCACGACGGGGGTGTTACCCTCCATTCGCAGGAAACTCACAAACCTGCTACCCACATTAACCTCACCCAGCCTGGGTTGGGCCGGAATGCCAGCATCACGAAGTCTTCACCTCGCTGGACGTTGCTTAACTTCGATGATCCAACGAGAACCGGTGCATTCAACGCGCCATCGACGCTGGCTTGTTTATCTTTAAAAGTAACCAAACGCATTTTTCTTTCACGAATGATCTTGGAATAAAATGGAAATATTTGGAAAAAACCTAACCAGGATTTTTTTTTTAGTTAGAAAAAAAAAATACGACTTAAATGTGTTTCTTTGTGTTATTATATCACAATTTTAGTGGGTAGCACAGAATTATAGGACTTCCATATCTTAATATTCCAATATCTTATTTTTGCCTATATACGTAATTCCGCCACTGGTCGCTGCTAACATTAAAGCAGCTACTGAAAAGCTACGTGGTATGAGTGGACCCCGAACACCCAAGTACAGAACTGAAAAAAACCTGCCCCGCTGGTGATCGGACCCAGGTCACTGTGCGTGCAATGTCCAGCGCCCCAACTCACTCTGCCACGGTGATCCCACGAAAACCGGTGCATTCAACGCTGACTTATGACTTATGTCACAAATTGCCTAAGGCAATAACCCCGCCCTTTAGTTAGGACATAATTATATTATGTATATATTTATTTATTATTTCTTTATTTTTTTTCTTCTGTTATATTGTATATTGTATTTTCATAATTATGTAATTATTTGTATTGTATATGTCCTATTACCTAATAAAGTGTAAATAAATAAATAAAATAAAAATAAAAACTTAACTCGGTCCTTCTCATGTTTCAGAGACCCGCGGTCTCAAGGACGCCCTCCAAGTAGAAAACCTGCAGGACCAGGCCCAAGTCATGCTCGCCCAGCACACGCGCACGCACCACCCAGCCCAGCCCGCACGGTTCGGCCGTCTCCTCCTCATGACGTCACAGACTCGCAACATTCCGGCCGCCAGAGTGCAGCACATCTTCTTCTCCAAAACGCTCACCAACACCTCCATGGAGAAGCTGCTCTGCGACATGTACAAGAATTAGACACGGCCCAGCTCAGGCCGGGTGAGGTTAATTCGACTTGGTTTTAACACTTTGACTGCCATGGGTCGCATATATGCGAGACACCGTTGGATACTTTTATTACGTGGGTCGCACATACGCGAGACATCTAGCTCTAACTTAAAATGTGTGTCTCGTGAATTTGCAACCCTCTACTGTGTATTTTAAATGGTATTCTGAAAGCCAGCTTGGCTACAGCTGGAGGGGGGAATGATGGTCTTCAGCCAACTTTGTTTCAAAGTATTCTTGTCCTGAACCACATATCTCTATGTGAACGACCTCAGTAGCTTGATCGATAAATCAGCGGACTTGTAACCTATAGGTCGGTGGTTCAAGCCCCGGTTTCAGCGTAGATTTAGTAAAGTGAGTTTGAGTAGGTAGTTGTGATATCACGAAAGTGATTAACACAAATATGATAACTTTGTTGTTGTTGTAGCCAGCCTGGCTACAGCTGGAAGGAGGAATGATGGTCTTCAGCCAACTTTATTTCAAAGTTGGCTTGTCCTGAATCACATATCTCTACGTGCGATCGACCATCGTAAGGACTTGGGCTTTTTCTTTATAAGTCATTAAACCCTTAGGTCCCTTAGGAAACTGCAAGCTAGACTTGCTTGTTTTTTTTTTTTTTTTTTTTTTTTTTTTAATGAATATTTATTAAAAGAGAGGTCTGTAAATAAATATTGACCTCTCTTTAAATTTTTATTTATTTACTTACTTGCTTGTTAGGGTTGGCTAGTCTGTTCTCTGTTTATAGTCCTCTAGCAAGTACTTACGCTGCTAAATGTTTACAGTACTTAAGACTCGAACCACCGGCCTCCAGATTACAAGTTCGCCGCCTTATCGATCAAGCTACTGAGGTCCGTGATTAATTTGAGAAGCAGGTTTGTGAGTTTCCAGCGAATGGACGGTAAAATCCCCGTCGCTATATGACCAGTGACCACGCATGATACGTCCAATACACCAGTTTTCGTTTTGTCACTGAAGTTAAGCAACGTCCAGCGAGCCTATGACTGGTGGGTGACCATTCAAATTCGCACCCTCGAGATGCTGTCTATTCCCGGCCCTACTCAGGCAGACACCAAAACAACTACTGGAATAATAGGGACAAAAATAAAATTCTATACCACAAGTCTAAGGGCGGAATTAATAGACGTTTTTGTAATACCTCTGTGGCGCTAAGTCACGGATTGCGTACTGTGTAAGATAGGGAAAACCGACACTTACCAACGACTTAAGTTATTGATGTTGTCTATTAATTCCGCCCTAAGATTCGGTTTTCCATTTCTTACACGGAACGCAATCCGAGACCACAGAGGTATTACAAAAACGTCTATTCATTCCGCCCACAGACTCGAATCTAGTCATGAACGCCAAATCAGTCAAAATTGGTACCAATTACAATTTGAAAATTGGACTGTATTTATGTTATGAATTAATTAAATAAATGTTTACTACAGTGTTTTCAGTACAGGTTCTCATTAATTAATGAATTTTTTATTGATAGGAAATTTGTACAAACCGATAATGATAAAAATTAAGAACAATATAAACAAGAAAAAAAGATGAATAACATAGATAAAATATATAAAGATGTCCTAACTAAAGGGCGGGGTAATTGCCTTTGGCAATCTCTTCCACCCAACCCTTCTGAAAAATTTATTATGAACTTTTTTTAAAACTAAAAGAGGAATTTATTTAATAAAAAAAATTTTAAAGGTCTGTGACACAAAGAGTCCTCCCCTAAGGAAAAATTAATATAAATAATAAGTTTTAATTTGTAAAAATGTATTTCATTTTCGCTACTTGTACACCTTTATTATTGGAAAATAATTCACCTGATTTTAATTAACCTGTTTTTGTTTTAGAACATAAAGTCTGATTCTTGTTCTTATAGTCTGTATAAAGTTAAATTATTAATATTCATGCGTAAACTCTTTTCTCTCTATCTTTCTTATGTCTCTCTCTCTGTCCTTTCTCTCCTTCCTCCCCTCTCTCTTCTTCCTCCCCTCTCTCTTATCCCTCCTCTCTCTCTCCTTCCTCCCCTCTCTCTCTCTATGTCACTCTCTCTCCTTTTCTCTCTCCTTCCTGTCACTCTCTCTCCTTCTCTCTCTCTCTCTCTCCTTCTCTCTCTCTCTCTCTCCTTCTCTCTCTCTCTCTCTCTCCTTCCTCTCAGTCACACACACTCTCCCTCTTTCTATCTATCTCTCTCTTTCCCTCTCTCTTTCCTTTCCCACTATCTCCTTCTCCTTCCTTTCTCTCTCTCTCTCTCTCTCCCCCCCCCCTCTCTCTCTTCTGTCCTTTTTCTCACTCTCACACACTCTCTCCCTGTTTCTATCTATCTCTTTATGTCTTTCTCTCTCTCTCTCTCCTTCCTTTCCCTCTCTCCCCTTTTCCTTCCTCTCACTATCTTTCCTTCTCCTTCCTTTCTCTCTCTCCCCCTATGTCTCTCTCTCTCTCTCTCATCGATTCCTCTTCGGCCTCTCAACACAAAATAAAGGATGCCTTGAGGCATTTCCATTAATGCCTCTCAATATTATTCTTATTCAAGACTTGATATTATCTTGAAGCATACTGCAGTAGCATGCTACAATGTTGCCTGGCGCAGTCAATTTTTTTCATGTACTATTATTATTTAATTTTACTTCTTCATGTGTCTTAGGGCCGAATTATGAAACAGGATTAAATTTAATCTAAGGGCCAAACTATGAAACAGGATTAGATTTAATCTAAGGGCCAAACTATGAAACAGGATTAGGTTTTAATCTAAGGGCGAATTATGAATTATTTAAACATGTTAATTTATTAAGGAAGTTTAATCTAAGGGCCAAATTGTGAAACATGATTATATTTCATCTAAAGGCCTAATTATGAAACAGGATTAGATTTAATCTAAGGGCCAAATTATGAAACAGGATTAGATTAATAGAAGTACAGTCTTTTCCTTAACACGCCCTCTAGTGGAAATTTCAAACAATCATATCGCACTATTTTTTTTTTATTATTTTAGAACGGGAAAGGTCATGCCGAAAAGTGTGGGACTCAGACATGAACCACCCGGTATCCATGGCTGTCTACCCTAACTATAACCCGCAGCTCCTCATCAATACTAAACCTTACATCTAATCCTGTTTCACAATTCATTCCTAAGACATACTTATACGGCCCTAAGGCATACTTATTCGGCCCTAAGACATACTTATTCGGCCATATGGCATACTTATTCGACCCTAAGACACACTTATTCGACCCTAAGACATACTTATTCGGCCATATGGCATACTTATTCGGCCTTAAGACATACTTATTCGACCCTAAGACACACTTATTCGGCCCTAAGACATGCTTATTCGACACTCAGTAAGTTTGTTCACTTTGTATATAGTCATGTACTAAACTTTGTTGTAAATTTTATTTGTTTTGTGTCTCTCGAGTCATTTTCTGTTCCTCTTTACCACCATTATTGAAATAAATACAAACTATTGAAAATATACAGTTTGAAAAATATATATCTTTTTTGTATTTTATTTATTTACATAACATAGTCATTACATAACGTAATAAAACCAAATAAAATCGTTGGTGTTAGGAAGGGCATCCAGCCATAAAAACCTGCTCCACCCTACCAACCTCAACCATGAGGTTGAAAAATGCCGACCCCAATAGCAACATAAGCTAATATGGGATAAAGGCAAGGGAAATATATATATATTATAATATAATTATTACAGATTGTGTATCTTCCAGTTGCACGGTCACTTACTATGGAGAAATTTGATGGACAATTTAATAAGACATTTCTTACATAACATTATTTCTGGGGGTCTTTTCTAAGAGAAATTCATAAAATAATAATAATATCGCCTTATTTATACTGCCCGATTAGGACTATTAAGTCCTATTATTCCAGCAGTAAGCCCAAGACATACGAGTATTATTATGTGTGGTAAAAATCCGAAATGGGAGGATAACTTGTCATGTCCCGGCTGGGTTTCGAACCCGCGAACTCTGGTATTTCTGGATTCACAGAGTGCCGCATTTAGCACTGAGCTGTCGGGATATGTGCTGGCCCATTATTTAGAAGTATTACACCCCGTAAAAAAAAATAATAAAATAATTTCCTTATTAGGTATAGGAGATAAGGAAAGTAAAAAAAAACCAATAGGACATTTTTAAGTACAAAAAATAAACATGACCCCAGTTAAAAAACATGAGTACAATATGTTGTAGCTCCTATATCATGGTGGTGAGAAGATTATATGGACTCCCAGAACCAGTGTCTGGGCTCCTTTCCATGTCCATTGATTCTATTTGGTTTTAACGTCCTGATTTGAGATAGTCAGGATGGGGGTTGTTTCCTCTATTCGCTGGGAATCATATCAGCTTACTACATTAACCTCACCCAGGAAATTGTTCTCATACATCGAAGTGTCTCTTATATCGAGGTCGAACTGTATTTACATTTGGTATGACGTTGAATTCAACCTACTATCATTTTCGCCCACTCTCTCCCAGCCTGGGTAGGGCCGGAAATGTCAGCCTCACGTGTTCGAATTTTCTGTGTAAAAAGTCTGCTCCAACCGGGAATCGAACTCGCGGTCTCTGAACGACGGGCAGTAGTCACAACCGTAACGTCACGGAGGCACTCGCTTACACAGTCTCACTTAACCTCTTCGCGCCCAACACCATTTTTTGTTTTGTAGTACAAAGTGACCGGTGTCCTCACCCGAGGAAAAACATTTTATACTACTTGGTAGTATAAATTTTTAGCTTGGGAACTTAGGACTATAAAATAAATGAATGGGTGAGTAGAAGAACCAGGAATGTCAAAAATCGATTATTTTTTTTTTTCGTAGAATAAGAAAAAATGTAGGTACTCTTTTCTATCATCTCTGTGAATATGAAGGAGAAATACCCCTTATAAGTATAATTTTTTTCGATTTTAAAGTGGGGGAAGCATACTCATTAGCATGCTAATATTTTTCTTATTTTTGCTTTCCTGAAAAGTCGATTTTTGACATTCCTGGTTCTTCTACTCACCCATTCAAATGTCCTCTCACGAGGACATTGGGCGCGAAGAGGTTAATGCCAGGGCACTTGATCCGCGTTCGTGATCGCACCGAGTTTCATGAACTTGATCGCCAACGATTGACCGGTGATCGCCGCCTGGCTTGGCTGGCTGGAGGAGGATTGTTGACGCGTTGCCATGGCGACGCTCGAGTCGGGGAGGGGGGGCAGGGAGGGGTCGGGGGGGGCTCCGGCAGAGGGTGCCGAGGTGGTGGAAGCTTTGGCTTGGGTTCCGTCAGCCTTCAGAACGGAGATGCAACGGAACCCGTTCGCCTGGTGAGCTGAGGAGAGAGAGACATTCATTCACATCAAATAAAAATATTGAGCCAGCGTCGATGGCGCGTTGAATGCACCGGTTCTCGTTGGATCACCGAAGTTAAGCAACGTCCAGCGAGGTGAAGACTTCGTGATGCTGGCATTCCGGCCCAACCCAGGCTGGGTGAGGTTAATGTGGGTAGCAGGTTTGTGAGTTTCCTGCGAATGGAGGGTAACACCCCCGTCGTGATATGACCATGCAGTTGAAAGCGACGTTAAAAAAAAAAAAATATTGAGATTGAAGCAAAAAAATATTATTATGTAGGTATGACGTATGGTTTTATTTGTGGTGAAGCTCAAAGCCTCTTCACAATTTCTGTGAGTAGCGCAGCATTACTTAGAGCAGGGGTGCCCAACCTTTACAGAAGAAGATCTACTATAAAGCCACAGATTCAAGAAGTCACGAAACCTCATTTTAATTCTCATAAGTTAAGGAAGAGGAGATCTCGGATTTTCACTTCTGTGAGATGGTGAGATGCCACAAAACCTCGTTCACAATCATTTTGTACTTTAAGAGATCTAGACTTTTATAACGTCTTTTGGAAGTGATCGACCCAAAATCACTCCGCGATCGAAGTTCGATCGATTTGTCCTCACGAGGTATGAGTACTCACATTTCCAGAGCCTCACACACCCGTCATCCCCCGAGGAGGCCACTATGGTCCCTGTGATGTTCCAGCTCACCCGCCACACGGTACAGTAGTGGTAACTACTCATTTGTCCTCACGAGGTATGATGAGTACTCACATTTCCAGAGTCGCACACATCCGTGATCTCCCGAGGAGGCCACTATGGTCCCTGTGATGTTCCAGCTCACCCGCCACACGGTACAGTAGTGGTGAGGAAAAATGAGTAGTGGTAACTACTCATTTGTCCTCACGAGGTATGATGAGTACTCACATTTCCAGAGTCGCACACATCCGTCATCTCCCGAGGAGGCCACTATGGTCCCTGTGATGTTCCAGCTCACCCGCCACACGGTAAAGTAGTGGTGAGGAAAAATGAGTAGTGGTAACTACTCATTTGTCCTCACGAGGTACGATGAGTACTCACATTTCCAGAGTCGCACACACCCGTCATCTCCTGAGGAGGCCACTATGGTCCCCGTGATGTTCCAGCTCACCCTCCACACAGTGCAGTAGTGGTAACTACTCATTTGTCCTCACGAGGTATGAGTACTCACATTTCCAGAGCCTCACACACACGTCATCCCCCGAGGAGGCCACTATGGTCCCTGTGATGTTCCAGCTCACCCTCCACACAGTGCAGTAGTGGTAACTACTCATTTTTCCTCACGAGGTATGATGAGTACTCACATTTCCAGAGCCTCACACATCCGTCCCCCCCCCGAGGAGGCCACAATGGTCCCTGTGAAGTTCCAGCTCACCCTCCACACAGTGCAGTAGTGGTAACTACTCATTTTTCCTCATGAGGTATGAGGAGTACTCACATTTCCAGAGCCTCACACACCCGTCATCCCCCGAGGAGGCCACTATGGTCCCTGTGATGTTCCAGCTCACCCTCCACACAGTGCAGTAGTGGTAACTACTCATTTTTCCTCACGAGGTATGCTGAGTACTCACATTTCCAGAGCCTCACACACCCGTCATCCCCCGAGGAGGCCACTATGGTCCCTGTGATGTTCCAGCTCACCCGCCACACTGTGCAGTAGTGGTAACTACTCATTTTTCCTCACGAGGTATGAGTACTCACATTTCCAGAGCCTCACACACCCGTCATCCCCCGAGGAGGCCACTATGGTCCCTGTGATGTTCCAGCTCACCCTCCACACAGTACAGTAGTGGTAACTACTCATTTTTCCTCACGAGTATGATGAGTACTCACATTTCCAGAGCCTCACACACCCGTCATCCCCCGAGGAGGCCACTATGGTCCCTGTGATGTTCCAGCTCACCCTCCACACAGTGCAGTAGTGGTGAGGAAAACTACTCATTTGTCCTCACGAGGTATGATGAGTACTCACATTTCCAGAGCCTCACACACCCGTCATCCCCCGAGGAGGCCACTATGGTCCCTGTGATGTTCCAGCTCACCCGCCACACAGTACAGTAGTGGTGACTACTCATTTTTCCTCACGAGGTATGAGTACTCACATTTCCAGAGCCTCACACATCCGTCGTCCCCGAGGAGGCCACTATGGTCCCTGTGATGTTCCAGCTCACCCGCCACACAGTACAGTAGTGGTAACTACTCATTTTTCCTCACGAGGTATGATGAGTACTCACATTTCCAGAGCCTCACACACCCGTCATCCCCCGAGGAGGCCACTATGGTCCCTGTGATGTTCCAGCTCACCCTCCACACAGTGCAGTAGTGGTAACTACTCATTTGTCCTCACGAGGTAGAAGTACTCACATTTCCAGAGCCTCACACATCCGTCATCCCCCGAGGAGGCCACTATGGTCCCTGTGATGTTCCAGCTCACCCGCCACACAGTGCAGTAGTGGTCGTCAAAGTTGGCCACTGTTTCCATCTCGAAGCGAGGGCCCATGGGATCACTGGAGAGGAAAATGGAAATTCATTAACCCTAGATAGGTAGCGTCCCTTTTTAAAACTGTTGGCATAATGGGACTACCTGTCTTGCGCTGACAGTCTAAATAAAGCACTACTTATACTTATACTTATACTTATACCCGTCAATTTGACTCCCATGTATTTTTTCAGCCAAAATCAAATTGAAAAAAAAAACAAACAAAAAGATAAGAACCAAAAGAGATATACTTATATTAATTAAATGGGGTCACTGGAGAGGAACATGGAAATTCATTAATGCCGTTGCCATTAGCACCGCCCTTGATCAAGTTTTGTTTTCTTAATTTCAATATCTATGTACCTAACACATGGGTCAATAAGTCGTCGAACTAAATGTGAAAGGAAGCTTTTTTTGGCAAAATTTTACCTTAGTCATCAACATAGTCTCCATTTAGGGTAATACAATTATTCCAGCGCTTTTCCAATTTTTCGATTCCTATTTTGTAGAAGGTTTTGTCTTTTGCCTCAAAATACGCTTCAGTGGCGACTATGACCTCATAGTCGGATCAATTTTTTTTCCCCTGGAGCTCTTTTTTCAGGTCTGAGAACAGGTGGTTGTCAGATGGAGCCAGGTCTGGTGAATAAGGGGGATGTGGGAGCAATTCAAATTGCAAATCCTTCAATTTTGCCATCTTTTTCATTGACTTGTGGATTGGAGCGTTGTCTTGGTGAAAGAGTGGTTTTTTCCTTGCCATGTGGGGCCTTTTCTGTTTGATAGCGTCATTCAACCGATCCAATAAGGCAATGTAATAGTCACTGTTTATCTTCTGACCTTTCGGGAGAAAGTCAATGAGCAAAAGTCCATTTGTATCCCAAAATATAGAAGCCATAACCTTCCCAGCTGATTCTTGTGTCTTTGGACGCTTTGGTCGGGTATCGCCCTCTCCTGTCGATTCGGCTGACGCTCTTTTCGATCCCGGAGTATAGTGGTGTATCCACGTCTCATCCATCGTTATATATCGGCGGAATAAAATCCTCTCTGTCTCTGTTAAACAGCTCCAAACAATGCTCAGGATCATCAATAGGTTGTTGTTTTTGGTCAACTGTCAGTAAACGCGGCACCCACTTGGACAAAAGCTTCTGCATACCCAATTCTTCATGTAAAATTTTAAATGCAGTATCTTTTGAAATCTCTAGAGTGTCAGCTATCTCTTGTAATTTTAACTTTGCGATCAGCTCTCACGATTTTCAGCACTTTTTGAGTGCTGTCTGGTGTAGCCACTCAATAGGACGTCCTGAGCGGTCTTTGTCTTCGGTGGATGTCCTACCACTTTTAATTCTCTATACACCAACAAATTGGTCCTTTTGATGGACAGTCATTTGGATAACACTTTATTAACCATTTTTTAGCTTCCACAGTTTTTTACCATCAAAAAACAATGTTTGATCACGACGCGAAACTCGTTTTATCCATATTTTAAAAGTAAACAATAGAAGCTTCACTAAATTTGTAATAGCTTAGAGAAAAATAATTTTCAAGGCACAAAATCTCAACACATGACTGATGACTGTTAGAACTAAAAGTTTTCAAAACAAACAGCGCGCTAGTGGCTAGCTCTATTACCTAGTTCGACGACTTAATGAGCCCATGTAGTATGTATAATTGTTCTTTTTTTTATTTTTTTTATTTTTCATAAATTAACGGAGTGAACACATGTTTATTTGATATAAATATAGTTAATATACATAAATATAGATAAAGATATATAGAAAAAGACAATAAAATTGTTTGATCTATAAATATAGTTATCTTATGATAAATTTCCAATATCTTTCTTAATTTACCTTTTATTTCATTCAAGATTTCTACTTTCAAGACAAATACTGATAAATACTCAGCATTACATCGCTGTAAATACCTATGGAATCTTGCCAGTGATGGGGGCGTGGACATCTTCTCGGATACAACTGATAGGATTTTAGAGTTAGATCTTCCTTTTGACTTAAAAGTATGTAGTTTAACTGTTTGATCTTCCTTAGTTTAATTTAGTAGTAAGTTTAGTTTTAGTAAGTTTAGTTTAGTAGTAATTAAATTTATGTTTAAATTTAATGTTGTTTTGTATAATGAGTGCTGTATACTCGTAAGATTATGTTAAAAAAAAAAAAAAAAAATTATAACAAATATTAAATTTCCAATATCTTTCTTAATTTACCTTTTATTTCATTGATCGAACAAGAGAAGGGATGTATAGATGAATCATAATTAGAAACTTTATTAAATAATCTTATCATTCTATTAAATAATCTTATCGTTCTTGTCATTCTATAACTGTATATATTCTATGTCATTTGTAAATAAAACTTGATCCAACATTTTTAATAAAAATAATAACCTGACGAATCAAAGTTTTTACTTCCGAGAAATTTCTAATATTAGAAATCGAAAGTATTGTAATTGTGATTTCAACAAAGTGATTAGGTAACACAGATATGATAACTTTAAAAAAAAAAAATATTTATATAAACCTAAATAACTGTACAGTCCTGTAGTACTCTGGTAGTCAAGTGGTTAACGCGCTAGTCTGGTAATCCAGGTATCGTAGGGATTCGTTGGTTCAAATCCCACCCAGTGCATGAATTTTTCCTCATTGATTTCAGTTTGTGACCACATAATAATTAATAATATGACTCTGAGGGTTAGGCGGTAGAAAATGTTTAGAGCATTAACCTCGCCTGGTGGTTATTTTCCACTAAAGCAGTGGTTCCCGAATCGTGGGTCGCGACCCACTGGTGGGTCGCGAGAAGGTTTCAAGTGGGTCGCCAGAAGGTTTCATGGGTCTTCGCAAGGTCTTAGTTCTTAGGTAGAAAAAATTTAAAAGTTTTCTGATTCGTAAAAGTGTTAAATAAAAATCCAATGGCTTATTAAAGAAAAAAAAATTGTGTACAAAATGTACCCTTAGACTTTCGAGGGGTTAATTATTATAATATGAATCAGATTAGATTAAGAAAGATTGAAAAAAGCAACTACGAAAGAGGAAGGGGTGAATACACATTTGGTGGGTCGCGGGTCTCAGAAATTTAAAAAAGTGGGTCGCAGTGGAAGTTGAGTTGGGAACCACTGCACTAAAGAGTGTTACTATTATTATGATAATAATATGGCCTTATTTATACTGCCCGATAAGGACTATTAAAGTCCCATTATTCCAGCAGTAAGCTCAAGACATACAATTATGTGGTAAAAATCTCAAATGGGAGGATAACTTGTCATGTCCCGGCTGGGTTTCGAACCCACGACATCTGGAATCTCTGGATTCACAGAGTGCCGCCTTTACCACTGAACTACCGGGACAGACGAGGGACGATAGAAAATGCTTTGAGCATTAACCTCGCCTGGTAGTTATCATTCACGAAAGAGTGTTATTACTATTAAAGCACTAGAAGCACCCATTGCATGAATTTTTCCTCATTAATTTGAGGTTGTGACCACATAGGTAATAATATGATTATTAATATTTCAAAAAAAGATTTTAATTGAGCGCACGAATAGCTCAGTGGTTAAGCACTCGCTTGCCATGCGGAAGGTCCCGGGTTCGAACCCCCGCGCCGACAAAATTTGTATTCAAAATTTGGTTACAGTTGTTTGTAAGGGATACCTTGCGGTGCGCTCGTGTTGACCCAGCACCTAAATGGGAAGTATTGTGTCACTTCTCGCCCATCAGAGGGGAGGCCTACTACGGGATGAGCAGGCTACAACACAGACCACAAGCATCTACAGTAGGTCCTGTTTCATGGCTACAAAAAAAAAGGCTGTGAAACACTCATCTTTTTTTTTCTAAGGAAAAAGGCACTCACTGGACGGGTTTCAGCTTGACCACCTTGACGTTCTTGGTGGCCAGAGCCAGGAGGTGGTAGCTGCGGCCCAGGTTCGGGGCGAACGCCAGATCGTGCACCGGCTCCGAGATCTTGGCCAGATACTCCGCCGCCCGCCACCGCCGGCTCTGACTCGAGTACTCCAGCAGCAGAGCCTTGGGGCCGGCGTTCAGGTTGGGGTCGTCCGACCCCACCGCGATCATGGGCGGGTGAAGTCTGAGATGAGAAACCAGATAATAAAAGTTAAAGTTATAATATTTGTGTTAATCACTATCGTGATATCACAACTACTCAAACTCGCTTTACTAAATTTACGCTGAGACCGGGACTTGAACCACCGACCTCCAGGTTACAAGTCCGCTGCCTTATCGATCAAGCTACTGAGGTCGGTAGAAACCAGATAATAATAATAATTCTATACTGGGATCAACCTATCCAAACAGACCGATCCATCACATGCAATAGACCAGACATCATTATTCTTGATCAAATATCAAAAACAGCAAAAATCATTGACAACGCAGTACCACTCAGTCACAACATTCAAAAAACTGAAAACGAGAAAATTTCAAAATACCAAGAATTAAAAGCTGAGATCTTAAAAATATGACAATTGAAAGCTGTCATAATCATCCCTATGGTCATGTCCACCAAAGGAGTAGTAATGAAGAACTTCTTGAATTATCTCACAAAGATCAATGGTCATCATTCAAAAAGTGTCCTCATTCAGAAAACCATCAAATTACAAACTTGTCAGCTAGTCAGAAGTGTCCTCAACACATAATTCATATGACCTACTTGTTTAAGTCATATGATTTCAAAATTAACGAATAGGACTGAATTGTCCCTTCTAATGTATCAAATGTAAAAACAAAAATAAATGTT